>OU503039.1:7236969-7267314 GCA_912172775.2 Fraxinus pennsylvanica | reverse complement strand
CAACACGAAACTGAATCACTTGATGAAGCGTGGAGTAGGTTCAAGGACATGCTAAGGAAATGTCCTCAACATGGATACGACAAGAAAGAACAAATCAAATACTTCTATTGGGGACTAACACCAACTTTCAGAAGCATGGTAGATTCGTCATCAAATGGGTCTTTAACCACCAGGTCAGTTGAGGGAGCTTGGGAATTGTTTGAGAGAATGGCTAGTACCTCAGCTATGTGGTCTATAGATAGAGGTGGTGCCAAGAAAGCAGTTGGAGTGTATGAGGTAGATACCTATTCGGCATTATCCGCGAAGATTGACTCCTTGTTTCACAAGATAGAGGGTATAACACAGACCGTGAATTCAGCACAAGTGAAGAAGCCCAGTTGTGAAGAATGTGGAGCAGAGCATGGGACAACTGAATGTCCCATTGTTACACAACGGATGGAACATGTGGATTTCGCTCAATGGGGTCAACGTCAGCAGAACAATCCTCACTCTGATACATACAACCCTGGATGGAGAAATCACCCCAATTTTTCTTGGAGTGGTAACCAGAATTACAATCAGAATCATACTCGGGCTCACAGGAGAGAAAACCTCAGTTGGAAGACATGTTTGCAAATCTTATGGAAAAGACCGATAAATACATGGAAACCACAAATCAGTTCATGAGGAAGACTGAAACAAACTTTCAGAATCAGGGTGCAGCTACTAAAAATCTGGAGACTCGGATGGGACAACTAGCTCTATCTATGACAGGACGAGTGCCTGGCACTTTATCGAGCAGTACAGAAGTGAATCCTAAGGAGCATGTTCAGGCCATTACTACAAGAAGTGAAGTTTAGCTACCTGAGATACTTGTGAAAAGGCCAGGAGTAGACAAAGAGATAGTAAACCCACCGGAAGAGGAGACTAATAGCACCAAGCAAACACCAGTGAATGAGAGACCAGCAGTGCCACAACAAGTTCCAGATAACTCAGTGAACCTTCATGAACCACCCATTCCATTTCCACAACGGTTGAGGAAGCCACAAATGGAGCAGCAATACAAAAAGCTCCTTGAAGTGTTCAGAAAGCTCCATATAAACATTCCATTAGCTGATGCACTTTTCCAAATACCGAGCTACGCGAAGTTCTTGAAGGATATTTTATCAAACAAACGCAAGTTGGAAGATCTCGAGACTGTAATGTTGACTGAAGAAGTTAGTGCCAGAATTCAGAACAAACTCCCACCAAAGCTGAAAGATCTAGGGAGTTTTACTGTGCCCTGTACCATTGGTGAAATTTACTTTGATAAAACATTATGTGATCTTGGTGCCAGTATTAATTTAATGCCTTTATCTGTTTTCGGGAAACTTAGATTAGGAGAGGCTAAAGCAACCACAATTACGTTGCAACTGGCTGATAGATCGTTGACACACCCAAAAGGAATCATCGAGGACGTGCTCATCAAGGTGGAAAAATTCATATTTCCTGCTGATTTTCTCATTTTGGATATGGAGGAAGACAAAGACGTTCCACTAATTCTGGGTAGACCATTTTTGGCCAACGGAAGAGCACTGATTGATGTTCATAGGGGGCAGCTGATTTTGAGATTGGGTGACGATCAGGTATCCTTTGATGTTTTCAAGGCCATGCAGTTTCCTTCAGAGGCAGATAGTTGTTTTAAAATCGATGTCATCGACAAGGTGGTGAATGATACTTTTCTACTTCAACATCATTCGGATGCATATGAAGCGTGTATTGCTCATTCTCAATCAATCAATTCAGATTCACTTGAGATTGAAACTTGTGCACGATTTATGGAGACTAACCCACCGTATTTTCGAAAACGACATTTCAAAAACTTTGAAGAACTTGGAACAGGAAGCAAAAATCATGTACCTTCTGTTCAGCAACCGCCTAAATTGGAGCTTAAACAGCTCCCACCGCATCTCGGATATGCTTATCTTGGAGAATCATGCACTCTTCCAGTGATATATCGAACTCAATCAGTGAGGTAGAGGAAGAAAAACTACTTCGGGTACTCAGAGAACACAAAACAGCCATAGGATGGACCATTGCAGATATTAAAGGGATCAGCCCTTCGTTGTGTATGCATAAGATCCTCATGGAGGAGAATTTTCGTCCCAGTGTGGAGAGTCAGCGGAGGTTGAATCCAAATATGAAGGAAGTGGTTCGGGCTAAAGTATTGAAGCTTTTGGATGCAGGAATCATATATCCCATATCTGATAGTGCGTGGATCAGTCTAGTTCAAGTAGTGCCGAAGAAAGGGAGAATCACAGTTGTAACTAATAAGAAGAATGAGCTTATTCCTACCAGAACAGTTACAAGTTGGAGGGTTTGCATTGACTACCGCAAACTCAATACAGCTACTAGGAAGGATCATTTTCATCTCCCCTTCATTGATCAAATGTTGGAGAGGTTGGCAGGACATTCACACTACTGCTTTCTTGATGGATACTCCGCTTACAATCAGATTCTAGTAGCACCAGACGACCAGGAGAAGACCACATTCACATGTCCTTATGGTACTTTTGCTTACCGTAGGATGCCTTTCGGTTTATGTAATGCACCAGCCACGTTTCAGCGATGCATAATGGCTATATTTTTCGATATGGTTGAGAGATTCATAGAGATCTTCATGGATGATTTTTCTGTGTTTGGATCTTCATTTGATGAGTGTTTAAAACATCTGAACTTGGTTTTGGAAAGATGTAGGGAAACAAATCTGGTATTGAACTGGGAAAAATGCCACTTCATGGTGCAAGAGGGGATAGTTTTGGGGCATCGAGTTTCAGCAAAAGGAATACCATATTGAAGAGGAAAGAGATGAAGAAGAGAAAACTCGGAGATTGAAAAATGGGGAAATTTTCATTCAAATGTAATAGTCATCCATAAACAATATAAATAGCATTGGAGCTTTATTCACAGCTCATTAACATGAGGCTAACTAACTGACTAACTAACTGAAATTGAATTAGAGTTATTTACAATTTCCAACAAGAGGTTACATCAGGTAACTCGGTTTTGACATTTCACGCAAGTTTATATGAGTGTACTTGATAGGCAGTTGAATCAAGTCTTTACGAACTGAGAAAAGAAAAAAAGCAGTAAATTGACTAAGACTGAAAAATGAGATTTAGCATATTCATTGGAATGTAGCGTAGCTTGGTGGTTTGAGCTAATTAGGAAGGTTTTACATGGATTTTACATTTTCCTTAATATTGTATATTAGTATCTAGTTTAGGTTTAATTTCACAAATGGTCACTGAAGTTACATGAAAATTTCAAAACGGCCACTAAAGTTTAAAAATTGCAGAAACGGTCATTCAACTTTCACTCAGTTTCAGAAATGGTCACTGAAGTTAGTTTTAGGACTTTTATTTTTTAATTTAAACCTAAAGCACTAAAACACGGTCACTTAAAATCTGGAGGACCTCAACTTCAAAATTAATCTAAATCCACCGTCAAGCTCAGGCTCAGCCATGGTTCGACCGCCACCTATGGATCCAAAATCAATCACCTTCCGGCCACCATGGCCACCGGAATCTACCACCAATAAACTCACCTCATTGCCCACTACGACAACCACACAACCGTAGCCTTCAAGCCCACTAGAATCAGCAACAAAATGGGTTAAAAAAACCAGCTCTGTCGAACTCTTCTCCTGCCGGAAATCACCATTCCGGCGACACCCATGGTCGTGCATCACATCCGTTCATTAGCCCTCATCCAAACAATCACAACCATGGTCATACATCAACCAATAATGCCCCCAATTGCCGGAATTAAATCTGCAAATTCCGCCTACTTGCTTCAGGTTCGGGATCTGTCCTCCTCAATTCCTCATCCCCACAACATTGAATCCTCAAATTGGCCCCAATCGAGTCTTCAGAAGCCACATACGACCATGGGTAACATGTCAATTGCACCAATTGATTCACAAACTGCACCAATTTTTGAATCAAATTCCCTTCTGGCGCAAACGGAAAAGAGCCTCCCCATTTTTGAAGATTTAATTCCATACTAGTGTAGAGAGGGATGGTAGAGGAGGTCGTTGATGATGGTGGTGTAGAGGGGTGGGGATTGGCGTAGAACGATGGTGCAAATGTGGCGGAGGTGTAGAAGAAAACGACTGGAGCTTGGTGGTGGCCGAGGTCTTGAAGAAAATGGCTGGAAGCTTGGTGGATTTTAGATGAATTTTGAAGTTGAGGTCCTCCAGATTTTAAGTGACAGTGTTTTGGTGCTTTAGGCTTCAATTAAAACGTAAAAGTCCTAAAACTAACTTCAGTGACCATTTCTGAAACTGGGTGAAAGTTGAATGACCGTCTCTGCAATTTTTAAACTTCAGTGACCGTTTTGAAATTTTCATGTAACTTCAGTGACCATTTGTGAAATTAACCCATCTAGTTTATTTGGTTGTACCTCGTGCTTTGAACTTTTTAAAAAACATAATCTCTCTCTCAAGATGGTGTTTAGCCCTAATCTCCTTGATATGATCGACCTACTTATGATAATGAGAACTTTTTGGAGCTACTAACTGTTGGAACTTATTATGTAAATAGCTTATCTACTTACCTGATATGATGTATAATTTAATAAGAATATCAGCTGATATTAGGAATATTTCATAAGGAAGTTAGCTTATCAGCCCACCCTTTTTTTGTGTGCTTGCACATGGTTAGGTGCAATTATATTCCATTTGTTATGAGTTTGTTAGGTAGTCTTTTTACTCTTATATCTTTTTTCCTCTACCTATATATTTGTACTAGCAATGATAATGTGATGCAAGGTGAATATTACTGATTCAGCATCATTTCATCAGTTCATTTTCGGTCATATTGTTTCTTTTTTATATCCAAAATCTTACATGATATCAAAGCAATGACAACTATTGCTGAAATGAATTCTGCTACCAATGAAAACTGTACCGCTGCCCAGACTCCTGAACTTTCCGATCATTTCAGGTTGGAGAACTCGGACAACCCAGGAGCTGTTCTGGTGATAGAATTATTGACTACAGAAAATTATCCTACCTGGTCGAGGGCAATCCGACGAGCCATCAGAGCTAAGAACAAGCTTGGCTTTCTCACTAGAACATTGTCTAAACCTGAACCAAGCAGCACATCCTTTGATTCTTGGGAGATATGTAATGACATGGTAGTATCATGGATCCAAAATGCCATGTCACCCTCCCTCAGATCCAGCGTTGTTTTCATAGATAAAGCAAGTGAAGTTTGATCAGAACTTAAAGATCGGTTTACTCAACAAAATGGACCTCGAATTTATGAATTAAAGAAGGCCTTGGCTGATCTGGAACAAGAAGGAGATCCTGTGAGTATTTACTATGGTAAATTGAAAACTATTTGGGATGAACTTTCTGTCTATGATCCCATTCCTGAGTGCAGTTGTGGGCAATTGAAAGTTCCGGTAGACAGACACCAGCGTGATTGTGTGATTAAGTTTCTAATGGGGCTAAATGAGGCCTATGATAACACAAGGGCTCAAGTAATGATGCTTGACCCTCTTCCACCTGTGAACAAGGTGTTCTCCTACATACAGCAACAGGAAAGACAAAAACAAGTCACAACTACTGCCGTGAACAATGAATCAATCGTAATGGAAACCAGAAATGGTTATGGAGATAACAGAGCCACCAACTATGGAAGGCAGAACTTCACTGGCAAAAAGGACAGGGCATATTGCACACATTGTAAAATCCCAAGTCATAGCCTGGATAAATGTTTTAAAGTGGGAAACACTGAGCCTCCTCTCTGCATACATTGCAATATGATAGGACATACTATGGAGAAATGCTTCAAGATATATGGCTATTCCCCAAATCATAAATTATACAAAGTCCAAAGGAGAGATGGGAGTTTTGCAAATCAGTTTAGCATGATGGAGGAAGACAATAAGAGACCAGTTTCTTTAACTAAGGAAGAATATCAAGAATTCATTGCTTTGCTTTGATCTAAGGAGAATCTACTGACCAACCACTCTGTCAATCACATGAAAACCATCGATCATCACTCAAAAGCCAATCCACAAACTGACTTATCTGGTAATGTCACTTGTTCATTTGCCTCTACTGGTATTCCATGGATTATAGATACTGGCGCAACAAATCATATGATCTGTGATGACACCCTTTTTACCTCCACAAAAGCAAGAGCCACTATCTCAGTTAAATTGCCCACTGGGGAAGCTACATACTCTGGAGAAGTCCAAGTGACAGATTCAATACTTCTTAGGGATGTATTATTTGTTCCTAATTTTCACTTAAACCTATTATCTGTCAAAAGGTTAACCCCACAAATCCCTTGTTGCCTGATATTTATGTCTAATGCTAGCTTTGTATAGGACCTTTTGTCTTGGAGGACGATTGGGAAGGGTGAAGCCTGGAATGGATTATATCGACTCAGGTTGAACAAAGTCTCACACACAGCCTTAGTAACCAACCTTCCAACCCTCGATCTTAAACAACATTTTACAGCTACTTCTGTTACTAAATCTAATGCTCATGATATTCGGTCACACTTATGGCACTATCGACTAGGACATCTATCTGATTCCAGAATGAAGTTTATCACTGATGCTTCTGTTATTTCCCATTTCAAGAATGATAATAAACCCCCTTGTATTGTTTGTCCATTGGAAAAGCAACACAAGAGTCCTTTTCCCATCAGTTTACATAAAACTAAACAGATTTTTGATGAGATTCATTGTGATATCTGAGGTCCATGTCCCACAGCTGCTCATGATGGATCTAAGTATTTCCTTTCAGTGGTAGATGATTTTTCAAGAGCTACGTGGGTATATTTACTTAAAAGAAAATTTGATGTTTGTCATTCAATTAAAGCTTTTATTCAAATGGTGGAAAATCAGTTTCAAACTACAATTAAAACGTTGAGAAGTGACAATGGACCTGAGTTTAAGCTAACTGAATTTTACAATCAAAAAGGAATTATCCACCACAAAAGTTGTGTTGAGACTCCTCAACAAAACGGGATAGTTAAACGAAAACATCAACACTTATTGAATGTTGCATGAGCCTTGAAATATCAATCAGGATTGCCACTGCTTTATTGGAATGATTTTATTCTCACAGTCACATATCTGATAAACAGAGTTCCTACGCCATTATTGCAAAACAGATCGCCATTTGAAATTCTGTTCAAAAGAGCACCTACATATTCTCATCTTAGGATTTTTGTATGTCTTTGTTTTACTTCTACCTTAACACATAGAAGAAAGAAATTCGATCCTAAAGGTCATCAATGTGTCTTCTTGGGGTATCCTTTTTGGGTAAAGAGATATAAAGTGATGGATTTACAAACAAAAACCATAGTTATATCTAGAAATGTTGTCTTTCATGACGTTCATTTCCCTTATAAAACTTCTGGTAAACTTACTGATAGTACTCAATTTGTGTTCACCAAATCACTTCTTGACATCACTTATGAACCAACAACTGATAAAGTATCTATTTTATCCAGCCCCAATTTACCTGATCAAACCATTCCCAATGATCCTGAAATTGGTAATGATAATCCTCAGACATCACCTAATTTACCTGATCAAATCATTCCCAATGATCCTGAAATTGGTAATGATGATCTTCAGACATCACCTATCTTTCGAAGATCCACAAGAACAAAGAAAGCACCCCAACACTTGCAGGATTTCCATTGTCACCAGGCTGCATCAAGTCAACAATCACAATCTTCCCTCAAGGCAAAATCTTCAGTCTCTGCAGGTAAGGCTTTTTCACTAGATAATACAATTTTCTATCATAAATTATCACCACACTTCAAGGCCTTTTCAACTTCTATTTGTACTCATTTTGAACCTAACACTTATCATCAAGTTGTGATTGATTTTAATTGGTGCAAAGCAATGGACTTAGAGATAGAAGCCCTTGAGTTAAACAAAACTTGGACCCTCACTGATCTTCCACCTGGAAAGATAGCAATTGGATGTAGATAGGTGTACAAACTAAAGTACAATTCAGATGGGAGCATAGAGAGGCACAAAGCAAGACTCATGGCCAAAGGATACAACCAAAGGAAGGGAATAGATTATAGTGAAAAATTTTCACCTGTTGTAAAACTTGTACCAGTCAGATGTTTGCTGGGAATAGCAGCAGTCAAAAATTGGCATTTAAAACAATTTGATGTAAGTAATACCTTCTTACATGGAGTCCTATAAGAAGAGGTTTACGTACAAAAACTACCAGGCTACACAAAATGAACATCCAATCAAGTTTGCAAGCTTTTGAGAAGCATCTATGGCCTAAAACAAGCCTCAAGACAATGGTATTCTAATTTTTCTGCAGGACTTATTAAGTTCAGGTTCTCCCAATCGAAGGTTGATTACAGCCTTTTCACTATGGCCACAAGTCATTCCTTTACAGCCTTACTGGTTTATGTAGATGGCATTGTAGTGGCTGGATCTAATTTGGAACAAATAAACATAATTTAGAAATTTCTCAGTAGCAAATTTAAAATCAGAGCGCTAGGTGACTTGAAGTATTTTCTAGGACTGGAAGTTGCAAGATCCAGCAAGGGAATTGTGATATCTCAACGGAAGTATACCTTGGATCTATTGGCCAATGCAGGAAGCTTGGAGCCAAACCAGTAAAGGTACCTATGGATCAGAATTTAAAGCTGAGAAAGAATGCAGGAAAGGCTCTCCCTGATGCAACACTTTACATAAAATTGATCGGAAAATTGATGTACTTATTACTAACTAGACCTGATATATGTTACACCATTTAGAACCTCAGTCAGTATATGGAAACGCCTACTTACACACATCTTGCTGCAGTCCACAAGGTAATCAAGTACCTAAAGCTTGCACCAGGACAAGGTATTCTATTTTCTTCTTCATCTTCATTGATCCTTCGAGCCTTTTGCGACTCTGATTGGGCGGCCTGCCCTGACTCTCGAAGATCAGTAACTGGTTACTGTATTTTCCTTGGTGATTCATTGGTCTTATGGAAGTCTAAGAAGCAGACCGTAGTGTCTCGTTCATCAGCTGAGGCGGAGTATAGATCGATGGCTAGCACCTGCTGTGAAATTACATGGCTGAAGTATATCTTAAAGGATCTTCAGATTATTCATTCACAACCTGTAACCTTACATTGTGATAATCAAGTTGCATTACACATTGCTTCCAACCCAGTATTTTATGAGAGGACTAAGCATACAGAGCTGGACTGCCACTTGATCAAAGATCAGATTGAATCTGGATACATTTCTACGTCCTACATTCACACTCAATCACAACTTGCTGACATATTCACCAAGGCATTGCCTTCTATCACCTTAAGGTCTCACTTGTCCAAGATGGGAATAGAAAACATCTATTCTCCACCTTGAGGGGGGCTGTTGGAACTTATTATGTAAATAGCTAATCTACTTACCTGATATGATGTATAATTTAATAAGCATATCAGCTGATATTAGGAATATTTCATAAGGAAGTTAGCTTATCAGCCCACCCTTTTCTTGTGTGCTTGCACATGGTTAGGTGCAATTAGATTCCATTTGTTATGAGTTTGTTAGGTAGTCTTTTTACTCTTTTATCCTTTTTCCTCTACCTATATATTTGTACTAGCAATGATAATGTGATGCAAGGTGAATATTACTGATTCAGCATCATTTCATCAGTTCATCTTCGGTCATATTGTTCCTTTTTTATATCCAAAATCTTACACTAACAATTAATACGCCATCATGATATGATAGTTGATCTACTGAATTAGATTACCAAATCCAGAAGTTTAATGTTGCATGAGATGGTTTATGATAATGTTGAAGAATTCCATATTTTTTTGCTTGTTTTTATTGTGTGGTTCATGTAAGGGGCTTTATATAGATCTCATAATTACAATCACATATTACTCAACTAAATCCATAAATAACCTCAAGTAACTTGGGTAATTTGAAGTCGGACTTCGAATAAAACCGCAGATAAAGTAAAAACTTTAATGATTAGAAACTAATAGTAATTAAACAAACTTAGACACTCTATTCTTGAATATTTGTCAACAAAAAAGAGAAAATGTTATAAATATAAACCTAAACAGATTACTTTCAAAACTAATAGTAATTAAACAAACGTAGACACTCTATTCTTCACTATCTGTCAACAAAAAAGAGAGAATGTTATAAATATAAACCTAAACAGAATACTTTCAAAGCTAATAGTAATTAAACTATCTGTCAACAAAAAAGAGTATTTTATAAATATAAACCTAAACAATGGTCCATTGTCTCTTTAAACCCCCGAGACAAGTCTCAACAACTGTCTTTAATTACAGATGAGTCGTTTCCCATACTGCCTTTCATTTAGCAAAAGCTACAAAAATCACGAGATAGTTAATAAGTGTTTCAGATTTTCCAGTTTCGGAACCACTTTCGGCACTCGATTTTGAGGCTCACTTCTTAATTGATTGTATCCAAATTTGATGCCATATTAGAGGTTTGCTTACATAGTATGCAACCCTATTTTGGACGTAAAATGTTGAAAATCACAGATAGGGGCGGAGCCACGATTTTTGTCAGGGTGGGCACCATTTACCTGATAATGAACGTCGAGTTTTTGTCATGGATGTAATGATAATAAAAATATAAAAAAATATTACGACAATACTAAAAATGACATAGTTTATAAATTACACATGTTCCTTTCGAGTTTTCATGCTTTGATATCGTTGTACAATAAATCTATTATCGAGCTTCAAAAATATATCGTTCTCTATATAAACAATTGTGCTATCATTCATCTACTGATCACCCATCCGATTACGCAATCTATCATTTAAAATGCTCGTTATAGAAAATACTCTCCCCACAGTAGCGGTAACAACAGGAAGAATCAATTCTAAAGTCAAAAGCTTGTAAACCAATGGATATACCATATTTTTCTTTGTGAGAACTAACTTTTCTGGAAGATCACCAAGGTCGTTCAACCCTTCAAACTCTTTGTTAGAGCGCATGTCAAAAATATAAGTCCCAAATTGATCATGAAGTACAACGATATCTAATACAGAGAAATCTAATGGATAAAGCTCAGCAAGTCGAATCAAACTTTTCTTGTCAAAAGAAGAAAATGAATCTTGTGGACATAAACAAGCTACACACATGAGTAACTCGGCATTTACCTCCGAGAAACGATCATTCAATTCTTGAAATTGAAAATCGATGACAGAGTAGAACAAATCTACCTAACAATGATGTAAATTGTAAGTTTTGGAGGGTTACGTTGTGGGCGACCACGAAGTGCACGACGTACAAACATATCATCCATGCCGAGACCATCAATATAATGTTGTTGATAGAAAAAACATACTTCTTCCCAAAAGGAGTCCTACCCTTCATCTCTCATTATTTGTAGTCGTTGTTTACATAACTTCAACATTGCATTGCATTCACAATATTTTGATCTTTCCATTGTAATGCTTTTGACAGTTTATTTGAAATCCCCAAGACACTTCTCATCAACTGTAAATTAAATGCAAAATCAAATATCTATGTAAATTTGTCACGTAGGATCTTTGGTCACAAGAACAAGAGTCATCTTCAACAATCATTGCGAGTGCATCAATAATAGGACTGAACATGACAAGTACGCTGACCAATGAATTATAATGTGAACCCCATCCCGTACCACCAGCAGGTTGAAGAGTTGTTTCTTGATTAAGTCATCGCCCACTTAAAATCTCCATTGGTTTACAAGCTTTTGACTTTAGCATTGATTCTGCCGGTTGCTACCGCTACTGTGGAGAGAGTATTTTCTGCAACGAGTATTGTAAATGATAGATTGCTTAATCGGATGGGTCATCAGTGGATGAATGATAACACACTTGTTTATGTAGAGAAATATATATTTTTGAAACTCGATAATGAAGTTCTTGTACAATAATATCAAAGCATGAAAACTCGAAAGGAACAAGTGTAATTTATAAACTATGTCATTTTTAGTATTGTCATAATATTGTTTTATATTTTTATTATCATTACATTCATGACAAAAACTCGACACTCGACGTTCATTATCAGATAAATTGTGTCCACCCTGATAAAAAAATCAAAAGTCAACAATGCAAATGCTATTAAGAAATTAAATAAAAAATTTAATCAAAAGTCTTATGTTTAGTGGCATAAGCAAATGCCCTGTAATCATTGGCTGATGGACTAAAAGCTTTGGCCGGATGAACTTTACTGCACAAATTCGTCTATTACTCTTTACCGATCAACTTTCACTGTCCTGCACCACTGTCTGGCTCTTTCACTTTCTCCGCTTATGATTCTGAGTCTACAAAATAGTGCATTCTCATTCCCAGTTTATTTTGCATTTTTTTTATCCTTTTAACCAAAACCCACTTTTTCCCACTTTTTTCCTTTCTTTTTTTCCTTTTTTAACATTGCATGTTTCATTTCCGAATTACTATTTTCTTTATTTGTTAGCCAGCAACAGCTGTACTATTCAGAAAATCTTATCTATCTTTTTTTTTTCTTTCATTTTTTGTTAGGGGTTGCTGGTGCCTGAATTAGATTGATATAACTGAAGCATCGAAAAGTTCCTGGGCTTTCGAAATTTAATCTGGTTGTCAAAATTAGACCTTGAAACAAACTGCTCTGCTAAAAGTATGATTATATATTATCTCTTTTTGCTTTTTACTTGTGAATCTAGAAACCGATGTTAATAGGACTTGTTTATCATAATAACTTTCTTGACTTTTGATACCCAATGAATTCCGAGCGATCGTGTAAACGTTGGATTAAATTGCTACTTACAACTAAGCCTAAAGGCTCAACTCGAAAATCACGTGGGCCATTGGAAGTAACTTAAATAATTAAGGGATACTTACAAAAATACCCTTAAAATTAGGGATGTTTTCAAAAATCATATGAAATGTTTTTATGAAGTAAAAAATACTGTGTAAAATGAAAAAGTGACACAATGTCACTTTTTTACTTTTTGAGAAAAAGTGAAAAAACTAAAAAAAAGTGATAACTTCTTAAAAAGTTAGAAAAACTTAAAAGGTGACAAAAAAATTTTAAAAAAGTGACAAAATTCAAAAAAAGTGGCACAAATAAAAAGAAGTTATACTGATTAAAAAAATGAGAGACAATAAAAAAAAGTGACTCACTCAGAAGTGATAAAATAAAATAAAATAACTGACAAAATCAAAGAAGTGACGAAATTTTTTTTTAAAAAAAGTGACAATCTTTTGACGAAATTCATGGGCTTCCTCCTTTTGTAACAATTGGAGTCGAATTTTTCCTTGCAAGAACATTGGACCGACTCTCAATATCCTCCTCTTCTTCATCAATTCCATCCTCAGGAATCAATCCTTCGTCCGTAACCGACCACCTCGAATGCCAGCACGAGTCATCTTGAAAACTTCTAGTTTTAAGCTCGATTTCCTGCCACAACCAATCCAAGAATCACATAATAAATAGATTCCTTCTCTTTTTTCTTTTTTACTTTAATCATTACAAGAAATGCATAAAAGTCGATGGCTACCACTTTCTGAATCCAGACCAAGTTTCATAACATCCAGAATACAAAATGATAGAAATTTCGAAAAAAGTGATAGAAAAAAATGACTAACATTAAAAAAATGATAAAATTCAAAAAAGTAACAAGACACCAATCAAAACCTTAAAGTGTCACTTTTTAAACTTATGTCATTGTATGTCACTTTTATTAAAAGTGATCTTTATCAAAAATTCAAAAAAGTAAAAAAAAAAAATTTTGTAGTATTTTTCATTAAAGGTCTTTTGAAAAATCATATGAAACTTCTTTTGTAAGTAAAAAAAAAAAAAAAAAGTGACAAAAAATCAAAAAAGTGAGAAAAAGTGCTTGAAGTATCATATCTACCGAGTTATTCCAAATATATAGAATTCATTAATTGTCAGCAACTATACACACAGCACTGCACCCTCCCAATTCCATTATACACAGACCACTTATGGCCTCTCCACAATGAAACCTCAATCCCACAGTTCAAAATATCTCCCTTAGTTGTGACGAGCGTGACAAGTTTCGTTGTATTATGCGAGAGAAGGAAGTGAGTTCCTTGAGAAACTATGGTGGCGCTCTCATGGTTGCCGCTGCTTTCAATTCTAATATTGAAGAAAGGCTTCAGATGGGTACAACTCTAAAAGCAAGATTGAAATAAATTGACCACCCAAGTTTCACCAGCTTCGTGTTGGAAGAGTTCAAAAGTGCTACCTTGCTTCCGCTCTTCGTCTCTGCTGTAATTTGCTTCATTGCAGGGATTGTCTCGAAAAAACCTGACTACGGCTAGCCTAAGGGTGTTGACATACTGGTTACCATTCTCATTCTTGTCTTTCTACCTTCTATTCAGAAATACTATAGTGCAAGAAACAATGTGAAAAAAATCATGTTACAGAAAGTGACGGTAATGAGAGATGTGAAGTATCAAGATTTGGCGATCTCGGTGGTGGAGGAGAGCGATTTAGTTGTTTTAAAGGAAGGAGATGTCGTTCCTGGCGATGATTTGCGCGTGTTTGGGAATGAATTAGTGATTGATGATGCTTTAAATTCCCGTACTGATTTAGTGATTGTATAGGTTGGGTTTTGGTTTTACGAATTTAGAATGTAATTAATACTTTATTAAAATGTTTAATTAGTTTAAGGGTATTAATCAAAGTGATAATTACCAAAAACCAGCTGTTTAGTTTTGAGTTTATGAAAATCAGGTTTTAGCTTTATATAATCAAAAATCAGGTTTTATCACTATTAATTAATAATAATATTATAACATTAAAATAACCTATATACCCACACTACCCCCACCACCACCAAATTTATTTTAAATATAAAACCTAAATCTATCCAAACCTTAACCCATCTAACTCATTTCTCTCCTCTCACCTCTCTCCTCCACCGTCGCCACTTCTCTCCACCGCCACCACCGGTCGCCTCTTCCTGCCTTCTCCTCTCCCTTCCCCTTCCCCTCTCCCTCCCCCTCCCCCTCCCCCTCCCTCTGCTGCGAATCGCAACAGCAGTAGCATCACAGTGACGTTGCTGCCGTTCAACAGCGTCGCTGTGACTCTGCTACGACAGCGAGCAGCAGCGTTGCAACGACGTTGCTGCTGTGGATCTATCGTGGTATTTTCGTATGGTGGTGATGGATCTGTGGTGGCGGTCGCTGTGGTGATGGTGATCTGTGTGGTGATGGTCGTTTTTTGTTATTATTGTGGTGGGGTCAACGACGGTGGTAGTTCTTTGTGGTGTCTGTGACTTTAAAATTGATAATTTGTTGGTGTCTGTGACCAACAAATTTAAAAATACGTGACATGTGACATATAATTTTTTGATGTGTAACCTATAAAATTTTAGATTTGTGACCTTGAAATAATCCATGATCTAAAATTTTTTTGATCTGGGACCGATGAAAAAATCTCTGACCTATAAAATTTTTGATCCATGGCCGGAGAACAATCGCAGGAGTGGTCGCCGGTCACAGGAGTAGTCGTCGGAGCAGAGGTGGGATGGGGTGAGAGTGGGTTAATTATATTATATTACTGTTAAATATTTAATTTAATATAATAATTATAAAATATAATTAATTAATTCATGAAAAACCTGATTTTTGCAATTCTAAACCTTGGGGCCTAATTTTTGATTTTGGGATAGATAAAACCTGAGTTGTGAATTTTTCTCTTAATCAAAACACCGTAAAAAAAGGGTACATGCCCTAATTTCCTCAATAATTAATGTTACTCATGGCCCATTTATATTACCTCTTGGATGGTTTTGAATCTTGGAACATTTAAGCCCTTTTATTGGTCCAACTAAAACCTAACCTAGCTTATTTATATGGTGTTCTTGCCCTAGCCGTTTTGTGGGTAATTTGTGTGAAAAGAGAAGAAATAAACCGTGTGCAAGAAGAAAGAAAACCAGCAGCCTCTTTTGGTGAAAAAAAAGTGGCTTCTTTTGATTTTTGGTCTTGTTTTTTGCCTTCTTACATTGTTTTTCTTCTTGCCTTTGTGGATACAAATCATCACCATTATCTTGTCCTTTGTGGGTGAGATTGAGGAGCAACCGAGATGAATATATTGGTTGTGGGTTAGAGCCATGGAGATTGATTGTTTGGTAGAGAAAGTTAACGTGAAATTGAGCCCGGAAAACACCTTGGAGCAAGCTTCAGCGACAACTTCAAATTTAAAGGGTTTTGAACAAATAATAACAAAAATGTTTTGCTTAAAAGAGAGCAGACAATTGTCTTGTAGAATGTCCAATGCTTTAGTGGATTTGTCTTTACCTATAATAATTTTGTATCAGATAGAGTTTTATGTGAATATATTATAACATTATATTAGATAGCATTGAAATTGCATATTCGATCTCCAATATATTTAATACCTTTTGACTTGAGGTCAAGTCATGTAACATAATTTAGTCTACACTTGCATTCTCGTGTTTTAAGCAAGTTTTTATGAGCGCATCGGATAAGCAGTTGACTTAAGCCTCTATGATGTACTGCTTACATGGAAAGAATAAAAAACGATAGAAAAAAGAATATTGAAGAAAGTAGAGCATGCATAATCCTGTGATGGGTAGTGTGCTTTAGTGAATAGAGCTTATCAAGAAGGATGCATTTGTTTGTTTCTTGCTTAAGCTTGTAGAACAGTATTTAGTTTATTTCGTTTTAGCTCTTGCTTGTTCTGGAAACCCTGGTAATTGGTCGAGATATAACGACGGTAGTTTCCTTAAAGCAAGATTTTTGACCTTTTATGCTCTCTGATGTATGAACCTTCAGCTTTACCCCTTTATATGATCAAGCTATTTCTGATAATTTAGCTAGTTGCAGAATAATCCTTATTCATGAAATGATAGCATATGTACTAAATATGACTACTAAATCCAGTTTTCACGTTGAGTGAGTAGTTCAATAGTAGTGTTGAAATTTCTAAATTTTTTTCATTAATTCTTTTGTGGCTCATGTTGAAAGAAGCTAGTTTTTCACTAATAACACCAGAATGCATGTATTGATGCAATAAAATTGCTGAATGTGAAGTATTTAAGGGGGTGATATATGTTTTGGAAGTGGTTAAATATCTGTTGACTAATACTTGGTTTCGATGAGGATGTGCACGTTAGCAAGAACTTGATAAAATTTCTACAACCGAATATATACAAAGTTAAGTATAAGAAGGAAGACAATAATTGCTGAGGAATATTTTGGTTGGCCACCCAATTCGCTGATAAAAATTGAACATGTCGATGGCGAATATAAAAGACTACCTACCTATATAGTGTTAAGGGATAGAATCTCATATCGAATAAAGATGAAAACATAGACCAATTTATAAAGGGTTGGGTTACNGCGGGGACGTGTTAAAAAATATATATCTCACATCGATAAATGATGATGATACGACCAATTAATAATGATATTGGGCTACTCCTCTTAATAAGGTTGACCTTTTAAGATGAAACCCCAATTCTTAACTTGGTATCAGAGTCCATTAAGCTCTAACGAGCAATTTGATTCGGTTAAAACTCCAAAAGTGAGCATACGGATTTCAAGATTTGTCTGCTCAAACGAGCCACCATCTTGAAGGGGCATGTTAAGGGATAGAATCTCACATCAAATAAAGATGAAAACACAGACCAATTTATAAAGGTTTGGATTACTTCTCTTAATAAGGTTGACATTTTAAGATACAACCCCAAATCTTAACGTATAGAACGGGAACTGTGGTTCTTTTAGTTATCTAATTTGACTTCTTTATCTAGTTTCTATTTTTATATAATCCACCTATTCTGATGTGGCGTGGGGGTTTAACCTTTCTGGATGTGTGGAGCCTAATAAACTTCATGCATGTCCCATACGACCATAGGCTAACATAATATTTTACTCTGCTAGAAAGGGTATTAGGGCAAGACTCTTTTTGTGTGACTAGTGAAGAGAATACATAGTGACGTGAGTCTAAATATAGTGCAATTCAACTTAAAATTACCTTAAATTGTGTATTTTCTTGTTTTCCATTTTCCTATTTCACGATATTAATTATCGTAATTCATTTAGTCCATAACATACCGCATCTTGTTTATTGACTGAAAAAATTTGTACAAGACACGCATACTAACCTTCTAGAGTTACATGGAGAGGAAATGACACGGAGATAATTGAAGTTATAAACATGGGAGTAGTACTTCCATTTAAAAAACAACAGCCACCAAAATACAATCTAAAATTAGGGAGAAAAAATATTTGAAAAAAAAAATCAAAATTGTAAGAAATTTGCAACACCAAGCACTATACAAATGAAAATTTTAGAAAAGCAATGAATTAACAGGTAAATCTGTCTAATTTGATGTACTTTTCATCAAATTGCTTGCTCATTATACTAGAAGACTCGAAGCCCAGTTTTGCACCATTAATCTAGTTTGTCTTTGTTTGCAAATGCTCAATTAGAGTATTGAAACTAATCCATATTGGTTGAGTTTCTTACTGTTGAATATTACATATTGTTGGGATTAGTGCTCTAGAAGCAAAAATCTATGCAGTTCTAGACACCTATGATTTATGTTTGCTAGAATTTATTTATTGTTTTCTAAATAATGTGCTCATCTTGTATAATTGAGAAAATATCAAAGAATTTTGGCCATATGAAGAACTCTCAGATATGCACATAAATAGTTCATGTAGAAAAGGTATTAATCATAATCTATGATCAACACATATCGGTCCATTATTGGTGAATAATGCTGGATAGTTTCTTATTAAAAGGTTATTATGTTGTCCATCTTCTGAGCGAATGGCTGGTATTTCCATCAGAATGCAGAGTTGTGCATGAGAATATAATTCGAGCATGGTAGGTCAAGCTGAAAATAATTGAAACTTTATAATGTAGGTCCAATTTGGTCACCTTGATGGCTCGTAAAATAAAAGGGTCTTATAAATAAATTAAATTGATGAAGGACCAGAAAAATATCAAATTTTTGGGCACTTAGTGAAAACTAAGTTATGACACCATCCTATGGAATTTATGTACCTAGGGACGTGTGCGTACAAGATATGGTCATCTAGGGTCTTTTTTGGATACTGATTTGGGATGGTAACTTAGTGTAGTTTAATTTGGATTACATTTCTAAACCAACAAATATGTAACTTTTGGCATTATTTTAATTTTCAATTTTATCTCTGTTAAAATTTGGGTATGACCCGAATTCCTTATTGAAGTAATTGAAGAATTCTAATTGAAGTGCTTGTCATGACAAATTCAAATTTGAAATATTATTGGAGTCCTATGTCATGTTGAAATTCTATTTCGAAAACTCATTGAGAGTTAGAATTTGTTTTGGACTCAATTTTATGGTATCTTATTTTATCAACAACTCTATTAGGTGGTTTAGATATCCCCTACTTATTTCCTATAATTAGGCTCTTCTATACAATTTTATAAGTGTGAGGACATAGAATACTAGAATTATATGATTCATTGTAATTCTCTCTTCTTCATTATTCTTGAGTCAATAAAATATCTTAATTCATCTCCAATATTCTTGTCTTCTTTATTCTTTTACTTGATCAAATACTTCATTATTATTTGCCATATAATTTCAACATCTCAATCCGGTGGTTTGTTCCACAACAATTAGTATCAGGGCTATTATGGTATCTTGATTGTTTTGCAACAATTGGTATCAGAGTCGGAGCGTCAAGTTCAGCAGTTCCGCAAGAGCACAATGTTTGATTTGTTTAAGGTTTTTTATTCGTGATGACTTCCATGAAATATGACATTTGCTTTTTGATCGAAGCACTAGATGTTTGCTAGGCAAGTTAAGATGCGTGCAGTACTCGCACAACTGGATTTGGATGATACATTGTTGGGAATTGACAAGATGCCTATAACTTTGACCGCGGAGGAAAAATTACGAAAGGATAAGAAGGTAGTTTCTTACATTCATCTTCATCTATCAAATACTATTCTTCAGGACATTTTGAAGAATAATTCAGTAGCTGCTTTATGGTCGAGGTTGGAGCAATTATGCATGACTAAAAGTCTGACAAGCAACTTGAACCTCAAGCAGTGTTTATAATCTCATCAAATGGTAGAAGGAGGATCGTTGAAGATCACCTGTCTGTATTTAAGGAAATCGTCGCTGATTTGGAAACTTTGGAAGTAGAGTATGATGAAGAAGATTTAGCCTTGATCGCATTGTGTTCGTTGCCCACTTCGTTTTCTTCATTTAGAGACACGATTTTGTATAGTAGTGACACTCACCATAGAGGAAGTGTATGATGCTTTGTATTCAAAAGAGAAGATTAAACATTTGGTTTCTGAGGCCAGGGATGGAGAAAGCCTAGTTGCTCATGGTAATTCTGGAAGGGGCAGATCGAAATCTAAGTTCAGTAATCAAATTTGTAACTACTACAAGAAGAAGGGGCACTTAAAGAAGGATTGCTACAAATTGCAGAATAAAGAAAGGATGGCTGCAAGTAGATATTCAGATACTTTAGGCGAATTAGACCTAGTGGAGAACGTTATAAGTGATGGGGAATTCTTAGCTATTTCTGACATTGAGTCTAAATAAAAAGATGATTGGATTCTTGATTTAGCATGTGTGTTTCATATGTGTCGTAATAAGGACTTGTTTGCTACATATAAAACTGTTTCTAAATGTGTCATGATTATGGGAAACAACGCATCTTGTCGAGTTGCAGGAATGGCATAGTCATATTGAAGCTTTTGGACGGGACAATTAGAACACTTGGCCAGGTTCGACATATTCTAGATTTGAAAAAAAATCTCATCTCATTGTCTATCATTGATTCAAAAGGTTATCAATTCTTTGGTAGAGGTGGGGCTTTGAAGGTTTGTAAGGGTGACCAATTTGTACAGGAGAGACAGAAAAGGACTTTATTATACATTTTGCAAAGTCGTGCAGAATTTAGAAGAGTCAATCAGCACAAGTTCAGGGCTGTAGTGGCATTCAGTTTGGTACAATACCTTTAGGAACTCATAAAATGTTGGGTTTGAATAATGCAGTTCAATCGAGTTCAGGAGATATTGATAATATCGCTTTGTCACCATCACCTACGGTGCCATTGTATTCAACTGCTAGAGACGGACCCCGGAAAAGGATATGTGGATGTTGATTTTGTTGAGCATGCTTTAAATGGAGTAGAAGGTGTACAATCTAGTAAGAAGCCGTCTATAAAAGCATTTGGTATTGATTCTGCTTTGGGGTGTGTTACAGCCCATTTTGGTAAATTATAAAATCATTATAATTTTTTGGAATCTGAGGTAATTTTGCAGAGTAGTGCTTGGATTCATTGGAAGAGGTGGAGTATTTTGTGTTTGGTTGAAAAAATTAAATTTTTGGTTATTGTTGAAGAAGTCAGTTCATTCCTTGGTGGAATTCGTATCAAGGTGGAGATTATTAGAATTTGGGTGTGACCCGAATTCCTTGTTAAAGTAATTGAAGAATTCTAATTGAAATGCACGACATGAAAAATTTAAATTTGAAAAATTATTGGAGTCTTATGTTATGTTGAAGTTCTATTTTGGAAGCCCATCAGGATTGGAATTTGCTTTGTACTCAATTTTATGGTGTCTTAATTCATCAACAACTCTACTAGGTAGGTTTGGATATCTCCTACTTATTCCCTATAAATAATAAGTTCTTCTATACAATTTTATAAGTGTGAGAAAATATATTACTAGAATTATAGGATTCATTGTAATTCTCCCTCCTCTCCATTATTCTTGAGTCAATAAAATCTCTTAATTCTTCTGTCATATTCTTGTCTTCTTTATTCTTTTGATTGATCAAATACTTCATTATTATTTGGCATATAACTTCAACATCTCAATCCGGTAGTTTGTTCCACAACAATTGGTATCGGGGCTATTGTGGTATCTCGATTGTTTCGCAACAATCTCCTCTAAAACAATTACTTTCAACCCAAATATTTTATTAAAAACTAATGAATTTCATCTTATGTGAAGTATTTTAAGTAAATAATCACATACAATATAATTGACACCCAATGCTTATCGATCAGCCACCATCCAGTATTTTCAAGGTATGAAATGTGGAGAAATTGCTTAATGATATTACATTTCATGCAAATTTAGTCCATGCTGAAGGCGATGCCGCAGACAATTAGATACGTTATCAAATCCACACTCGAATCGAGTTGGTGGGTTACAACTCAAGATGTTTAGGGAGAGAAAGATAGAAGGAAAATGCTTTGCTTCATAAAAAAAATCTTAAAGAAAGAAAGTAAGATGTAGCGAAAATCCTTCGGATATCCAGCAAAGACAGTCTTGTTGCTCACAGGGATGTGCAATGAAGAAGCACAGCGTGCAAAGCTGAAATAAAAAAATGAGCTGTTATCAAACCTACAAAATCCCCCCAGATCTTGAGCTCAACTAGGCCGTTGTTGGTGACTTTAAATGTAGAATTGGTAGGGCTGATGGGTCTCTCACGCATGTGCACATTCAGTTTATAGCAGTTTGATGGCTGGGATTTGAGGAATATTAATTCTTTGTGACTTGTTTTTTATTGTCTTGTTCTTTGAGGCATACGTTCTATCAGAAGACATCGTCCTACGTTGACCCGGTTTTGAAATGGTTTCAAATTGCTTAGATTGTTAGATTTTGGAAGGTTCGATTTTGTGGAAAACTGTCTCACAACATTGGGAACCTAATTCTTTCGAGATATTTGAGCAATTTTGCAAACTGCCATCATCTATAAATACAAGAAACATGAGTTTTGCCGACCCAAAGATTGGTCTCTAAAAGTCCAATATCGGACAGTAAAGTCAATCCCTAACTAAAAAATACTGGTTGGTAGCTGGTATCGGCCGAAAGCCAGGCAGCAAAGGTTTTCACTGACTAGAATACAAGTTTGTCAGAGTACATATAGATTTTAACTCACAAAAATTATGTTTGTCGGTAGAGATACAACTTTTTAAGACCATATTTTGTGTCAGGAAACGCGTAAAGAAGTCGGCAGTACTACTTGTCGAGTAGTTGTGAGTGGTGGTGGTAAACATGGGCGGACCATTGTTGTTGGTCTGGAAAAATTTCCGTTTCCTGTCCAAGAAAAATTTAGACATGCTGTGCAGTTGACATTTCTAGACTACCATTTTAGTCGGCAAATGTGATTTTTAAAAATTTTTTTGAACCTATGCAGGAATCAAAATTCCTTAGCAAATCGAAAACCAACTCAGAACTATACTAAACAAAGAATTGCAAAGCTCATACACAATGCACCATCAAGAATTCAAAATCAAGAAATATTCGACATCAAAATTCCGTAATTTGATTATTTTAAGTGTCTGCCTAAGCCGAGGATCATCTTTTTTGTTGCGACATCAATTTTTAACAGAACATTGGTGTACAAACTAGTGCATGTTTTTCTATCAAATCTAGTTGTGCTTTTACTCTTATCATTCCCAATGAGGCCTGCCGTGTCAATGTGCATCAACTGAACCTTCTCATAAACAGACTGCAAAAAATAAAAAAATAAAACAATTACATGTCAGATATCTCCATGACTACAGCTAAAAATCATATTTAGTGAAACATAAATGATACTTGATTAAAGAAGTATGGTAACATGTATGCCAACGCTTATTCTTACATGCTTGGGTAATATATCAGGTTGTACAATATATAGACATTTGGTTACGAGTGTGTATGTAAATAAGATGTTTCAAAGGCCAAAACATATGGAAAGAGAATACACAAACGGGTGAAAAGAGAGTAATTTTTTTGGGAAGAGTTCAAAAATCAGATATTAACTTTGAAAATTGCAAAAACCAGGTGTTAAGTTTCAAATTTGCAAAAATCAGGTATTTATTAGTTAATTAAATATTTAATTGCAATATAATATAATTAACCCACCTCCACCTCCAACTTCATCTCCACCACCCCTACTGCTTCGGTGACTGCTCCAATTCTGACAATTATTCCGGCGACTATTCCGATGACCGTTCCGACGACTGCTCCGATGCCGACAATTATTTCTAAGACTATTCCGTTGACCGTTCCGACAACTGCTCCGATTCCGACAATTAATACAAAATGGTCATAGTTTCACAATTTAGATAGTTACATATTATTTTTCAGTCACAAATTATAATTTCTATACATCACAAATTATTTTACGGTCACAATTAAAAAGTTTTCTAGGTCAGAATTAATTTGTTGGTCACGGATCAAAATTTATAGGTCATACAGTCACAGATTTCCAAATTAGTTGGTCACAGACTTTTTCACGATCACAAATTATTTAATTTTTAGGTCACAGCTAACAAAATGGTTGGTCACAAATTATAGAATTTTAAGGTCACAGATTATTGAATTTTAGTCAAAGAAAACCAAAAATCACGAGATCATCCATCTGTACCACCGTCGATTACCACCACCATTGTCAACCCACCACACACCACATCAAGTAAATACCACCGCACACCAACAGTGTCACAACCACCTCACCCACAGCATGCACCATCTCACGGCATCGATCTAAAAAAGTTCCCAACTCCTAGATCAAATCTATGAATAACAACCTCCACCACTAACCACTCACATATTAACTATTTAATGGTTCACCACCACCTTGCCGTCGCCGCCATCGTTGCCACCATTAACAACTGTAAACACCCAGAGTAGTACCTCCAGCCAAATCCAAAGTCACCACTACCAACACGAGCATGCCACTACCATCACCATCGCCGCACGTCCTACCTAGATCCACCGCATCACCATCACCACACAACCTCACCAATACCACCCAAATCACCACTGCCAACAACCACCACCGCTGTCCTACCTAGATCCACCGCACCACCATCGCCACACAACCTCAGCAACACTACCTAAATCACCACTGACAACAACCACCACCGCCGTCCTACCTAGATCCACCGCACCACCATCACCACACCGTCAACCCACAACCAAACCAACACCACCCAAATCCACACACACCCACCACTACTGCGACTGAACGCCATGCAGCGATCTACTGTGCGACCGGATTCGCAATGCTGCAGCAAACTACGGACATTGCCGCGAACTGAGCAGCATCATCGCAACGCTGCCGACAGCAGCGTCGAATGCAGAGAGAGGCGAGGAAGAGAGGGGTAGGGGGAGGAGGGAGAAGGGAAGAGGATATAGGTGCGAGAGAGAGAAAGAGGGGAAAGGATGAGAGATAAATTAGGTTATGAATTAGGTTTGAATAAATAAATTGTAGATCTGATTTTTAAAAACAAATCTTTAAACACCTGATTTTTTGTAATTTCCCAAATATTTTGTATTCCCCAAAGATAGATGCAAAGAAATTGTCTACTTTTGAGGTTTCTGTATCTTATACTAAAAACTACATAATTTGATGTTATCATTTCAGAATGAAAACATGGCTCCAGAGTACTTGGATAAGTGAAAAGAGAATAAATACTTGGTGTTCAGAAAAGATACAGATTCAAAAAAATTACAGTTAAGTTTAAGCCTTGAGTTTGAGCCATCGTCTACAGATAACTTGAAATTCTTTCAGAAATCGAATACAAGGGTACCTTTTCTTGTTTGTTTGACTAAACCTGATATCCTATCATCCTATGTAACTAGTGGTGCTATATTGGCTTTCATGATGGCATAACAATTTTGGAAGTTCTGAAAAGAAAGAACAAGATATCTTCCTTATTATTATTCATAATTGACTGTAGAAAGTACAGAATATATAATCTAAGAGTTACATGAAAAAAAAAAATTTAATCATAACTAATTTCTAAATTCTATTACTAAATCCATCGAACAGATTATGATGAACCATTGTAATATATTGTAATGCATAATGTTGTTCTGTTATAATAGATTATATTAATCTGTTATAATTTATTTTAATTTAAATAAAAGCTATCTAACAAACTCCAAATTTCTCTACATGCCCTCTCAAGTTGGAGCATAGATATAAATCATGCCTACCTTTCTAATCAAAAGTTCAAATCTCAGTCTCCGAAGTCCTTTTGTTAGGATGTCGGCTATTTGTTATGTAGTTGGGACAAATGGCAAACTTATAATTTCTGTCTTGAGTTTTCCCTTTATGAAGTGCCTTTCTATTTCCACGTGTCGTCGTGTCATTGCACTGGATTGTGTGCAAAGATGATTGCAGTCATGTTGTCGCAATAAAGTTTCATAGGTTGTAATAGGTCTTTTCAATGCCCCCAAAACATGTTTCAACCATAGAATCTATCAAATTCCATGTGACATTGTTCTAAATTCGGCTTTTGCACTGCTTCTTTCCACTACACTTTGCTTCTTGCTACTCCAAGTAACTAGATTATCTCAAACAAATGTGCAATAGCCAGAGGTAGACTGTCTATCAATTATGATCCTACCCAATCAGCATCCGTATAAACTTCAACTCCTTTCTGTGGAGTATTCTTTAAGTATCTTAAGATCTTGTGGACAATGTTAAGATGATCTTCATATGGTGAATGCATAAATTAACTTACTAAACTTTGAAGGCTATCTCTGGTCGGGTATGAGACAAGTAAATTAGCTTGTCAACTGGCTTCTGGTATCTCATTTTATCATCTAGAAGCTTCTTTTCACTATCTTCAAGTTTCAAATTCGGCTCCATTCGTGTCTCAGAAGGTCTACAACCACTCATGCCGGTCTTTTTTAAAATATCAAGTACATACTTCATTTATGAAACTACAATTCCCTGTTTAGATCGAGCAATCTCCATACCAAGAAAGTATTTCAATGACCCAAGATCTTTGATCTCAATTTAAGCCTATCTATTTCTGTAATATCATCTTTGATCTCAAGTGGCTTGACTCAATTTTGTCTTTTCGTGAACTGTAAGCCTCTAGGTTTTAAAGAAGTTGTTCTTGATTAAAAATGGAGAGATGCCATGGATTAAGAAATAAAGGCAATTAAGAAGAATGATACATGAGAATCGACATCACTACCTAAAGGAAAAAGCACAATTGTAGTCAAGTGGGTGTACAAGATAAAGAAAAATTCGAAAGGCGAGATAGAAAAGTATAAAGCCAGATTAGTTGCAAATGGATACAAGCAAAAAATCGGCATTGACTATGGTGAGGTGTTTCCTCAGGTTGCTCGTTTAGAAACAATTCGTTTGATTATTTCCTTGATAGCCCAAAACTAATGGAAAATTCATCAAATGGATGTTAAATCCACATTCTTAAATGGATATTTGGAAGAAGTCTATAATGATCAGCCCTTGGTTCATGTGATTGAAGGACAATAAAATAAGGTCCTGAAATTGAAGAAGGCTATCTATGGATAGAAGCAACCCCTACACGCTTGGAATAACATAACTGATAAATATTTTCAAGAAAATAACTTATCCAAGTGTCCACATGCACTTTATGTGAAATTGAATAAAAATGGTGATATTTTCCTTGTTTGTTTATATGTGGATGACTTCATTTTGACACAAAATAATCCAAAGATGTTTGAAGAATTCAAGAGAACAATGGCTAGAGAATTTGGGATGACACACATTAGATGTCCTACTATCTTGGCATTGAAGTGAAACAAAGAGATGATGGAATCTTAATCTCTTAAAAAGGATATGCAAAAGAAATTCTTAAAAGGTTTGAAATGGCGAATTGCAAGCCAATGAGCACCCCCATTGAATGTGGAGTTAAATTGTCTAAGCAAAGAGATGGAGAGAAGATCAATGCCACATATTTCAAGAGCCTTATTGGAAGTTTGAGGTATTTAACTTGTATAAGACCAGATATTCTTTTTGGTCTTGGACTTGTAAGTTGCTTCATGGAAGCTCCTACTACGTCTCATTTAAAGGTGGCGAAAAGAATACTTCGTTACATTAATGTTACACTTGACTTTGTTATTTTCTATACCAAGACTTCAAGCTTGTTGGCTATTCTGATAGTGATTGGGCTGGTGATATTGATGATCGGATAAGCACTACCCGGTTTGTTTTCTTTAAGGGAAATATGGAATTTAGTTGGAATTCTACGATTTGGCCTATTGTGACTCTTTCTACGTGTGAAGCGGAGTATGTTTCAGCTACTTCTTGTGTTTGTTGTGCAATTTGGCTTAGGAGTTTGATGAGGGAGCTTCACCAACCACAAAAAGGCCCAACAGAGATTTTTGTTGATAATAAGTTTGCTCTTGCATTGGCCAAAAACCCAATGTTTCATGAAAGGAGTAAACATATTGATACGAGGTATTGTTTTATACAAGAGTGCATATCCAAGAAAGAAGTGGAGCTTGAGTTTGTGAAGTCTCAAGACCAAGTTGCATATATTTTCACCATGCCTTTAAATATTAACGTTTTTCAAAAGTTGAGGATGTTCCTTGGTGTAATGAATCAAGTTTAAGAGGGGGTGTTGAATTAAAAAACTAGATTCATTTCGAGAATAATCCATAAATACCTAGATTAATGTTAGAATGTTTTAATGCACAAATTAAAGAGAGTATTTCCATTGGATTTATTCATATACTTAGGTAGAGGAGAAGTATGCAATTAAATATTGATACATGTACTAGACTAGGTTCATGTTGGGAAAATCCTATATATACTCACGTAATATAGACATTTGAAAATTAAGTCAAGTGGAAGTGATAATAAAAATCACATATATTTCCTCCACCACTTTTTCGTGAGTTTGAGTATTGAGTGAATTTATGCTCCCCAATTTCTAACGATCAATTCTGAAAACTTCAAAATTCTATGTCTTCTCGTTTACACTGTTTATAGATTCACTATAACAAAAACAGTCTTTTGCAATGTTCAAAAAACATTGCCGAAAACTTTTTGCAACGTTTTTTAGTATGTTGCAAACCTCGATGTTGCCGTAGAATAGAAAGATACGACAACGTTTTTTGAGTGTTGCTAATAACCTTTTTGCAACGTTTTTTAGCAATAACTCTTTCGCAGCATGTTTTGAACGTTGCTAATAAACTTTTGCAACTTTTTTGCTTGTTGTTTATGCTTATATCTTTATTTTTTGCAACATTTTTTAACTGTTACCATATGTCATTTTACAATTTTTTTTTATTTTACATTTTTCTTATTTGTACAGTATTTTGCACAAATCAACAACAAAATAAGATAGAAGATGATAATATCAAACAATTCCAATAATTATTATTAATTGTACTCCAAAATATAACAATATTCATACAAAATTCAAATCCAAAATTCTAAAGCATCTAAAAATTCAATACATTTCCAAAAAAAATATCATGCACAACCTATGATTAACATACTAATGTGCACTACTGCAGCGTTGATGATGGCACCAACCAAGAAAATTATTCCACCAAACATGATCGACTTTCTCCGGCCAAATTTCTTGGTCATTGATGATGCAAATAAAGGACGCTACAATGATAGCCAAATAGAGGGAAGATGTAAAAAGTTTCAAAATCTGGCTATTTCTCCAGAAAAGGCACCATGGAAGTAACTCCACCCGCATCAAGAAACTTAAATCAGATTTCTTCTTGAATAATCAAAACCATGAAAAACAAATTACGAGGTTTTGTAGACTTGATATAGCAATATCGTATCCAAAGATTAATCATCCCATATCTGCAGCCATTAACGTTATTATCACATATAATGTAAGTTTTCCAGGGTACTTAGTAGGATCATTACCATGGCCGCCTCGGCTAACAGCAATACCAACACCACCCATCTCTGAATGCAGAAAAACAAAGAGAATGAGAGATTAAATTGCACTGAAAACTCTAAACTGCATTGGTATATATAGAGCCTTGGAGGGACGAGAAAGTGATAAGTGTGTTTTACACACTTATTTAGGTCACAAAACATGGAAAATTGTTGATGTGTATGTTGAAATATGACTTAATTCGATATAATTTGTGTTAGTAGGATTACATTGATGGATGGAATGAAAAGTATGAGAAAATGAACGAAAAAGGATCAAAATGGAAGAATATGAAACTCAGAGGACCAAAATGTAATTATTCAAAAGATGACCCGAATGACGAATCAAGCATGAGGTTAAGCTAAGTAACATATGGTAATATCATGGGATGTTAAAAGAAGAAGGAGAAGAATTCAAGGTCAAAAGATAGATGAAACCAACTTAGAGACAAAAGTGAATCAAAGGAAAAACAAGTTCTACCATGCAATCGCATGGTAGAAAACCCATGCAGTCGCACAAGCATCTATAGGAGTTGAACAGTAAAAATTTTGGATAACCACGCAGTCGCATGGGTTTATACCATGTAGTCGCATGGTTCATTCCGAGCGAGAAAATTCTGGTTTCTTTATTTGAATCAAACACTTATGACAATACATCTAGGA
>OU503039.1:7212103-7229743 GCA_912172775.2 Fraxinus pennsylvanica | reverse complement strand
GATGCCCGGGAAAATCTCATTTTTTCTCGACGGTGTCCAAGGGTAAAGTTGGCTCGTCCACCATGGCACATTTCTCACGTTGTACTTGCATTACACTCATTTATGATTAACCTATCATATGTTTGCATTCCTATATCTGTTGCTACACACCACAATTGATTTTTTAACAGGGTTGAAGCACGTTTGGAATACTTTATGTGGCCTATCATGTTCATTCTTGCCTTTGGCCTCATTCTTCCTGTTTTAACCAATTTTTTCATTCTCCTCCTATAGGATGCCACCAAAACGAACTTCGAAAGGGAAAGAAAATGTTGGCTCTGCTTTCGGCACGTCCCGCAACCAAACACCCGAAGAGTTTGTCGAGATTGTCTCTCATGGAAGCTACTTCAGGAGTGGCCAGTTAAACTTTCGGGTTTCCCAGGTTATGAATTGCTAATGTTGGTACACAATTGTGGTTGGGAAAAAGTGGTGGAGGGACCACACCCAGTCTATAACAGCTTAGTTCGAGAATTCTACGCAAACTTCAACAGTGAGATAGACACGCCAGGGTCCGAACACCAACACCAAACATGGGTATAGGGCAAGTGGTTGATGTTTACACTAGAAATCATTTACGACTTCTATCAGCTTACTTGGGATAATATCACCCCAATTCCTATTGATTTTCCATGGCCTGAAGTTACGGAGGTTTTGCTAGGGCGCGCAGCCGCCTGGCCCCTACAGACAGAGGAATGGTATCAGATTGAGCTCACACCATCCTTAGCCATACTATGGCTCTTCATTTGCCATAACATTGAGCCAACCTCACATCGCTCTACGTTCCCAGATCTGAGAGCTGGTCTTCTTTATCACTTAGCTCGGGGCCAAAAGGTCGACGTTGCCTCCCTAATCTATGAACAAATCCATTCCTTGGGAATATTGGGCGATCGTCGAAATTCAGTGATATTCCCAAGCCTCATCAGTGGCATTTGCAAGCGCTCGGGAATTGTTATCATGCTAAGGGAACTTCCAGTCAAACCGAGCCCGTTCAACAAACGCAACACTTTGGAAGCTCGGGATAGAGCATGGGTAAAACATCGGGAGGCCCAAGAGAGGGCTCGTATGGGTCAATAACCAACTGACCATGGTGATGGGGCTGCAGATATGGATATACCTCAAGAGGTAGCACCACCACCACCACCTATTGGGGCAGACATACAGATACTGCGACAGATGTTTGCTACCATGACAGGTTGCAGTAGAGACATTCACAGCTTGCAGCAAGCATTTGGGGCGTTGCGCATTGACATGCAGCAAGTGTACTCCGACATGCAAATTACCCCCACTTTCGCTTCTGATTCCAATCGGGAGTCCCTCGCTTCCAGGCGGGCATTTGAGACTATGAATGGGCAGTTGAGCTTGTATGCAGGCAGGGTGGATGGTCTACATCTCCAAGCGGATGAGACATGCGATCGTTTGGACAGCCTTGAGACTGAGGTGAGGAGGCATTCGGATTTCCTTCAGAAGAATTCGGATTTGCTTCGGGGGCATACGACTTTACTTCAAGAACAATCTAGGATGCTGCGGCAGCTCCTTGCACTACTAGATCCACCACCAGATGATAGCATTGCGGGGCACAGTTTTCTTCCACCATCACCACCACCGCCTTATCTTTGATCAGGGAGTTGCCTCACCCCTTCTTGTGCTTTATTTTCTCATTGTCCTTCACATTTGAATTCTAACTTTCTCCTGTGCACATTGAGGGCAATGTTTGTATAAGTTAGGGGGTGGTCGAATTTGTATGACAATCTAAGGGCAATGTCTACAGTACTTTTTAGCTTTCATAGATACTACCTTATGATTTCTTACTTTTGTGTGCCTGTTGATCTCGCAACATTAAAAAAAATTCAGTTTTCATTTTTCTTAGTCGTACATTCTAATAGTAGTTTAGAATTTTGTGTGCTTTTGTGGGTTTAATGGCCTTGCCAACAATGATGAAAATATTAGAAGCAGTATAGCTATGAATTGTGAAAATTGTGCAAGTTAAATTGATCGATACTTGTCTATGTGGAAACTTGACTATTTTTTTGCGCACAATACTTGTGTTGGGCATGCTAAGCTAATGATGGGATATATGAATCATAGTAGAGTTGAACATGATAGGTAAACCCCGAAAACCTCTATTGCACTTATCAATAAACCATCATTTTAGAAGTTTGGAGATGATTTAGCTATTATAGGGGAACATTAAGATGAGTAGGGATTCCATGCGTGAAAAATTGTGTTGTGTGGATTGGATTAGGCCAATGAGACAAAAACGAGGTGAAAGTTTCAAGTTAGAGGTTAGTTTTAGAAACTTGGTGTCTAAAAGAAAAGGGGCGTTACACTACTCATCGAATAAATAAAGACATCTGTTCGAGCCTGTATACTCGAGTGATTAAGCTTGCAAGAGTTTAAAACTTGATGCCCTATGGTCATCTGACTTGGGAGTCATCGGCCTAAAACTCGCTACAAAGGTTATATAGAAAGCAAATGGAAGATGTTATAAAAAAAAATCATCCATTGAAGAATAATATACATATTTCTATGTATGAAATGCATTGATTAGCCCCAAACACCCGGTTGATAGAATTATATCTCTAGTATGAAATAAGTAACTTAGTCTATTCTTAACGGTTGAAACAATCAAAGAAATAGAAAAATCCCTGCTTGTTGAAGTGTGAACTTGTGACTGCGAGATCTATTTAAACAAGAGAGGGTAAGGACTTTAGTAAATCAAAAACTCTATTCTAGAACACACTTCGGGATCTTTGAGCGAAAAGAATAAGTTTGGGGGTGTGAATCTGCCGAGTGAAGAAAGGAAAAAATTGACTATTATAGGTCGGGATTTGCAACCATCATCAGTTTGGTATGTTTCACATAAGTATGCACACACCTACACATCAAGTTTTGCATATGATAAGTGGAGATTCATTTGATTTTGCACCATTGAAACTATTAATTTTGTTTATTACTGAATTCTAATCCTGATACATGACATGTTGTTAAACATGCTTTGTGTCGAGTTAAGTCACCATCTTATTTAAGGACAAACAATAGTTCAAGTTTGGAGGATTTGATAAGTGTGTTTTACACACTTATTTAGGTCACAAAACATGGAAAATTGTTGATGTATATGTTGAAATATGACCTAATTCGATATGATTTGTGTTTGTAGGATTACATTGATGGATGGAATGAAAAGTATTAGAAAATGAACGAAAAAGGACCAAAATGGAAGAATATGAAACTCAGAGGACCAAAATGCAATTATTCAAAAGATGACCCGAATGACAAATCAAGTATGAGATTGAGCTAAGTAACATATGGTGATATCATGGGATGTTAAAAGGAGAAGGAGAAGAAATCAAGGTCAAAAGGTGGATGAAACCAACTTGGGGACAAAAGTGAATCAAAGGAAAAACAAGTTCTACCATACAGTCGCATGGTAGAAAACTCATGCAGGCGCACAAGCATCTACAGGAGTTGAACAGTAAAAATTTTGGATAACCACGCAATCGCATGGGTTTATACCATGTAGTCGCATGGTTCATTCCGAGCGCGAAAATTCTGGTTTCTTTATTTGAATCAAACACTTATGACAATACATCTAGGACTTCTTTATAACCCTAATCTCCACCAGAAAAGGGGGCTACGCATTTTTAGAGAGAAAAACACCATGGAAGAGCAAGGAAGAGGGCAAGAACAAGGGATTTCATTCAAGATTCAAGATTTCAACCCTAATTCTTAGTTTTTTGGTGATGTCTTCTCTTCATTATTTTTATTGTTCTTTTATTTTACCCAAGTTAGGCTAGACTTTTTATGTACTAGGTGAACGATGAACCTCGCATTGTGATCTTTTAATTTTTATTTTGCAATTTGATATTCAAACACTTTTGATGGATCTTGAATGATTTATCTACACTTTCTTGCCTCCATGATTATAGTGCACGATAATTGTATGAGTTTGAGTGGTTTATTTTATGCATTCGAAAGAAGAAAAATAAACTCAACAAGGTATAAATCATCGTTTTATTCATAAAGGATAGAAATATACCGATATGCATTACGCGAATCTTTAAGTGTTTACAAAACTTCATGCATTCTTGTATATTACATTTGTCGTAGAAATATAGTCAAATGGTATGCTAGAATAAGTTCAATTCTATTCGAAAGAGATTGTTAGATATGTTAGAAACATTGATTCTTCAACCAATTCCTCGTGTTGTCAAATTGTGAAATAGGGGTTAGGGTTGAACTTTATTTGGGGATTCGGGATCCTAGTACGCTTTTCATACATTAATTTCATCAACTTTTGCATTCAACCATTCTTCTTGCATTTAGATCGCAATTTTAGTTTAATTCGCATATTAGTCATAATTTCGTTATAAAACCACAAAAACAATCATCTTGAGTTTAATAGATTTGGTTAAGGTCGACATAATAGAAATCACTTTAAATCAATCCTCGTGGGAACTATACTCGAAATTCTTGAATTTCCACTTTATTACCTGTGAACGATCCGTACACTTGCAGGATTTACATTCGAAACATAATTTTGTGAACAGAAAGACTTGTTTGTTTAGAAGTATAAATCAGATTAAAGTTGGGATGACCCACTTTATCACATAAAATGTTGTTTTCTAATAAAATTATTATTTCCATAACTGAGTTTCCTATTCCTGGCCAAACATGGATGACCCACTTTAGGTAATTCAGCGCATGCTTTAATTTAAATCTTTCTTTTCGTTTAGAAACCAAATACAGTTAATTACCTAAAGTGGGTCATTTACAAAACGAAATTAGCAATGTGCTAATGCATGTTACACCAATTCTGTTCCAGTAGGTCAATGTTTCTGATGAAAGGACAAGAGAAGTATAGAAAATGGCCATAAAGTGTACACTGCCCATAATAAATTATGTCAAATCAAGGGTATTTTCTACTAAAACAAATTTGGCACAAAGCATCCCTTCTTTATTTTATGCCAGTTTTAGTCCTTTTTACTCTTGGCTTTGCTTGTACTCATTCTCTTTCACCAGACTGTTGGCAGCATAAGAATTTTCATATTTATCAATCCATTCTAGTTCTTTTACTATTGGACTTCACACTCTGAGTCACACCTTATTAGCCTTAGGCGCTAACTTCCTCAATGTCATTGGCATCTCTTTCTCAAAGCATTATTAATTATAAACACCATCTCTTCACCATGTCCAACCTTAGCAACCGTCTTCAAGACAATTAGTATTGGCAGCAACGACATTGGTCCTTATCTTAGATTTTGAAAGGGCAAATTTCCTTGGTGGTTTTGTTTGAAGCAACCTTTAGTTTGACCCCAAGAACCAAGAGAGCAAGCTTTTTAACCAGATATGGCTATTTTGTTTCTTGATTCAATGAATCTAGATTCCAACTAATTCAATTCCGAACTCAAGTAGGCTTCTGGGAATGTTAAGTTTAGGGATTTCAAAATCCCTTGATTATAGTAATAGATCACAATCTATTAAATATAAGATTAGTTATCTAATAGTAAAATTTATGACAATAACTAGCTCGAAATTTTCATTTCTTTTTCTTTATGCCTATTTTAATCAAATCCAAACCAATTTAAATTCAAAACTCAAACTAATAGAAAATACTGTTAACTTCTCCAAAGATGAAGCATCTAGCACCCTCCCTCTACTGGCGATTGGAATGGAGGAGGTTATTGAATTCAGGAAGATAAAGAAGCAGTGTTGGCAACTCTAGCTCGGTCACAACAGAGCCCAGCTGGATGGACGTTGGATTCAGCTTCTAGATGAAGAAACCTCTAGAAGAAAATGCACATGCTGAAGTTTGTTTTTCAGTTATTTTGTACAGCTATTATTTGGCAACTTGTATAGAATTAGTTGGATTAGATTCTTTCCTTGCTTATAAATAGTTGAACTATTGGACAGATAAAAGTGTGAGAAAACGATTGAATACAAATTGATATTCTTCTCCAAACAATTCTGTTCATTATATGTTTTTCTAATATGGTATCAGAGACTTCAATGGCTGATTCAAATAATTCAGAAGAATCAAATGCTGCTCAAACTACATTGGGGGAAATGATAACTCTAGATCCTTGCTCGTTTCTCATGTCTTGGATTCAAACAATTATCATGCCTGGGCAAGATCCATGAAACATGCACTCAGAATTAAAAATAAACTTGATTTCATTGATGGAAGCATATCTGAGCCCGTTTCAGCAGACAGTCCCCTCATGGAGCATTGGCTTAGATGCAATGACATAGTCATCACTTGGTTACAAAACACCATGGCACCTGACATCAAATGTAGCACTCTGTATGCTGATACAGCCCATCAGTTATGGAATGAGCTTGAGCAAAGGTTTGCCCAACAGAATGCGCCAACCAAGTTACTGCTCTTATGCCTCTTAATCAGGAGCGAGTCAATGATAATCCACAGTTTTCCTTAACACAGGAGCAATATTCTCAACTGATGTCAATGCTCAAAATACAGGAGCATCCAGCTTCCACCAGTCATACTAGCATTCCCTCCACTGGTATCTTGCCAACAGTGTCTGGTATTTTCCTAGGTTTATCAGCATAGAATACTAAATGTCATAATATTTATGCTATTCCTTGGATATTAGATACAGGGGCAACAGATCATATGATCTGTTTCACCTCCTTTTTTACCTCAAATCCTAAACCTGTCACAAGTTCAGTAACTTTGCCAAATGGAGAAATGGTTTCGGTTAGTCACATTGGCACCGTTAAATTCACAGATTCTATCATCCTTGAAAATGTTTTATGTGTTCCTTCCTTTTCCTTTAATCTCATTTCATCTAGAAAGATGACACTGAATTTAAGATGTTGCCTTATTTTCCTCTCTGATACCATATTAGAAAAACATATATAATGAACAGAATTGTTTGGAGAAGAATATCAATTTGTATTCAATCATTTTCTCACACTTTTATCTGTACAATAGTTCAACTATTTATAAGCAAGGAAAGAATCTAATCCAACTAATTATATACAAGTTGCCAAATAATAGCTGTACAAAATAATTGAAAAACAAATTTCAGCATGTGCATTTTCTTCTAGAGGCTTATTCATCTAGAAGCTGAATCCAACGTCCATCCAGCTGGGCTCTGTTGTGACCGAGCTAGAGTTGCCAACACTGCTTCTTTATCTTCCTGAATTCAATAGCCCCCTGCAAGATGGAGAGTATATGTCTAACACTCCCATCTTGAACAAATCAGAGTACAAACTAGGAGAGCATAGAGCTTTGGTTAATAAATCTGCTACTTGTGACTCACTGTTGACATGCTTGGTGGTTATGCTCCCTTCTTGAATTTTGTCCCGAATGAGATGGCAATCAAGCTCAATGTGCTTGGTTCTCTCATGAAATACTCGATTTGATGCAATGTAGATGGCATCTCTATTGTCGCAATATAAAGTAGCTGACTGAGGATGTTCAATCCTCAAGTCTCGGAGCAAAAATTGCATCCAAGTCAATTCACAGCATAAATTTGCCATTGCTCTATATTCCACTTTAGCAAAGGATCTGGAGATTGTTCCTTATTTCTTAGACTTCCAAGACACCAAGGATTTTCCTATGAAAACATAATATCCTATGATTGATCACCTCGTATCAGGGCATGCCCCCCAATTAGAGTCACAAAAACTTTCCAGTTGTAAGGTAGAGTTGGAAGGATAGAAAAGGCCCTGCCCTGGTGAACGCTTAATGTATCGAAGAACCTTATGAGCTGCATTAAGATGTGGAATCCGATGAGAGTCCATAAACTGGCTGAGCAGTTGCACTGGATAGGAAAGATCAGGTCTAGTAATTGTTAAATACAATAATCTCCCAATCAATCTTCTGTAAATTAAGGGATTAGCAAGAATTTCGCTATGGCTTTTAGATAATTTCAGATTTTGGTCTAATGGGATTTTGGTTGGTGTGGATCCAATTTTACCAGAATCTGTCAAGATATATAATGCATATTTTCGCTGGCAAATGTAAATACCACGATCAGATCTGGCCTCTTCAAGGCCAAGAAAATACTTTAACTTTCCAAGGTCTTTAATTCTGAACTTATCATGAAAAGAGGATTTTAAACTGTTAGTGATGTCCAAGCAATTGATAGCAACAATTATATCATCTACATACACAAGTATGGCTGTGAAAGAATGTGAAGTAGATTTTGTGAATAAGCTATAATCATCTTTAGACTGTGTAAAACCTTGATCTATGATGAAAGTTGAGAGATTCTTTAAGGCCATACAAGCTTTTGTGTAACTTGCAAACTTTTCTGCCATTACTTGAGCTGCTAATAGTCGGATAGCCTGGTGGTAATTACATATATACTTCTTCATCCAAGTCCCCATGTAGAAATGCGTTATTGACATCAAATTGGCATAAATGCCAACCTTTAACGGCTACAATTGTTAATAAGGTTCGGAATGTCACAAGTTTAGCAATAGGTGAAAATGTCTCGTGATAATCTAAACCTTCCTGCTGTGTATATCCCTTTGCCACTAATCTGGCTTTGTATCTTTCAATGGTTCCATCAGCATGGAATTTGATTCTATATACCCATTTACAACCTACAACATCCTTACCAGGTGTCAAGTCAACAATTTCCCAAGTTTTATTTAACTCAAGAGCATCAATTTCAGCTTTCATAGCATTACACCATTCAGATGATTGTATGGCTTTTTCGAAGGTTTTAGGCTCTGTATGTGACCGAGCTAGAGTTGCCAACACTGCTTCTTTATCTTCCTGAATTCAATAGAGGCCACGGGTAGATGAGTAGGCGGCGAAGGTGGGTCTTCTCCAAACTCCTACGTCTCAACTACTGGCAATGGCTTAAAATGCGGTGGAGCGTGAGAAGCAAATGAAAGGAAGGAGCTGTGATGCAAGCCAACATACGAGAGGACCTGAGTGAACGAAGGAGTTTCCCGGAGGATCTGAGGGAAGATATGGAAGACAAGGGCCAACCAGTTCAAGAGTGTTCTCCAAAGCTGTATTGTCCGTGGCGCGTAAACTTCAGGCGCCGCCAGCTCCACCATCATAAATATATAGGCCTTGTATGGGAGGGATTAAAATTGAAAATATAGCCGTTATTGTTGACTTTTATTAAACGAGTGGGACCCAATAACGGTCATATTTTCAATTTTAATTGGCTTTTAATCCCTCCCGAACGGGGCCTTAATGTAGTTTTGCTGTAATATTAATATCTACTTTTTGGTATTTGTATGCATTGAATTAATCTTAGTCCGTGGCGCGTAAACTTCAGGCGCCGCCAGCTCCACCATCATAAATATATAGGCCTTGTATGGGAGGGATTAAAATTGAAAATATAGCCGTTATTGTTGACTTTTATTAAACGAGTGGGACCCAATAACGGTCATATTTTCAATTTTAATTGGCTTTTAATCCCTCCCGAACGGGGCCATAATAATACCAGTTATTTTTGGAATTTGTATCTCTACTTCGACTAGGGAATTAAGTGGTGGGAGTGAGGTGGAGGTGGAAATGGTGGGATTGAAAGAGATTGGGAGAAGAGAGGCATGAATGAAGAGGAATGAATAGAGGGAGGCGTGAATTAGTGTAGGGTTTGGATTATTTTTGGTTTCTATCATTTGAGACAGTATATAATTTAATTTGGGAAAAATGTATAAAACTTTTCGCAACGTTCAAAAAATGTTGCAAAAAGTGAACTTTTCGCAACGTTCAAAAAACGTTGCAACAAATTAAATTTTTCGCAACAATTAAAAAATGTTGCAAAAAGTAATTTCAATAAATGTTGCAAAATGCTTTATATCGAGAGTTTCAACAACATGCCTCAACGTTGCTATATAACCAAATTTTAACAATGTTCAAAAAAGTTGTAAAAACTTAAAATTTTTGCAACATTTATAAAACGTTGCATAATGCGACATTACCATATTTATTTAAAAAAAAATGTTGTGAAAGCTCAATTATATTAGCCAATAGCAAATAAAAATGTTGTATGGCATATGTAAGGTTAAAGTGTAAGGAAAACAAAGGATCCCATGAATAAAAATGAGCTAAGAATAATTTTAAAATTTTCCGAATTGTTGTATTTTATATATGTTAATATTTATGTTTAAATTAATTGTCAAAATAGATATGCAGTCTAAAATGCGAAAACATCAGTATTCTCTAATTGACAAAAACAGTTTGATCTTGAATCTTAATTAATCCCACATTAATTTAGTACTACTGTGAATGATTAAGATATATCTATTTTTATAATTTTATAATTGTTTTGGGAATGTATCTATTTCTTCTAATTGATTAGTAAACTGATAATATGATCATTCCGAGATTTTGTTCCTTGAATTAAAACCCAGCACTTTATGTAAGGTGAAACTATTGAGTAGCTATTTTTTTGGCAAAAACTTATTATCCATTTTACTTTAAAAAGCATAACTATCATTTTTTTTTTATCCGTATTTGAATTCATAACTGTGTATAATTCCTTTTTTAATGTTAACAAAAAAAATCCTTGTCGAAGAAGGGGAATGCTTCGTTTGAAGATTGTGAAACTCTAGTGAATGCTATGGTCATGACTCGAGATCCATATAAGAATTCAATAAGAATTGTTCAGTTGGATAAAAAAGGCTTTTAGCTTTAATTTTTTAAATGCTGCTTATTTATAATTAGGTCTTACAATGAGTAACAACCTACTTGATTAATTTCATTTTAGTAGTTAACTAATTTTTATTAATCCGCTCTTCAAATGTAAGATGATCCACATAAATAAATCTTAGTGGATGCATTATACTGTGATTAAGGTAATTACTTGGGGCAAGTATATGAAAGTCTATACAACAATTTTTTTTGTTTATCAATACCAACATAACGGTGAATGGGAAGAAATAGACCGTTATCTTGACAATAATGAACCAAGTAACAGTATTGTTAATAAATATGAGAAACACTATATCAACTAATAGTCATTGTTATCTTTTTATAGCACTTTCGATTAGGCCACCAATGTGTGCATGAATACCAAAAATATGTAGTAATTTGGCATTTATACCAGTAAGATTATTGTGATACACATTCACAAAAATGTAAATAATCAAATCTCAATAATGCAAATGCCTGTGATCATTGGCTAAAGGACTAAAGCTTGGGCCGGATGAACTTTACTGCACAAATCCATCGATTACTCTTTACTGATCAACTTTCACCATCCTGCACCGCTGTATGGCGCTTTCACTTCCTCCGCTTATGAATAGTGAGTCCACACGAGTACATTCTCATTCCCAGTTTATTTTGCATTTTTTAATCCTTTAACTAAAACCCACGATTTATTTACATTGGTGGTTTCATTTTCTGGATTACTAGTTTCTTTTTTTGTCAGTTAGCAACAGCTGTACTATTAAGAAAATCTTATTTATCTTGTTTTTTTTTTTTTTTTNGTGCCGGAGTTAGATTGATATAATTGAAGCATCAATAAGTTCACAGGCTTTCGAAATTGGATCTCCTTGACAAAATTTTATACCTTCAACCAAACTGCTCGGCTAACTAAGTTTGATTATATATTCTCTCCATTTGCTTTATATTTATGAATCTAGCACACCTATGTTAATAGGACTTGTTTCTCATAATAACTTCAAATTTATAGGGTTTTGAACAAAGAAAGACAAAATTTTGCTTAAAAGAGAGCAGATAATTGTCTTGTAGAATGTCCAATACTTTAATGGATAAGTCCTTAACTATAATAATTTTGTACTATATAGAGTTTTATGTGAATATTTTATAACATTATACTAGATACCACTGAAATTGCGCATTTGATCTCCAATATTTAATGCATTTTTTACGTTAGATGGCACCCATTGTGGAATTGATTAACAATATTGCCAAAGCCCTTTGGGGCGTATCCGTATTTGACGGAGTGGGTGAACGTACTCGTGAAGGAGATGATCTTTACATGGAAATCACTAATCTTCAGCACATAATATTCAAACTTGAGGTTAGGTCATGGAACATAATTTAGTCTGCACTTGCATTCTTGTGTTCCAACCAAGTTTTTATAGTGCAATGGATAGGCAGTTAACTTAAGTCACTATGATGAACTAATTACACAGAAAGAGAAAAAAATTGATAGAAAAAAGAATGAAGAAAGCAGAGCNGATAGAAAAAAGAATGAAGAAAGGAGAGCATGCATAATCCTGGGATGAGTAGTGTTCTTTAGTGATTAGACCTTATGAGGAAGGGTGCATTTGTATGTTTCTTGCTTAATCTTGTAGAATAGTATTTAGTTTATTTGATTTTAGCTCTTTCTTGTATTGGAAACCCTAGTCATTGGTCGAGATATAACGATGGTAGTTTCCTTAAAGAAATATTTTTGACCTTCTTTGGTCTCTGATATATGACCTTCAGCTCTACCCCTTGATATGATCAAGGTATTTTTGATAATTTAAACTCTTTGTAGCTGGTTGCAGATTAATCCTTTTGCCTTGATTTTCTTTTGTTTCTACCAATTCCTCGTTCAACAATTGAGTGTTACCTATATAACATAAAATACAATAATTTAGGATATATTTTGTCAAAACAATTACCAAATATCGATAATTTAGGCCCTGAATAAGTCTATAAAATACACTTATCAAATACTCCCAAACTTAAATATTTATTTGTCGTCAAACAAAATTATAACCTAAATAAAAACAAACACGCAAGTATACAAAAATATTTGGTTAGACAATCTAGCTTTTTACCTCAATATTTGAAATTACAATACTAAATCTCAAACTGTTTCAAAGTCACAATACCAAATCAATATTCATTCTTCCAATGAAAAACTGACGTGTGTGTGAAGAACTAAGTAAACAATCATGAATTTACAAGTTGCTTTAATTCCCACCCCTCTATGGTCAAATATATCCTTTCACATCTCGTACGATTCAACACCACCAAACTTATTCATTTTACTCTTTTTTTAGTGTTCAATCTAAGGTTGAATTTTTCATTACTACCTTCACCATCTCTAATTCAAATGAACTCTACTAATTGCAAGTCAACACGTCAATAAACAAAGATTATCCAATTCGTTGATTGCTTCAACCTCTAGGACTAAACTAGGCTAATAATCTCTCATCAAAAATCAAGTATTCTCAAATATGTGGTTTAACCAAGGCATTTGATGTGTCTTCTATTTCATGCACTTGCTTTTTTCCAAATTTTCATTTCTTTTTTATTGCACTCTCCCTCCCTTAAGCTTTCTATATGACCCATGTAACGAGTTTTTAGTCGATGACTTCCAAATCAGATGATTTTAGGGCACCATGTTTTAAATACCCTAGTAGGCTTAATAACTCGAGTTATAAAGGTTACGAAGATATGCCTATTATATATTTTTCTACCCTGATTAGTACAATATCACTCATTAAACACGTACATATCAAATCAAACCGACCTCTAACTTAAGACTTTTGCCCAATTCTATCCTATTAATTTAAGACAATCCACATGTAAATTTTCACACATAGAATCCTAGTTTACATGTATCTTCCTACAACCGTAAAATCACCACTAAACTATGATAAATTTGGTCTTAGGATCAATAATTTAAGATATTTTGGGTATAGAATCTATGTTCAATCTATCAACATATCCAGTATATAAATCAGCTTATTACATCATGATGTAAAACTCAATTCTAGTGCGAATACAATATCAAGTTCTACAAGGCTAGGCATCAATCAATTTAGGCATGTAACATATCTACAATTCACAAATCAACACCAAATCTCAAATTTAATCATTATTGCTTACCAGGCTATCTAACCCAACAGCACACAACCTAAAACATGAATTTTTTTTGAAATTTTTCTACTTTTTTGTATTTTTCTATTATATACTAAAGCAATAACAAAAAAACAAACATACAAACACTCAAAAACACACGAAAAGTAAAAACTCAAAATTATTGTAGAAGCTTAATTTAAAAATATGCTCCTTGCTCTGATACCAATTGAAAGTCCAAGCATAACTAACCAAGAGGGGATAAATTAGTTTTTTAAAAAAAATTTGAAAAATTAATCTAAATTCAAGCAAGTAAAAACTAAATAGATCAATTCAAATAATAAGTGAAAATATGAAAGCGATAAGTAAAAGGAATAGATGATGCAAACGATTTAATTGTGGAGGTTCAATCCAAAGTAATGATCTATGTCCTCCGTTACCAACCTCTCCGACGTGAGTAAGCCTCTTTACTACATTGATTGATTTATGATGCAATCCAATCCTTTGCAACGCTTTCAGTGACTTACAAACAAGTAACATCGATCTTATACAATGTTGAGTTTTACGGGACCTCAACACGACCCACACTTTATCAAAATAATTGTATAATGAAATTTTTATCTTGAAAAATAATACATACAAGTTAAGTATTAAAATAGGCTAACACTTCAATGAATAGCAATAAATGATAGCTCAAGTTTTAGATGAAAGATTTCGATGTATATAATAATTAGAAATTTGATTCAATCAATCAAAAAAATTTTAAAGAGAAGATGGAAAAAAAAATAAATGCAATATGAGTTCAAAAAATTTCTCAAAATATATATCACTTTTAATGAATGATTATAATGAATTAAGTACCAAGAAAGAGATGAGAAACTTTGATGAATATGAAAATTTTACAAGTTTAATTCAATCAATCAATGTTTTCAATATGGAGTAGTAAAAGAAATATATGCAATATAAGTTCAAAAATCTTCTTCAAAATATGTCTCTCTTATGAATAGTAGAATTAATTACAAAAAGAAAGATGAAAACCTTTGATGAAGATGATGATTAAAGAGTTTGAATCAATCAAAAATTTTGATATAAAGAAATAAATTAGATGAATGCAAATATAAGTTTAAAGAAATCTCTCAAAAGATATCTCACTGTGATACTCTTGGAGAATGTTTCTTTTTGAATGTAAGAAGTAGAGGTATTTATAGAGTTCAAAAAGTCTTGACCACATCCAGTTGATCGCCTCTTGTTCGGATGTCCAATATAGCCCTTTGTACAAAAAAAAGAAAAAAAATCAGACGTCGGAACGGTCAGATTTAGACCATTGGAAATTTCCGGGGCAGTTCGGCATTTTTTACGTTTTGACCCATTTGTTCCAATTTGAAGGTTTTGAAAGGTATGGACTTTTGAAGAGTATTTTTAACTAACTTTTCAAGATTAAAAGTGTTTTTCAAGTCCAAATATAATTTTTATAAGTCATTTTTACATTTGATCAAATCATTATATTTAAATGACTTTTAATGCACAAAATTATTTTTAATGCATGGATGGATTTTGAGTTTAAGTATTCATTGTCATATATCAAAGTGTTAATACCTTTACACTTTAGCTAAGAAATCAAGTATTTGATCTTGTCCAAAATTTGGCTCTTAAATTCTTGAATATGACTATAATCTTGACTCCCTTCATGTGTCCAATTTGTGACGATAGCTTTTGATCTTTTGACGATCATCGATCAATTTTCCATCATATGCGTTGAAAGACTATAATCACTTGAATTCATCTTGTTAGTAAACAAGATTAACTTGTTTGTTATAATTAAAACTTTGAGGTTTTAATCAACCATAGGTCAACAAAGATCATGCTAGATTACTATGTGAACTCATCCCAATCCAATCCTATTATGAAAATAGTGATACCCGTAAACAATAAAGGATAAACTAAGTTTTGAATGATCTTTATATGTCGAAATATCCGAGTGGAGTAATGCAGGTTAGTCTTAATTAAGAGATCACCTATGTGACAAAAAAGTTGGCCACTTCAAAAGGGAGTTGCAACGGCTTAATTCCTTATAAACTCTCATAGAACCAGGAAGATGTTCGTGGCCAAAATGAACATAACTATGAATTGATACAACACAATCCTTCTTCGAGTGTAAAGTGTGTCATCGTTTACACAAATGGTAGAATAGTTTGAGGACATCATGTCTACTAATTAGCTAGTAAAGTAAACATACTTACACATGGAAAGGCTCGATGGGTAATACCTACATATACTATGCAGGTTTTGACCGTTGAATTCTATCACCATGCATGTTTGTTATTGTTGTTAATTTCATTCATATGAGGAATTTTTGGAAAAAAATTCAAAACAAAATGAAGTGAATGACAATTGTAACAACAAAATTAATATGTTTCAATTCCATAATTAATTTTTCCAATTGAATTAGTGGTTATAAAGGCCTAATGGCTATTGTGATGTTTTTATGTTAATGCAAATTAATGAAAAATTAAAACCACATCTCACCTAGTACTATATAAAGAGGTGTTCTCTTCCTTATTCCACCCACAAAATTTTGAGAGCTCTCTCCTCTCTCTAATTTTCTCTCTTCTCTTTGTTTTCAATAGTTTTGTTCTTTGCAGCTTAGATAATTATTTCCTAACTTGATAATAGAATTGTGAGCACTCCCAATTCGCCAAAAAGTAGTGACGATGTGCTAATCAGCTACTTTCAACTACTATATCCTGGGAGACAGACGTAGCTTGTCCTTTTGCATTATAGTGGGGTCTAATCTATTTTAAGAAAATTGTATACAACATAGGCCTCGATCCCTTCCAATATTGCTACTACATCAACAACCATAATTCCTCTATTTTATTATTACTCTATTTGTTGTAATATTTGTTTCCATTATTTCTAATTTCCTTTTGTATTTTTCCTAACATCTATACTGTTCTTTCTCTCTCACACACAAAAACTTTCACAGAGAAGACAGCGTATCAAACTCCATTTACTTTGATTCCCACACTCCAAAAAACAAGGACGGATCAGAAATCAAGATTGATGGATTCTCTCTCTTTGCTCTCTCCCTCAATCAGTTCATGCTTCAAAGATCCAATCTTCAACCAATTCTCCAGTATTCAAGGCCCACTTAGAGAGTGCGAGCGATTTGCCCAAATTATAAATTCAATGGAGTCAACACGAGTGACTGCCCTAGATCGTCGAGTGCTGGCTTCACTGACATATGCAAACATTCACTACAACAAAAATCGGCTTTTGCAACATTTGTGCATGTGTTGCGGGCATCAGTGTTGTCGTAGACCATAAGGATACAGCAACGTATATACAACGTTGTGAAAGTTAAATACAAACGTTACCGTTTAGTTTTTGCAACATTTAAAAAATGTTGCTGAAAGTCATTTGCAGCGTTTTTTAAACGTTGCTATAGGTTTTTGGCAACGTTTTTTAAGCGTTGCAGTAGGTTTTTGGCAACGTTTTTTAAACGTTGCCGTAGGTCATATTACAGTTTTTTTTTATTATAAACAATTTATGTAAATTGATCGACAAAATTGAAAATACTCCTTTTGAACAAATTTTAAAATTGCATAAAAATTGATAATTTCATTACAAATTTTTAAATCCATACACTTGAACATTAAAATCTAATACAATATCACCTAAATAAAAAGGAGTTACAAACTTAAATAAAATTAGGAATAAAATTTTGGACAAACAGCGGTAGACTCTGGCAATAACACTTGACGAGCGTCTTTTAACATCAGTTTCTTTTGACATTTCTTCTGCCAATAACTTCTTTATTGGTGTTCCAGTGGCTCGTCTCGAAG
>OU503039.1:7174209-7187894 GCA_912172775.2 Fraxinus pennsylvanica | reverse complement strand
TAATCTCTCTCTGGAGGGCGTTTTTACGGTGCATGGTGGCTGTTCCTGAGCCTACATTTCAGCCGAAATATGAGGTGGAAACTGAGCATCCATGGCGTTCTCCGGCCGGTAGAAAGGGGAGTATTTTTCTGCCCTCTATTCTGTCCATTTAATGTTCTGTCTTGTTCGAGTTTAAATTATGATTTCAGTTTTATAGTTTGATAGTATTCTGCCGGTTTCTTAATCTGTAAATGCCATTGGTATGTTTTGATTGCATAGTGTATACTGAAGTTATAACATTGATATACATATTGTTAATTTTGATTGGAAGGAGAATATGTAGAACTCTGTCTTTGAGGTTTATGATTCTGGGATTAATATTGAACTTGTTCATTGGTTTCAAAAGCTGCTGGAACTATATTATGCTTGTATTGATTCCGAATTTAGGCTGTTTATTTCCCAACACTGAGGAAGCAGTGCAGTTCTGTATAACAATACTGAAAGCTCGCCTAACGCAAGACACATTTTAGGAAATATTTAAAAAATTAGAAGATTTTCAAGGACAAACTAACTAGTACAGCTCATTACCACTCTACCTTATGTAATATGTAAACTTCTAGATTCGGGCAACCGTTAAGGAGGCAAGCTATCCTATTCTGATGACTTAATATTTTTCAAATAGCTCCAGACGGTTCATATTGTAGAAAGCAGGTAGAATGCAACATCGACCGCAGTTAAGTACCTTCATAACATGACAATTGTCCCATGGAAGCACCACTTTTTGATGATGATGATGATGATGATAAATAAATAAATAAATAAATTGAGAACAAAAATACAATGTAACACAGAAATATTGCTTGGAAATTATATAGTACATGATAGAACAGATGAAGAATATATATAGGAAATGTAGGGAAACTTACAGATATAAAAATCCCATGCAATGATAAAGATTTCAAGGTGTCAATTGCCCTGAAAAGCCCAATTGTTCTACTAACAAAAACTTCATTAGTAGAGGCCCATCTCGTATCAATTTTTACTTCAGCTATTGAGGTCAAATTCTCCACAGCATATTCTATTGTTGAGATATCCGTAAGTTCTAGATACTCGAGGTTTGGAGTATTGATTACAATTTTACATTGCACGTTGTTGACCTCACTTTTTGTAGGGGTGACATGGCCAACAGATCCCAACTCCTTCAATGCCCACGTAAGCCTAAGTTGTGCACACTTCAACAAATCATTAGAGTGTACGGCCAAACCCCTGCGATCGGGGAGGAGGCCGCAAACACACTGACGGTCAAGTCAACCTAAGTAAAATAGGTAATTGAGTGTGGAACGTGCTAAAGACACTATCCACTACAATGAAGGGGTTCGAAACTGGAGACAAGATAATGAACAAGATAAGAGAGCAAAGTTTATAGTGTGAGAATTAGATTTGCATTACCTTTTAATTGCACTTAAGTATGTGCTTATATAGTAGAAAGAAATAAATGAGAGCCTTAGGATGTAAGGTGTAGATCTTTTTGTGTAATTCTCCTTATTGAAGGAGAGATAATTATGTATTATAAATAGAGCTTTTACATGTATATAGAAGGAAATAAATCATTTTACACGCATCAATCGAGTGGAGTTAGTCTAGTGATTTCCTTGATTTGCGCAGTCTTGTTAATGATTTCATTCTCGGCTGGACTTCCCTTGCATAGAGGAGATTGCATAATTTTAGTATTCCTACATAATTTTAGTATTCCTAACACCCTCCCTCAAATTAAGCTGTGGAATGAGGCTTAATTTGTGCCGAATAAAGTCAAATGTTGGCCCCGTCCAAGGGCTTTGTAAAGATGTCTGCCGTTTGTAGCTTGGATGGGACATGCCTAGTATGGAGTTGGCCTCGTTGAACCTTTTCTTTTACGAAGTGGTAGTCAATTTCAATGTGTTTGCTGTGTGTATGAAACACGTGATTGGCTGCCATATGAAGAGCACTTTGATTATCACTTAGTAATAGTGGTGGACGACTTTGAGGGATCCCAAGGTCATGAAAGAGATAAGATATCCATATTAATTCAGCTGAAGCATTGGCCATGGATTTGTATTCCATTTCCAAACTTGAACGACATACAGATGCTTGCTTTTTTGCAGACCAGGAGATTATATTACTTTCAAGAAGGTACAAAAGCCAGAAGTTGATTGTCTAGTGTCCTTGCAACCTGCCCAATCAGAGTCACAGAAGTAGAGATTAAGAGCCGGTTGTTTTGCGCATGTGAAGACCGAAGGTGATGGTGCCATGGACATATCTGATGATTCTCATAACAAGTTGATAGTGACCTCACGTGGGAGAATGCATAAAATGAGTAAGACAACTATCAACCAGTCGATCCTAGGTTACGTTGCATTAACTGTTTTGATGGCTTGGCAGCTTTAGGCCTAACAAGTGAGACCAAACATGACTTGTTGATTGAGTGGAGCCGTATATTCAATAAGTTGTCACGTCTCTCACTTGATACAAGATCTTGTTTGTAGATCTAGTCTATGGCAATCCCACCAACTGCCTCAACTGCATAGGTTCAGCCGTAGTAGTTTGTTCCTCTCCCTAAGTGGGGTTCGACCTACTCATGGGTTCGGCCAATTTAGTCGTCTTGACGGGATGATGTGTGTCCAGGCCTATATTTATCTACTACGCATTCGTCACTTGGCTCTGACTGGAGCCTCGGTTGATGGAGTCGTAACACATACTTTCATCCTCGTAATATTATCTTCTGACTTTTTAAAATTGGACAAGAAAGATTGAATATAAAATCAGTTGTTACAGTTCCCTCTATAGTTAAATCCTCTTGTAGCGGGCTACTAGAGAGAAGCTTGTCCATGAAATCACTTGAAGGATAGGGAAGACATGAGCAAAGGTTTTCAGATTTGAAAGATCAAAAGAAGTAGGAATCCGAATTTCCTCTTTATCAAATAGTACATCAAAGATCAATATGAGAACTGAACGGAAGTAAAGTAAAACTAAAATTTCAGTGGATTAATCATTCACACATACATAACACCAGGTGTGATCTCCATCATATATAGATGGAGAAGAAGCACTTACCACCAATCAAAAAGTGACAGCAAGCCATAACAACATAACCGAAAGGAAGGAATAAAAATGTGTGCTAAAACGTGAAAGTGAAACACGCTTTTATTCTCTAAGGCTATGGACTGGACTTAAGTATGGACTAGGCTATAGTGGGCCGTAACCATGAACTGGGCCTTATTCAAACTTCATCAACTCTACTGAACTTCATCAACTTCTACTAAGACGAACCAGCTGAAGCCTTGATTTGATGATATTCCTTCATCCCCCCTCAAGGTGGAGGTTGGTGTAAATCACCCAACCCCAACTTGGCCAGAAGACGATGAAAATGGGGAGCAGCAAATGACTTCGTAAAAATGTCTGCAAGTTGATCATGGGAAGGGACATATTGTGGGAGGATAAAACCAGACTTTACACTCCTCCATCTTGGCTGCTGATCTGAGATTCCTTCATCCCCCCCTCCAGGTGGAGGTTGGTGTAAATCACCCAACCCCAACTTGGAGAGAAGACGATGGAAGTGAGGAGCAGTAAAGGACTTGGTAAAAATGTCAGCAAGCTGATCGTGGGAAGAGACATACTGTGGAACGATGAAACCACACTTATAAAGATTTCGAACCAGGTGACAGTCAATCTCCAAGTGCTTCGTGTGTTCGTGAAATACCGGATTCGCAGTAATATGCAAGGATGCCTTGTTATCACACCATAAAGAAATGGGAAGTGAGAAGGGAATGTGAAGATCCTTCAGTATATAAGTAATCCACTGCAGCTCACAAATTGTACTGCCCATACTACGGTACTCCGCCTCCGCCGAAGATCGCGAAACTGTAGTTTGCTTCTTGGTCTTCCAAGAGATAAGGGCTGAACCAAAGAAAATACAATATCTGGTTAAAGATTTTCTGGAGTCAGGATACGAAGCCCAGTCCGCATCGAAGTAAGCCTGCAAACGTAGGGAACTCTGTGCAGGGAAGAAAAGCCCCTTCGAAGGACATCCCTTCAAATATCTCAGGAGATTCAACGCAATGTCCCAATGTAAGGTACATGGAGCATGCACAAACTGGCTAAGCTGTCGGACGCCATATGTGATATCAGGCCGTGTCAAATTCAAGTAAAGGAGTCTCCCAACTAGCCTTCGAAATTTCTCTGGTTCCTGAAGCAGAGGTCCTGCTTGGCTAACCAATTTAATCCCTTTTGGGAAGGGCACTGCAGTAGGCTTGGCCCCTAGGAGACCTGCATCTTGAATTAAATCAAGAATGTATTTTCGTTGATTAACATACATCCCATTAGAATTACGAGCAATTTCAAGCCCCAGGAAGTACTTGGCATACCCTTAATCTTTAATAGTAAACACTTGATGTAAGTAGGTTTTAACAACAATCACATCATCTTCATGTGAGCTTGTAACAAGGACGTCATCAACATAAACAAGAAGAATAAGAATTCTCTGTGACTGATGTCTGGTAAAAAGGCAGTGATCATGTTCAGATTGGTGAAAACCAAAATGACGAAGCTTGGAGCAAAGTTCAGCATTCCATTGTCGTGACGCCTGTTTCAAGCCATACAGGCTGCGTTTTAGCTTGCAAACTTGGCCAGGTAGAGCTTTATGAAAACCCTCAGGAGGTAACATGTATACCGCTTCATCCAAGAAGCCATGAAGAAAGGTATTGTTAATGTCCAGCAGCCATGAGCTGCTACAATAGTGAAAAGCACCCTGACCGTAACCATTTTAGCCACTGGGGAAAAACTATCGAAGTAATCCACCCCTTGCAATTGATGATACCCTTTGGCAACCAATCGTGCCTTTAATCTGTCAACTGTTCCATCTGGGTTCAATTTGACCTTATAAACCCATCGTGACCCAATAGCCTGTTTCCCAGGTGGTAAAGAAGTTATTTCCGAAGTCTGGGTTTTCTTCAGGGCGTCAAGTTCAGTCTTCATTGCTTGAGTCCAATCAGTACTTTGACTAGCCTGTTTGTAAGAAGTTGGTTCCTGGATAATTGATAGGGCAGCTAGAAAAGCAGCATAAGATGAATCAAGGTTTGGCAAAACATGATAAGGAAAAGTAGGCGGTGTGTAACCTGATGAAACAGAAGAGGCTGCCCTGCAAAGTGAATCATGAATTGCAGTTGGCAAAACTGGCGTGCTGGTAACATTAGTGACAAAATCCTGCAACCATGGTGGTTTAGATTTTGTCCTGGTACTCTATCTGAGAATAGGAGTAGGGGATGGAGGAGGTGAAGAGTTTGAGTGTTCAGTGGGCAGTATAGCAGGAAAGGGAACTGGAATTAAAGGAATTGAATCGGAAGAGTTTTCTGAAGATGAGGAATGTGTAGCTTCAAGATGAGTATCAGGTTTTTGTGGAGTATGTAATGGAGTGTTTGTGCTAATATCATCAAAGTCAAAATGTTGAGTGAGAGGTAATGGGAGTAGAAGATCATCAGTGACTTTATTCTGAAAAGGAAAAACAGACTCAAAAAACTTGACATATCTGGAAACATGAATTTGTTTAGTGGAAAGATTGTAAACTTTGAATCCTTTTTGACCTGGATTGACACCAAGAAAAATACACTTAAACCCTCTCTCATCAAATTTATCCTTGTGGGGCTTAGTATTAGCCATGTAGCATAATGAACCAAAGGTTCTAATCAAGGAATAATCTGGTGTCTTTCCATATAGCTTCTGAAAAGGGGTGAGCCATTGTAAGACCTTTGTTGGAATTCTATTGATAATGAAAGTAGCCATTAAGATGGAAAAGGGCCAGAACTTTTTTGGTAGATAAGCTTGGAACATCAAAGACCTGGCCAGTTGGAGAAGATGCTTATGTTTGCGTTCCACAACACCATTCTGTTGAGGACTGTAAACGCAAGTTCTATGATGAACTATCCCAAAATTTTGAAGTAAGGTTTAACACTCAGTACTAATGAATTCAGTGCCATTATCAGTTCTCAGGCATTTTACTCTCCTTTCAAACTGATTCTCCACCATTTTAAAAAAACACTCAAGTGTTTTAGTGACCTGTGTTTTGTGTAGGAGTAGAAAGGTCCATGTTGCTCTACTAAAATCATCCACCACAGTTAAAATGTATGGTGTTCCTGTCAACGACAATTGTCTATAGGGTCCCCAAAGATCGACATGAATCATTTCAAAAATTGCCTCAGTATGAATTGAGCTAACAGGAAAAGGCGTTCGTTGTTGTTTTGCCTTATGACAGATTTCGCATCCTTGTAAAAAATCAGATTCTGTGGAGTGGTGTTTCAAAAAATCAATGTACTGTAGGGTATGAAAGGATGTGTGACCAAGTCTATTGTGCCATTGAAGAAGCGAGTCGATAGAAGGCGAAACAGAGATTTTATTGATGTCATAAGCTTGGTTACATGATGAAAAGGATTCAGAAATTTCAGACTTAACTAAAGACTGACTAGTGATTTTATCTCTAAACAAGAAACTCGAATCATCTAACAGATAAAGGTTTCCAACTAATTTGCCAACTGCCAGAACTCCTTCACTCTGCAGGTCCTGCAATAGGCAGAAAGAAGGGTAAAACGTCAGTTTTAATTGAGCATTTTGAGTAAGTTTAGGTACGGATAGAAGATTGAATTTGAAACTAGGTATATATAATGTGTCGGTGAGATGTAATTGTGAATGCAATTTCACATTTCCAATTTCATCTACTGGTTTGGTAGTTCCATCAGGTAGGCAAACTTGTATAGGTTGTGTTGTAGTTTTCAATTCTGTCATTAATGTTATGTCTGCACATATGTGATTACTAGCTCTTGTGTCAATTATCCAAGTTCCTAATTTCAAACAATCAAGTCTAGTCAAAAGGGAATGACAGAAACTCATACCTACATATTCTTTAATATGTGTAAAATTCACCTTATTATCCATACCCTTCAGTATCTTCTCTTTCAGTGCTCTCTGAACTTCAAGTTTAATTATGTCTGTAATATTAGTTGACATTACAGTATCGTTCTTCATTTGATCTTCATTAAAATCCAATGGTATATCTGCCATATTTGCTAAGTATTTTCCATCAGTAAAATTCCTTGATCTTTGCTCCTTCAGATCTTTATACCATTCAGGATATCCGTTTAGCTTGAAACATGTATCCTTTGTATGACCATTTATATTGCAATGATCACAGTGTGAGTTCTCTCTTTCAACAGCTCCAAACCTTCTTGCATTTCCTCTTGCTGAACTGTAATTGCCCCTACCAAAACGTCCTTTGCCAGATCCTCTATAGAATCCAGTTCTGTTTCCACTATCTTTCTTATACTCAGTAGTTCTAATAAACATGGCTGAATTGTCATTCATTTCAGGAAATAGTATGTGCACTTCTCTTTGTTTTTCTACTCTAAGTACCATAGCATAAGCCTTGTTGACTGAAGGCAATGGATCCATTACAAGAATTTGATTTCTGATGTGATCAAAAGTATTGTTTAACCCCATCAAAAACGGCATCAATCGATTAAATGCTATTAGATCTGAAACCTCCTTCGATGCTGAACAAGTGCAGTTAGGGATAGGCATTAAACACGCTAGTTCATCCCATAGTTTCTTCAATTTAGTGTAGTATTTCTCTACTGTCAATACCCCCTGTGAAATGCTTCCTATTTCTCTCTGTAGTTGGTATAATAGGGGTCCATTGCATTCCCCATATCTCTCATTTAGCTCCTCCCAGAGATCCTTAGCTGTCATTGTGTAAATAAAGGCTTCTACGATTTCTTTCGAAAATGAATTCAATAGCCAAGATCTAACCATACAGTCAACTCATATCCATTGTTCAAAACTAGCTGAGTCTTCAACTGGTTTTTCACAACTTCCATTGATAAATCCCAATTTCAATTTTGTTCCCAAGGTTATTTTAATTGATCTGCTCCAACTGAGATAATTTTATCCGGTTAAGTGTGAAGAAACAAGCTGCATTCCTGGATGATCCCAGCTTTGCAAGTCCAATGGATCACCATTAAAATATGTTTTCTGCGTTACTCGCTTCTCTGTTGCATCATCATCTTCTGATTCCATCAGAGGTAAATCATCGATTGCTGCCATCAGCAATGCTTTATTCTTCAGAGCTTTTGAACCCGCTCTGATACCATGAACGGAAGTAAAGTAAAACTAAAATTTCAGTGAATTAATCATTCACACATACATAACACCAGGCGTGATCTCCATCATATATAGATGGAGAAGAAGCACTTACAACCAATCAAAAAGTGACAGCAAGCCATAACAACATAACCGAAAGGAAGGAATAAAAATGTGTGCTAAAACGTGAAGGTGAAACACGCTTTTATTCTCTAAGGCGATGGATTGGACTTAAGTATGGACTAGGCTATAGTGGGCCGTAACCATGAACTGGGCCTTATTCAAACTTCATCAACTCTACTGAACTTCATCAACTTCTGCTAAGACGAACCAGCTGAAGCCTTGATTTGATGATATTCCTTCAAGAACAAGTAGAAATATTCTCATCATCAAATGGTATATCAGAATCAAAATCAGAACTAGTAGGAATGTCCTCATCATCAAATAGTACATCATATTCAAGTTCCAAAATTGTAAGGGTCGTTCATTTGAAAATACATTGCAAACAACTGATCCATCAAGTCTGACCCATGACTCAAGACGTTCATCATGAGCATAACCATTTACTGTGAGAGAAAACTAATGTATATGTGGTGAGGTGCAACAACTCTGTATCGTAAATGGAATTAGTTGCAATAAAAGTGTTCTCCTCAAATTCAAGATTTGTTCAAAGGTTTTGCCACCTCTTGGACAGTGCTTGTTTGGGCTGCAGATTTTACTGGAAGAAAGGACAGAATATGACTGATTATCTCGTCTGGTAAACAACTTAAGGATCTCCTATGTCACTTGGAAGATTATTTCTCCTTCTCGCCTTGGATGCCATTGCAATTCGTTTTTCTTTTTCTAAAGCAAGAAACAACTAGAATTTTGACAAATCTTGCAAAAACATAATTATTCTACGTAAATTAGGCAGATAAATCATTGAACATTACAAAAGGTAAAACTTCAGAAATATTATAACTGAACTGATGAAAAATCTGGTCGTTATCATCTTAGCTACTAATAAAAACATAGAATGATATAATAAGAGTTTACAATAAAAGCTATCAAATTTGCACCAAAATAAATAAATAAATAAAATAAAAGTGGAAACAGAAGGCGATCAAGTTCAATTATACCTTGCTTTCAAATCGAGATATTGGAGAATGTGAATGTAAACTAAATTGAGTCGCGTGATCTAACCTCTTAGGATCGTCATGTATTACGACCAACAATTATAATTGTAATAGGACATACCAAACGCGACTGAGAATTGGTAATACACCAATATCCATGTTCCACATGCGTACAATTTCTGCACAAGGTTTATCGATTTATGTCACTTCCACTACAACAAAAAAAAGTCTTTCTCAACGTTCAAAAAACGTTGTTGAAGACCTTTTGCAACGTTCAAACATATGTTGCAAAGCTCGATGTTGCTGTAAAGTAAAAAGGATACAGCAACGTAAAAAAAACATTGCTAATAACTTTTTGCAGCGTTTTTTTAACGTTGCTAATAACCTTTTACAGCGTTTTTTAAACGTTGCTAATAACTTTTTCACAATGTTTTTGAACATTGTTAATAATTTTTTTGCAGCGTTTTTTGAATATTGCNAAATTTTAGAATTGCATAAAAATTGATAATTTCATTACAAATTTTTAAATCCATACACTTCAATATTAGAATGTGATACAACTCCACCTAAATAAAAAGAAGCATCAAGATGAAATAAAAGTGTGAAACATTGCAAGCTTTGTAAGCCCAAGATTGGCTAACTAGAAGGGGGTGAATTGGTTTTAAAACATTTTCATTAACTACTACAAGATTTTAAAATAATGATAACACAAATGATAAAGAAATAAATTAAATGAAAATAACCATGTAAATGGAATGATATAAGCTTGCACAACGTAAAACGTTAAGTAAAGAGTTAGAGAGTGCAAACAATATGTTATGGAGGTTCAATCCAACGCAATGATCTACGTCCCCCGTTACCAAGCTCTCCGTCACGAGTAAGGCCATTTTCACTATGTTGATTGACTTGTGGTGCAATACAATCCTTTACAGAGCTTCCGGTGACTTAGAACCAAGGAATACCGATCATTTTACAATGTTGAGCTTTACGGGACCTCACACAACCCACAATTTCAATATGATTTTACAAGTGAAATCTTCTCTTCTTATTGAATGATAGATTCAAGGTTGATAACAAGAAGAGGAGAGGAAAACACTTCAATAGATGATAATGAGTCTAGCTCAAAGTGTTGAAATGAAAAACTTCTTTAAGAATCAAAGATTTTCACAAAGTTAATCGCTCAAAAGTTTTTCAAAAATTTAATGTTGTTGATCTTCTTAATGATGGACAATAAGGTGGTTGTGATCAGTAAAAGTCTCTCTTTTATGCTCAAGAATAGTTGTTGCAAGTGAAGGAAGAGTGATGTATTTATAGCATTCAAACGGTCAAAAAATCTATCTTATCGGACATCCGGTAAATGCCGAACGACAAAATATCCGTTAATTTTGTCAGAAAATTTGAACTTTGGAAATTTGGGATATCGGACGTCTGGTACGCCACTTTTGGCTCGAAACGTCCTTGTTTCTTATTTTCATCAAATGTAGGTACTCGATGGACGTTTTAAAATATTTTTCAAATTTTTGTTATGTTTTAAATATACATGTTCTAATTTTTACCTTTGAAAATATATTTTTCGAGTAAAAACATTTTTATCGTGATTTTTCGATCGTAAATTTAAAACTTTGAGCTTGTCATGATTCATTATTCTTCCCTCTTTTGGCATAAGCAAAAAGTACAGAATCATGTAAAAGGAAGCAATAATAGAGAACACAAATGAAATAACGAATAAATATTTCATAAGTATGGCAAAGTTTAGAACATAATCAAAACGTTCAACCATAGATTTAAGACATTTGCAGACATAAATGAAAAACGATGGAGCTAGAGGAGGATACGGAAACCGAGCAAGCATATCGGTAAAGAATGCAGTCATTTGATCATGCATAGTAGCCTGTCGTGCGAGGATCGTGTCCTAGTGTCAGAATATGATGAAGATCCTCGGTAATCCGATCGACAATCGTGGCAAGAGAGTCCATTCTTCCATGTAAGAGTGAAATTTGATTCTCGTCATGTCCTCGTCTAGTGGGTCGGGAATCTCTCGATCTTGAGGTGCCAGTAGGAGGTGCACCCTCGTCATCGTCATCATCAACGTCCTCTTCTTCAAATGGTAGGGTACAAGGCTCCGAAGTCAGATCGAACACTTTAGTTTCAAACACCCATTGTCCGTCCTTTCTAACAATTTTCATTCGTTTAAGTGTGTTGGAACTAATGGTATCAGTGGGTCATGGTTTAATGAAGGCTTCATCGTGAAGAAGAACATCGAAGTGTTAAAAATCTTAGTGAGTAGCATGCCATAGGGAAGTACCTTGGATATGCATGACGAATGAATGAGTTTCTTAAGGCCCAAAATAATAGTCGGGAAATCAACTTGCCAACCAACAAGGAAAGAGTTGAGGAGAAAGAGATCAAAACAATTTACTCGTCCCGATGCCCCTTCCTTGGTAAAATGACATTTGCAATAATATTTTGTAAAACCTTGCACGGGAGAGTAAGTTGGTTTGTTGTAATTTTGGTGATGTTTTCAAAATTCTTACCTGTTTCAAGACGACACGTGTCGGTCGGGTTATACCCCTCCACCGTATGGTGGGTTTTATGCACAAATTTTTGAATATCGCAAGGGTCGAGCTCAAGGATAGTGTGAATGAGTGGTTTTGAAACCGTGACATGAACATTTTTGATAAAAACAAGAAATATCTCTCGAACGGGGATCAAAGGTCATGTTTTTGTAAAAGGTGCAAATTAAGTTCGGATATGCATTTTCATGAATTGTGAAAATTGAAGTCGAACCTATATTTGTAATGTATTCCTCTATTTTAAATGCAGGGGCATCAAAAGTGAAAGAGGCGATATCAACATTTTTACCTAAGAGAATGGGTGCCTTCGCAAGGGGATTCGTCGACATTGTTTCAGGTTCGGTGTCCATGTCTTCCTCTTCAGATGATGGAGACAGAGGTCAACGCTAGACCATTTGGTTGAGCCTTTTGCCTTTGCCATGGGAGGTCGACATTTTTCGAATAATTTTGGGATTTTCGAAAAGAAATGGTCTTCGAAGAAGGGATTTTGAAGATTTTGGATTGGAATTTTTGAAATAGAGGATATAGAGTGTTAGGATAACTTTGTAATGGGGTAGTTATGTCGATTAATAGTCGGATTTTGAGTAAAAACAAGGAGGGAAGTGAGAGAAATCGAAGTGGGATGTTAAAAGGCATTCTAGGGCTCAATTTTGAGTGAAAATCGATGCAAGTACGAAAAATAGATATTGGAGGGCAATTGTTCGATGAAAATCAACTTTTAAAGAGAGGACTTGAGGAATTTGAAAATGATTTGGAAGTTTTGTTGAGAGATGTTGTGATGGTGGAAGAGAAATGGAGAAGAAAAAGGGACTAAATCATGATTTAAAATCTGAAAAACTGTAGTACCAGACATCTGCTATATATACCGGACGTCCGGTAAGATAATATGAAAAGGCAGAAAAAGTTCTGCCTTACCAGACGTCTGGTACTTTTTTTTTTTTTTAATAAATAGTAATGTAAAAGATATGAATAAGGGATAAATAGAGAAAATACAATTTTGAAAATCATTTTAGCTCGATAAGACCCAAGCTTCGTCTAATGGTCGAGAAATGATCGAGCATAAGGGGTTTGGTGAAAATATCGGCCAATTGGTTTATGGTGTCAATAAATTCGAGTGAGATATCGCCATTTTGAACATGATCACTAAGAAAGTGATGTCGTATTTCAATATGCTTTGTTCTAGAGTGTAAAACTGGATTTTTAGATAAGTTTATGGCACTTGCATTGTCACACATGATATGAATATGATCGTAGGATAAAAGAAAATCGTTGAGGGTTTGTTTCATCCATAGTACTTGAGCACAACAACTTGCGGCGGAAATGTACTCGGCCTCTGCCGTAGATAAGGCCACTGAGTTTTGTTTCTTACTAAACCATGAAACTAGGGCGAAACCAAAAAAGTGACAAGTCATGTTAGTACTTTTCGGATCAACTTGACAATCAGCCCAATCGGAATCAAAGTAACTAAGTAAGTCAAAGTGAGTTCATTTTGGATACCAAAGTCCTAAGTTTTGAGTCCCACTAAGATATCTAAAGATTTTTTTCATGGCTTTAAGCTAGGATTCCTTAGGATTAGATTGAAAACGAGCATATAAGCAAACACTAAACATAATATCGGGTCTACTTGTAATTAAATAAAGAAGGGATCCGATCATACTTCGATATTTAGTGATGTCAACAAAAATGCCTTGTTCATCTTTGTCAAGCTTTATGGAGGTGCTTATCGGAGTGTTCATCAGCTTTAGATCATTCATTTCGAACCTCAATAACATGTCCAATATGTATTTACTTTGATTTATGAAAATTCCCTCACACGATTGTTTAATTTGTAATCCGAGAAAATATTTGAGTTCACCCA
>OU503039.1:7136788-7170403 GCA_912172775.2 Fraxinus pennsylvanica | reverse complement strand
AATTCTTAAACAAGTTTAATAATTATAAATTTTTAAAACTTTTTTATGTTTTGAATTTGATTATTTTTTATTCTACATTTATTTATTTTAGTGACAAATAATATGCCATAAAAATATTTTATCGACTCAATTATTTATAACAAATCGGATCGGATTGTTATCGGATCGGATTGACCTATATCCATATTTGATCCATTTAGTTAACGAATTATCGAATTCGGATATTGATCAAGTTATCGGACTGAATCGAATTCGAATCAAAATTAAATCCATTGATAGCCCATATATATATGTGCTACCTTATTTTTAGCTTAACCTCTCGAGTTCGTTCTCCTACACCAACGAAGACCGAGAAAGCACCTGACAAGGAAAAAAAATGGCAAAAATCAGAGCTTTATGCAAGCCAGGGCTCTATGGGGTATAATGCAGTGAATAAAAAACTAACCATGAGTTTTTGCAACATTGTTAATCAGTTCCATGATAAGTACAGTTTTTCCTACACCAACACCACCAAAAAATAATCTTTTCGCAACAGTCAATAAACGTCGTAAAATGCTTTATATTGAGAGTTTCAACAACATGTCCTGAACGTTGCTATAGAACCAGATTTCAACAACGTTCAAAAAAGTTGCAAAAACTTAAACTTTTTGCAACATTTATAAAACGTTGCAAAATGCGACATTAGCAACATTTATTTTATGTTAGCCAATAGCAATACTCACTTGGTAAAATGTTGCGATAGACATCTTTAACAACATTTAATCAACGAATATTGGGAAAACGCACAACGTTTTACGATATTTTGTTATAGTGTTCAAATCTTATTCGGTGTATCAAATGAAGCAGTGAGAAATGATTCATGTAGTCGATCTCAAACTTATTTGACAATAAACCTTTGTATGTTGCTGTTGTTTAAAATTCACGTGCAACATGTTTTTTCACTAGTCAACATAAAAGTCACATTTAACAAAAAAAATTACCATACAACATGGCACTTACTCCGTCAATCCACCACCACCGCTATGGAAATCTCACAGTACCATCACTATGTCCTACCTACCCCAAGTTAGTCACCACACAAATCAAAAAATGTAACACTAACGTACCTACTCACTAGTTGATATCCCCGTTCAAGTGGTCGACATCAACTCCGAAGTCCACCACCAACCCTGCACTCCACCACATCATCACTTATATGGATGTTTTTTAGTCAACCATTATGTTTCTTGAAACAATTAAAAAAGAAATCACCTTTTTTTTTTGTTTTTTGTAAAACAAAAAATAATTTATTCGCCGAACATACTATACCGCTGAGTGCCCAAATTGAAACCTTAAACAATCATAAATAAGATCTAGGAAATTAAAGAACCATCTATAGCATTTTCGCGAGGAGTGGTTTGGTGCGAGTTAATTTCAATTAATAAGAGACCTATCAAGCATTTTTCCCTTTCAAAAACTGAAAATGTAGTATTTTTTCAATTTCGGGGAGAGGAGAAAGGCCGTATTTTAACTTGATATCACACTACAAATTATTTGTAAACGTAATGAAATCACAAGTACAATAAAATGTTTTGGAATGTTTTTCAAATAAATTATTATACTTTTAGACATATATGTTTGACATAAATTTTTGTAACAAGGCAGGGCAAGGGGCGGCCATCTCCATTTCCATCCGTCGAGATTTTTGAGAGACGGACACGATCGGGCGATATAAAAATTAAAATATATACATTTACAATCTCATTTAACTATTTATTTATTTTTAATATTATTTTTGTTAATTTTTAAAAAATATCTAAATTAAAATGACATAAAAATCAAATCAAATAAAAACTTCGTCTCTGTAGCGGCTAGGACTGGACAAAGCTCCTGAACTGAATTGGACCCAAACCAAACCGAATCGAGCGGTTCTTTTTAAGTTAAATATCCGAATGTGTATTTGAATCAAGAACCAATGGGTTTGGTTCGATTCTTGGTTCTAAACGAAGAATCAAATATCCTAAAAAATCTTAAATAAGTCAAATTATTTTATTTTTTTAAAATAAATTTGCTAACTAATAAATTTAGTCCAAATCCAAAATATGATTTTATCATTTCCAATTTCTAGCCAAACCCAATTTAATCAAATAGACCTAAATTTTACCCAAATCTCTTATTCTATCGTGGTGTCGTTTCTATCGTTCTATTATTGTAAACTTGTCACATTCCTCTGTCTGTGATTTTAACAATGAATAACTCAATAGAAAGAGGTGTAAAAGATATCACGAGATTGAACTATATTATTATGTAAGAGTTAATATTGAAGAGTCATAGTCGAATTAATGTAGTGTTTTTGTAAATATAAAAAAAGTTAATTATTATACAGAACTCAGGAATCGAATAAAATCGAATCGAACTGAAACGAATGGAATTGAACTCGAACGGTTCCATTTTCATTTACTAAATACCCAAAACTTCGGGTTTGTGAATCGAATCGAATCGAACCTAACCTAACCTACCAGCTCTTAAGAGGACATGAACCAAACCGAATCAGACAATTTCCAGTCCCAGCAGCGGCCCACCTTTCTTCTTGTTTTCAATTAAATTACTATGATTCGAGAAAAATGTCAAAACATTGCAGCAGCCTTGACACATTCACAGAGGTTACTAGCTTGCTTTATGTAAATCGAATCCCACATACTATTGACATTTTTTTCTTAACCAGAATCTTTTGGTATTGAATATGTTACTTCTCTTTGAGGCAAACACTTCTTTTTGGGGTTCCTTTGTAGAATCTTTATTTTTTAGATTACTTTATTTACCTAGTCTCTCCTGAGTATTGTGTGTTCTTGGATTATGTTGGAGGGTTCGTGTAAAATTCAGCATTTATAGAGAATTTCGAGGAGGAATTTGCCCAATTTTCATCTGGGCATGTAGATTTCGGTAGTTTTTGAGTATAACCATGTTCTATATACTATTTTTAGGAAATTTAGAATTTTATTTTCTCAATTATCTTGATTCTCGATTTCCCGATGTTTTTTATGAAATATAATCGTCGTATAGAATTTCCCTAAAAAGCGCGCTTTTTTTTTTTGGTTGGGTTGTCATTTAGGCATCTCTGAAAATTGATTACTTTTCGTGGTAACTATGAATAATATTAGTAATAATGTGAATAATAATCAAGAAGATGGAGGCAAGAAACCATCCGCCAATTCTAAAGGCGGTGGAGGAGGAGCCACCACTTTTTCGGGGCAATCAATATCAACCAGTGGCAGCTTGGGGTCCCCCTCGAGCCGGAGTGAGGCTGCAATGGCAACTCCAGTGAGTGACGGCACATTCCAGAGGTTAACCAATCTTGAAATCCAAGGTGATGATGGCAAATCTAAGGGTGCTATGAGGTGAGCCTTGAAGTACTCTATTCCAGATTTTACTGTGTTTGATGTTTTGTACTTTTTACATAAATTTCTTTGATTAATTTGAAATGATTGTTATAGGATTGTTGTCAATACTTCATGATAAGAACTCCAGTAGATCTTTCCACGGACACAACGGAATGGCGTAAAAGTATTTATCTAGAAGATCCCAAATTTATTGAGAACAAGGCTTGGTTTGTTCCTATTAATAATGTTATGGGAGAAGGAACACAAACAATATTAAATGTTTGTATGGTAGTGCTTTTTTGAGAAGTGATTTTTTTTTTTTTGTTTTTGAGAATATAGAGTTAAAAAGTGGGGAAAAGTTATGGAAAAATGTGAAAAAAAAATGGTGAGAGTTTATGGTTAAAATGAGAAAGTGAAATACAAATAATCACTTTCAAACAAGCGCACAGTGAATATAAATGAGTGAAGAAATTTAAAAAGATGACATATTGTGGATTACCAAGAAATATTTGCTTAAAATAGAGCTGAATGGAGATTTATGTCGTGGATCCTTTATAGTATAAGAAACTGATACTTTGTTTAATTGAGAGTTTTATGCTTGAGAGAAATTGTTGTTTAATGGATTGGTGCAACTCTATGGAGTTATTGTTGATGTTGATGCCTATTTGTTTATAAATTCTAACTATAATGTGTATGTTGTGATTTTGAGGCAATCTTAGAATAAGTTAAGTAAAAAGTTTTATTGTTCATGTAGAAATTTTGAATTTGGGAGGTAATAGCATGCGATTTGCTGTTGAAATCAGTGAACTAAAAAGATTGATGTTATTGTATCTTGCATGTGGGGCTCTGAAATTGGCGTGTTGTCTTGCAATATCCGTAACATTTCCCTTTTCCCTGCCAACTGTTACTGATTTTCAGTTTCTAAATAGCAGCATGAAGAAGAAAAGATGTCAACGTGCAGCTGGAGGGGATAAGAGTGGTAGAGGGCTTCGTCAATTTAGCATGAAAGGTATTTTATTCCTCATCTGTCCTTGTATGGATAGGTAAATACTCATATGGAGAAGTAGAAACTTATGATGACGGATTGGAGATTTTTAATAATAAAGAGTGATTGCCGTTATAGAGATAAGCTGAAAAATCATATGGCATTAAATTTCTTAGCTTTGAGTCACTGGCTCCCTGAAATTGGAGATCTAAATCCCGAATCATTAGTGATATAGTTCTCAAGAACTAGATTGGAAATCGAGAGGGATTAGCAAATCCAGGTAAACTTTTGATCTGACAAGACACTTTAGCCTTAATAAATGGATCCATATAGCATGGAAAATGGCCGATAAATATTTTAGTTGTGGTTATGTATGTGAGTTATAGGAATACTGCACAGCCCATCATCACTTCATGGTTTCAGATTGTTGTCCCTTGAGCTCCAGGGAGATTATACCAACTTTCTGAAAATCGAGGGCTTTACTGCAGTTTGGATGGACCTTGGAAATGCCAGCATAATTAAATTTCATTACTTGAATACTCTTTTATTATGAGTTGCACATAATTAACCTTTCCTTCTCTCTTATGGATAGTTTGCGAGAAAGTGGAAAGTAAAGGAAGAACTACCTACAATGAGGTCAGATGACTCACCAAAATATTTCTTTGAAATTATTCTTTCTGCTTGCCTGCAATAAGATAGGGTGCTCCTATATTTCCTATTATTTGATTCTTCTTCTGCCCATTTAGTCCCGTCCTTAATATATGAATCCAGTCAACACTTTCAATTGATGCTAAAATGGATACGGTGTTTCCTTGAAAGAGAAAGTATGGGATGTTTGATTTTACTTAAAATAGTTGAGGTCAAAGATCGAAATGTGAAAACTATGTGTTTTCTATTGTCATTTTTTTATTTCAATAGAAGACAGTGCTTCATGTTGTAGCATGTGCAACATTTTGTTTTTTCTTATCTCTCTTTTATATCAACTGCCAAGGAATGAGGAAGTTATTAAGTTGATGATTTAGAAATTATACGCGTGTTGTTTTATTATCTGGGAATTCTCCTCACATGTCAAACGTACTATGCACCCGTAAGTGTAGATTGTGTAGCTTAATAACTTGATTTAGTAGAGAAAACTTGGGGTCCCATTGAATGACCTTAATTTTCCCATAAATGTAAATTTTTTGAAATGCGCTCGTGTGATATCTAAACTTTGACATAATCAATGTCTGACCAGGTTGCAGATGAACTTGTTGCTGAATTTTCAGATCCTAACAGTGGTGTTGCATCTTCAGACCAGGTTTCTTGCTTCCATACTTTTTCTTCTCATTTGCTCGTGGTAATTGAAAAGTCAATGTTTTAAGCATTTGATTTGACTTTCGTATGTGTGGCAGCAACAATATGATGAGAAAAACATTCGGCGAAGGGTGTATGATGCTCTAAATGTACTAATGGCGATGGATATAATCTCCAAAGATAAAAAGGAAATACAGTGGAAGGGTCTACCTCGCAGTAGCTTGAATGACATTGAAGAGCTAAAGGTTCCATTTTATGTTCCGTCCTTTCACTTCTACCGTCTCTTTCCATTTAGTGTTCACATATATTTTAATGTCACAGGAAAGAAATTCTCACTTTTTCATTTAATTCTAATGATATCAGCGAATACAGCTTATGTATATGCATGTTATTGCAGACCGAACATCTTGGACTTAGAAATCGGATTGAAAAGAAATCAGCGTATTTGGAAGAGCTCAAGGAACAAGTAATAACATATATAATGCCTGTGTGTTTGAATCTGAGAGAAAATTGTTTCCTTAACGTAAATCTTGTATGAAGATATGCAACTGTTGTTGGCATGTCTAACAATTTTTGCTCTTTGCACTTTGGTTGGCCAAAGTACATAGGTCTTCAAAACCTCATACAACGCAATGAGCAACTGTATGGCTCAGGAAATGCTCCTACTGGTGGTGTGGCCTTACCTTTTATATTGGTGCAGGTGAAGTTGATTGGAAATATCTCATCTTTAATTTTTATTATGTCCATCTTCCAAAAATTAATGCTCATCATCACAAGGCTGCATATTTTCCTTTACTGCTCTCCTTTTTTCTTCTTACTAAAGAAGATGGGAAGAATTGTCCAGACATTTATGCAAAAATAATTTCCTGGTGACGATTATGATATCGGATTCAGTCCCTATCATTGAATTGATGAGTACTTTGCTTTTTATATTACCTTAAATACTAGCTAGTGATTGACAATGCTGATGAGTTCCTACAATTATTTATCGGTGTTGGAAGTTCATGGATCTATGAAGTCCCAACATAAGTCATAATGCTTTAATGCAATCAATAATTGAAAGTTCATGGACGTAAAAAATCTCATTGTCTCTTGGTTTAATCTACTTATGATAGACTTGAGTCGCTATGAGGATATTCAACTTAAGTCACTGGGGTATGCAAAAGAGAACACAAAATTATTTGTTTTCTTGAACTTTTTTGTATGATTTTTCTTATAGTAATATTGTTATTTGATAGATCTTGCATGCCTCTGTAATGCTTAAACAAGTTGCATTTGGCTGTTGAACCTGTGATTTATATTAATATTTCATTATCATGCTAGTAACTGATTCTTGGTTTTTAAATATATTATGATGTCCAGTGTTTGACAGAGATTTTTGTAGTAGTAGTTATCATGCTTCTTATTGATTTTTCTATCGGAAACTGTAGACTCGTCCTCACGCAACAGTGGAAGTGGAAATATCTGAAGATATGCAGCTGGTGCATTTTGATTTCAATAGGTGAGGGAACTGTTCTGTTTCTTACTTGTTTCAGAGAGTGATATCAGAGGAACTTTCTGCTGCTTATTTAAACGTCTATTGCCTGATTTCATGTTTGTCATAGCTTAAAAGTTTACTTATACTTAGATAAGTAAGTTTTAAAATAGTTAACTTTTTTATTGATGAATTTGGAAATAAGCAAGTTAATTATTTTGAAATTAAGGTCAGCATGTATCTTTTAAAACTCGATAATAACTTAGTTTTAAGCTTAGCCAAGCATGGTATATGATATTTTTAAGTGTTTATTGCTGTGCACTATCTAGTATGGCGGTATTTTTGTTGAAAAGAATTTTGAAAAATATAGTGGGAACACGGTTGTTTTATGAAGTTTATGCCCCTATCAGGATTATACCTTACGTGCTGCAATTTGACTCAACGTCCTTGCCATGTTTTTTAGTTCCACCTCGCATAACTGATTAATTTGTTCAAATAATTGCAGCACCCCGTTTGAGATACACGATGATAATTACGTTCTCAAGGCTATGAAATTTTCTGAAAAACAAAGAGGAGATGACACAGCTCGTATCCCTACAAATGGAGAAACCTCGAGCATGGCCAATTTGTACCAACCTCAAGTATCTCATCTATCAAGATCCAACATATCGGGTATGCCTCCAACTTCGCCTCCCCTTCCCGGAATATTAAAGGCACGTGTTAAGTACGAGCATTAGTTTTCTAGCTTCAAGCTCAAGCATCTTAGAATTGTTGTATATCAATTGAAGAGATCTTTTGTTTAATCATAGGAATGGAAGGTAGTAGGGTTTCTCTTTTTTTCTTTGATAACAATGGATTATGTTTGTTTAGACCACAAATTATATTGTTTTCTATAAATTTGCTGTAGGCATATACAAGTATTGTGATTCTTTTTCCTTTTTATGCAGAAAATGCAACTTAAATTATAAGAAATCGTATAGGATGCGTTGAGTCTAATAAGGTCGTGGAATTTCAATGGTAAGCTGATGATATTCTTTGAAGAATAATGCTACTTGCAGTCGCTCACTGCAGCAGTCGTCCTATGTGGTACACACATGTCGAGTGTGTATTTGATGCATTAATTGTGGTAAAAAATTACCACATTAATGCATCAAATAACTACATGTCATGTGTGTGTCACATAGGACGACTGCTGCAGTGAGCGACTACAAGTAGCATTACTCTTCTTTGAATGACTCGTTAGATGATGAATGGCTGCCAATTTTTCGTGCTAAGAAAAGAGCTTGTGTAATTTGCACCGCTTAAGTTATAATTTTCCCTTCAGGGCCACTGAAGTGAGTATCCGATCGTAAATCTCGGGATCTCGTGGGATTAGTCGAGGTGCGCGCAAGCTGGTTCAGACATTCACGGTTATAAAAAAAAAATTATAATTTAAGTTGGTCTAACATTCTTTTTATTCGTACACTCTCTAAGATCACGATTTACTACCTGATTATTCACTCACATTATGTAAAGTTTACTGTTTATAAGCATGTAAAGTACTATTGAGCAAGCACACAGTACGAGCTATTTAACTTGGTGGTTGTGGTGGGCAATCAAGGGCAGCTGTAAACCAATGCTATTGGTTCTCGGCAGTTGCCGATGACTAAGTTCGTAGTTGGTGGCAGAGGATAGCGACGGTTGATGGTTACGATAGTGAAATTGTTGTGGGAAATTATTTGCAGTAACCATGACTAATAATGATGTTGATAGAAGTGGGAATTAAATAATTTACCCAGTAATTTTGCAAAATTATGTGAAACCTTACATGGTCCCGTAACATGTGTGTCTCAAAAACATTGAGGGACCAATTGTAAGGACATGTACAAATGATAACGGCTACTCCATTGTAGATTCAGTCATCTAACCCAATTTCAAGTTCCCGGAGGTTAGACAAAGTTCACCTAAGCCATTGGTCCATGAAACTTAAAAAGTGTTCATTTGTATTCAAATACATTTAAATAACTTATTTTAAGTGAGAAAGTTTATTTTTTTCTGAAAGTCAAAATATACTTATCTATTAAAAAAAAACTGTTTATTTTAAAACTTAAATTTACTTAAAAAGTAAAGTTTTGTAACCTTAGCATAACATGCTCTTGATTTAATCATAGGTAAATTGTAAAGGATGAACCGCATCTTTAGCGGCCTCCACCTGCCTTGCCCTGGTTCTTGGTGAAGGAGGTAAATCGCAGGTTGTGCCTCCAAGGGTATAGGGTGGAAGGTTGCTTGTACACTTGCACTTACCCAAGAGCCAAATCCATATTTCAAGATTCGAACCCTCGAGTCATGCTGCGCGCGATTGACTTTTTTTTAAATTAAAGAAATTTAAAGAATAAGTCGTAATTTTTACTTTTTTAAAGAAATTAATAAAATAAGTTCAAAAATGGAGATGGCCCAGAGTCGGCTCATGACCTTTGGCTCAACTCGTAAAAATACTGAACTCGGCTCAAACTATGGCTCAATCTGTCTGTCCGTCACTCCCAAGTTAAATATGTTAAAGAAGTGTCATCTCTAGAGTCCATATTGAATTATGGTTGCTCACTAAAAAGCTTAGTTCTTGTTTGAGTTTTACTTGTAATGGGATTTTGGGAAAAATATATTTTGAAATAGCAATTTTTGTGAAAATGTGTGGTTAAAAAAATTTTGAATTTACGTATAAGATTATTTTATTGAAAAATGTGTAGTTCATAAGAACAGAGAATGAATTAAGAACTTGAAATAGTTCTTTGAAGAACAAAAACTATCAAAGAAACAAGAAGCGCTTTCTTTTAGTATTTGGTAAGCAGCCCATGGTATTGCAGGAGGCGTGAAGATGAAATGACATACAAGTTTCCTGGTGGATAGGGAAAGACAGAGGCCCCTCCTTTTAGCAATTGAAGTTCTAGTAATATGGACAAGAGCCAATAGGATATGTTGTGGGCAAACTGAGAAAATGACTTGCTGGCTTCATGTGGAAAAGTGACACTGTTGTAGAAACTTTCCCAAATTACAAAATATATTGATTACTATTCACAATTTTCATACACTATCAAGCTCAAAGCTTGAAATTAAGTAGGAATTGCAACGGGCGGATATGGGACGGATCGATCATTATCACCCCGTCCTATAGGGTATTTTTGTCATCTTGCCTGGCTTCCATACCCGGTTAAAGCGGGAGGGAGAGGGTTCGAGGCAAGAAGGGGGTGGCATGGGGCAGGTCGCGTACCCTATTTATCGTCCTGTTTATTTTTTTTTATATATTTTTGGTTAATAAATATTATTACTTTTTTTCAATTTGTTAAGAACAACTTTGTTGTCTTTAAAAATGATAATAAATCTTTTATTTTTATTTGATAAAAAGTTTAAATTTTAAATTAAGTTTGAAAGGGCGGGGGCTATGTTTCTCGTACATGTCCCGTACTCACTTCGACGCAATGACTCTCGTCCCGTCTCCGCGCCCTTGGGATTAGGCCCCGTGGATATTGGGTTGAACGGATTTTTTTGTCATCCATAAAATTAAGATGCGCGTTTACTCTGATAAAAGAGGCACGTGCAAGAAACAAATGGAAGATTTTTGTTCTCGAGTCTTCAACCCAAGAAAGGAGTGTAGAATTTACTTATACTTGAATCAAAAGATCAATAAAAGCATCTCCAATGCTTCTACCCGTTGCTAAAAAAAAAAAGAAAAAAGGTTGTTCCCCGTGCAATTTAATAGGGACCACATGAAGCTGACACGGCTGAGAAAAATATGGTCATTGTATAAAAGGCTGTGTTATGGGTACATAATTGTACCCATAGGGGTGTCCATAATGGACACCCGGTGCCCCCCTATTGGTGGGGCGCCTGTGTAGGGTACAATTATGTATCATAGCATTTTCCTTGTATAAAACTCAATTTGACTTGTTAAGTCAACAAAAATTATATTTTTTATTTAAATATGGATGTGATTTTGTTTTCCTTTAATAAAAATACGAAGATAAATTTTAGATTTGAGTATATATACAACAAATGTTAATATTATACCACTTATATATGACCCCATAGAATGCGGTCGAGATATCGGTCTATTCTTGATATTTTTCACGTTTTGGAAACAAAAAGTAGCCAGTTGGGAACCAAAATTTCATTTATTTCTATTAAAAAATAAAATAAAATAAAATAGTGAATAAGGAAGAGTTGAAAAGGACAGAGATTTTAAAGTTGAAATTGCAATCTTTTGGAATCATTTTGAGAATTAGAAGACGACAACTGCGTTAACTGCATACCCCAGACAATTTATGAGCTCCCTTGGCAGTATGGCTTTAATAGGTTTTGGTGTGAGTCGTACCGGACACATGGTTTGTGGACCGGCAGCTGACATGGGCCAACCCTTTCCGCGTGTCGGTAAAATATAAACAATTTTGCTACATGAATAGATTCAATGACAGGAATTTATAAACAGATATAGTTGGCATTTTTTCATTGGAAAATTTCATGTGTACAGAAAACTGTTTCACAGAAGTTTTCCAGAAATCTCACAAAGTGTGGGTCCTACAGTGAATATAATATTGCAAAAATGAAACCACCCACCCCAACTGTTGTGTCTGTTCTGTATTACTTCTGTACCGTGTGTTTCTATACACACAGCACAGTCCTTTTTCATTAGGAAAAAATTGTCGATCAATATGTGGCACTTCATTCCTAGGAAAAATTCCTTGTCTTTGACCATGTTTGTTCAGCTTTATTAAAGTATAAAATCAACTCACTTGAGTAATATTTGTTGGAACACGTGCTCAAAAGTATTAGAATTTTCCAGTAATAATACATAAACATTTCGAATGTTATTGAATATATAATATGATTTATTTATTTCTCTAAATAGTGCATTATTTTTGAGTATGTATTTAAATTGTTTGGGATTGATGAGTGAAATAAAAAAATGAATTCCTATTCCTATTTTGGAGTGTTTCAAATTCCTATTCCTCTAAAGGTTCCATTATTTATTTCTCTATAAAAAAAAATGTCAGTTTTCTATCCAAATTCCTATTTTGGAGTGTTTGATTACTATTTTTTTTATGACAAATATTTTCCATTTTTTCAAAATATGTCTAATTTTTCTTTTTTTAAGGAAAATATATATATTTTTTTTTGGGTTTTTATTTTCCTCAAAATAAGAAAAATAATTTTTTTAGGAGATATTTTCCATATCAATCAAACACACTTTATGTGTTGTAGTACTTACAACCTTAGTTCGAACTATTGAATAGCAGGTTCTAATGATTTTTCACCAAGTGTTGTAGTACATGTAACCTTAGATCAGACTGTCGAATAGCATGTTCGAATAATTTTTCATCAAGTGTTATAGCACTTACAAGCTTAGCACTATACCAATTGGAGTACACGATTTGTCTTGACATGGCGAGGGGACCTCTCAGAGTAGTGACATTAGTATGCTTGGTATCTCCGAAAATATATGGACACGACCATTTTATGTAAGAGTTCGATTTTAATGCAGGACCATGATACAGGGAATTAAACTCCACTTTATCTATTTTTTATTTGCCTCATTACACTAATTTTAATTGTTTTGATAAAGTCGGATGATTTTTTTTTTTTTTCCAAAAGACGAGTATTATATAATGGGCGTGTCTAAATCAAATGTCACATAAAATTCTCACCAAACTATATCTAAAAAATTACTTTGTGCGAGAGGAAAATCTAAAAACGTCAATTTATTTAAAATTTAATATGAATATAAGTCAAAACTTCAAAATTAAACACCACAATTTCTCTAATTGGACCGTGCATTTTGAAATAGCCTAAAATGGGTGCATGCATGGCAGTTTCATGCTTAAATTACAAATCACTGTCTACAGTTTTCTTTATGTTCAGCTCGGATATGCAATTGTGAAATATTAATAAAATAAGCAAACATGTTTAACAACTCGAAAGTTATTTACAGTTGAAACGAAAGAGTTAATTACTTGACATTAATATTTATTTTACTATTCAGGAAATTAAATTATTTTATTATAAGTGGAAAATAATCAATTATTCTAACATGTTTAAGATATTTATGCTTGCCTTGTAGTCATTTTCACTTGGTTTATTTCAAATCGTATTCACAACTAGAAGGAAAGGAATTGTGGTATTATCCTTCTACTTGATATTAATGTCAAAAAAATTGACACATTTTTTTTCCTTCTTTGCCTATTTAGAACCTGTTTGATAGAGCTCTTGATTTTTCTTTTATTACTTATATAAAAAATTTCTGAGGAACTACCTAATAAATATTTGAAAACTAATTTCTAAAAGAGCTTTCTTTTCGAAACTTTTACAACCCGCCTTTATCTACCATAGGTCTAATCGTAGGAAGCAAGAAGCTAGAAAAGTGTAGTGGCTAAAGCATGCTTGCTAAACAGCTTTAACAGAAAGTCACAATAAACCAACTTCCTCCAAAAATACGTTAAGTAAAAGAAGATATTTCATATAATTAATCAAACGAATCAAAAAGCGGCTTTTGAATCCCAAAAAAATTCCTTTTTGTTATGAAAATTGTATTGTTCTAATACCAGTTTGTTGTGAAAAGATAAGAAATTATAACTACAATATGAAATAAAGATCACAAAAATACAAGAATACAAAGATTTTGTGTTTTCAACATTTCTAAATTCTCAGTTCTCACTAAATCATAACGAAGAGCAAACTCTATATAGGAAACAAATGGGGACGTTCAAACCCTTATAGTAAGGTTGTAAATGAAGTAGAATGTCAAAAAACGAAATAAATAGAAAAAGAGACCAAAACAGCGAAGAGGGTAGAACATGTAGCGTTGTAGCGCTGACCTTGCTGTTTTATTTACAGAGGCCGGTGCCTAAGCGCCGTGACCCTGCACCTAGGGGCCTCATATTCGACTCAAACTCATTCCATTGATATTTTTCTTCATTCCAAAGTTTATAAATTCTCACTCTCAATGGACTTCCAGTAGAACTTCAATTAGAATTTGACAAGAAAATTTGAATAAGATTTTACATTTGCATTCCAAATAGGATTCTAATTAATGTGTACTTTAATTAGAACTTTCAATTATTTTTAATAAAGAATTCGAATTACACCCAAATTCTAACACTTTTTAACTTCTCAAAATCCAGCTAAATGGGACTGTCATGTCCCACATGATATTGATAGACTATAATAATGTAGATTTGTACTTTAAAGTTACTTTTACAACTTTCTACAAAAATAATTTTTTTGAGTACAATGAAGGGTAAAATTTCAATAAACTAAATTGTAGTTTGATGGTAATTATTGTGTAAAAATGATATTTTAAATAGTAATTTTTTGAAAAATGTNATCATATTCTGTAAAATTTTGGAGTTTTACAAACAAATCGACCAATATTCGAGCAAGATAGTTATTATGCCCAGTTGTTCAAATCATTCGTTGTCCAATCGATATATGCTAGTATACAACTTTAAGCTCATATTTGAGCCACATTATAAATTTTATTCTCATTTTTCTACTTATTTTCAACCACTCATTCTTGAATAAAATAATTTTTTACATCATATCAATAATTTTTCCTTCTTTTTCCACCACATATTCCCCATCACATCAACAGTAAAAATGCATTCTTACTCCCAAAATGTGCACCAAACAGGAGCTATGTGATGATTTTATTGAAACAGATCGAAGTCGCGGTATGTACTTTACTCAAGATTGGGTCTCTCTACCAGATATTCTGGATATTCCTCAATGTCCCGACTATTCACGGAACGTGGAAGAAATCGAAGGATTTCTTGAGAATCTTACAAGATCCGTTCGTAAAAGTGAGGAAAAATGGGTTTACGTGTAAAATGCATAAATGTATGATTAAATATAAGTATGAGAAATATTTATTTATTTTTTGTAAGGCAGTCAATAATGGACTAAGAATAAAATTACGAGGCCCAATTCTTAATAATAAAAAAAAAACTTCAAATTTATGGTTGATTAAATAAATAAATTACTAAAAGTAAATACATTTCGTACTTTTTAAACAAAAGTAAATGATACGTTTTTTTTTTTAATCGTAAGTGTACGATATCGTAACAAGTAATACAGTGGATATTTGAGTCCGAATTATCGTTCCACGAGAACTATACTTTAAAATTTAATTAAAATATTCTAACTCCTATTTGATGAAAGCAAACAATGAACTATACTTTGTGAATTGTTTTTTATTTAAACAAGTGAAATTAATTAAAAATACACACAAAAATTGATTGAGAATTCAAATAATGAACAGATATTAGAGTCGAATAATTTCACATATTGATCATATTTAAGTTTTAATTCAAAATTCAAGAGCATAATGTAGTGTTCGATCAAATTCTTCTAAGGTATTCAATTTACCATTCTTGAGTTCTCATTGAACATATTCAACAAATTCAATCACATATCTCTATGTGAATTTACCTTAGTTAAACGAAATATTGGTTCTTAAAATTCATATGATGGTCGTAATATTTAGTATATGTATCTCTAATATACCGAATTTTAATATATGGTTTAAATCTCAAACCCACCTCTTGATTGGTAAAAGATTCACAAAATAATCAAATTAGTGATCAAGTAATTTAAACTCATAGCAAAATCAACACATGTATGATAAAATAACAAGAATCTTAATGTCAAAAAAATTGACACATTTTATTTATCATAACAATTGAAAGCACTCCACACAACGATAATTTCCACAAATATTAGTGCGCAAAAGTACAAAAAATTAAGGAAAATGATGAATAATTCTATGCTACTATGTCGAGTTATCAAGTATACTAAAAAAAAGAATTATAAAAAATATTAAATAAAACTGATCATCGTTATAATTGCCAAAATTTTATTTTTTTCCTTCTTTATTTATTTAAGACCTGTTTGATAGAGCTTCTGATTTTTCTTTTATTACTTATATAAAAATTTTCTGAGGAAACTACCTAATAAATATTTGAAAACTAATTTCTAAAAGAGCTTTCTTTTCGAAACTTTTACAACCCGCCTTTATCTAGTATAGGTCTAATCGTAGGAAGCAAGAAGCTAGAAAAGTGTAGTGGCTAAAGCATGCTTGCTAAACAGCTTTAACAGAAAGTCACAATAAACCAACTTCCTCCAAAAATACGTTAAGTAAAAGAAGATATTTCGTATAATTAATCAAACGAATCAAAAAGCGGCTTTTGAATCCCAAAAAAATTCCTTTTTGTTATGAAAATTGTATGTTCTAATACCAGTTTATTGTGAAATGATAAGAGATTATAACCACAATATGAAGTAAAGATCACAAAAACACAAGAATACAAAGATTTTGTGTTTTCAACATTTCTAAATTCTCAGTTCTCACTAAATCATAACGAAGAGCAAACTATATATAGGAAACAAATGGGGACGTTCAAACCCTTATAATAAAGTTGTAAATGAAGTAGAATGTCAAAAAACGAAATACAAAATAGAAAAAGAGACCAAAACAGCGAAGAGGGCAGAACAGGTAACGTTGCAGCGCTGACCTTGCTGTTTTATTTACAGAGGCCAGTGCCTAAGCGCCGTGACCCTGCACCTAGGGGCCTCGTCTTCGACTCAAACTCATTCCATTGATATTTTTCTTCATTCCAAAGTTTATAAATTCTCACTCTCAATGGACTTCCAGTAGAATTTCAATTAGAATTTGACAAGAAGATTTGAATAGGATTTTACATTTGCATTCCAAATAGGATTCTAATTAATGTGTACTTTAATTAGAACTCTCAATTATTTTCAATAAAAAATTCGAATCATATCCAAATTTTAACACTTTTTAACTTCTCAAAATCCAGCTAAATGGGACTGTCATGTCCCACATGATATTGATAGACTATAATAATGTAGATTTGTACTTTAAAGTTACTTTTACAACTTTCTACAAAATAATTTTTTTGAGTACAATGAAGGGTAAAATTTCAATAAACTAAGTTGTAGTTTGATGGTAATTATTGTATAAAAATGATATTTTGAATAGTAATTTTTTGGAAAATGTGTAGGTAGAAGATTTCACGAAACCCTTGTCACTTAGTTTTCGACTTTTCGGGGGATTTCTTGATTTACTACGTGATGATTTTATTGAAAAAGATCGAAGTCGCTGTATGTACTTTACTTAAGATTGGGTCTCTCTACCAGATATTTTGGATATTCCTCAATATCCCGGTTATTCACGGAACGTGGAAGAAATCGAAGAATTTCTTGAGAATCTTACAAGATCCGTTCGTAAAAGTGAGGAAAAATGGGTTTACGTGTAAAATGTATAAATGTATGATTAAATATAAGTATGAGAAATATTTATTTATTTTTTTGTAAGGGAGTCAATAATGGACTAAGAATAAAATTACGAGGCCCAATTCTTAATAATAAAAAATAACTTCAAATTTATGGTTGATTAAATAAATAAATTACTAAAAGTAAATACATTTCGTACTTTTAAACAAAAGTAAATGATACGTTTTTTTAATTGCAAGTGTACGATATCGTAACAAGTAATACAATGGACATTTGAGTCCGAATTATCGTTCCCATGAGAACTATACTTTAGAATTTAATTAAAATTTTCTAACTCTTATTTGATGAAAGTAAACAATGAACTATACTTTGTGAATTGTTTTTTATTTAAACAAGTGAAATTAATTAAAAATACACACAAAAATTGATTGAGAATTCAAATAATGAACGGATATTAGAGTCGAATAATTTCACATATTGGTCATATTTAAGTTTTAATTCAAAATTCAAGAGCCTAATGTAGTATTCGATCAAATTCTTCTATGGTCTTCAATTTACCATTCTTGAGTTCTCATTGAACATATTCAACAAATTCAATCACATATCTCTATGTGAATTTACCTTAGTTAAACGAAATATTGGTTCTAAAAATTCATATGATGGTCGTAATATTTAGTATATGTATCTTTAGATATTATACTAATATACCGAATTTTAATATATGGTTTAAATCTCAAACCCACCTCTTGATTGGTAAAAGATTCACAAAATAATCAAATTAGTGATCAAGTAATTTAAACTCATAGCAAAATCAATACATGTATGATAAAATAACAAGAATCTGAAATAAATGACATAAATGGTATTAAGTAGATTACATTATTCGCACTAATATAAAATTTAGTTACTCATCATAAATGAAGAAGAAAACAAGAAGTTGTTATTGAATACATCACCGAATTTTTAATATAGATGTAGAAAAAAAAATCCAATCTTGCACCAAGATATTCTTCCTCTTCCAATCAATTCTTCAAAATGTGAATTTCTTAATGCTTTTCTCCATTGAATTGCTTTCTTCCATCTCTCGTTGTATTCTCTTTCTTTCAATGTGTAGCCCTTCAAAGCACTAAGTAACGTCCCGTTATACTCATCTCCACGGTTGTATGAATATAAGGTTTCTCGTGGGCTCAAAAGTTGGCCAAAAAAAAAAAATGGATCTTGGGCATCGCAGTGCCGCGTCCACTGCTCTGTTCCCTTTAGCTTTTGTAGCGCCGAGGTACCACACCTCTAATGTCTTCTGCATTGTGGCGCCACTCTTCTTTTCTTGATCTTTCTATTTGACTATTTTGCCCTTTTTTTTACCATGCCATGGCATCGTCTCTTTTCCTTTCGTGATTTGCGTCGTCTCACTACTATTACAAAACAATACTAATTAATACATTAAAAACGTTCACTACTCATAATATTTAGCTCATAATTAAGTTTAAAAGGAGTAAAATTCATGAGTAAAACACACTCATCGGTAAACCAATCATGCTACAAGTATAAAAAGATTTCATAATTTTTTTTTACAAACAACACATTAAGCGACATCAATGGAAGATAGGGAAAAAAAAAAAAGAATCCAATCACATCTTGCCACGTCAACATTGATAAAAATTAAACATATATCAAACACATTTTTTTTGTATGTTTAATGGATATTATTGAGAAAAAATGTATTTTAAATAGTGATATGATGGAAGATATGTGGTTAAAAAGTAAAAAAAAAATTATTGATGTTATGAAAAATATTATTTTATTAAAAAATGTGTTATTAAAAATATATTTTAAAATAATATATTTTTTAAAAATTGTGTGCAAACTCGGACTTGATTATTGAAAACGTAGCTCAGCTGAGAAAGTAATGTGACAATGATGACGACATTGATTTAGGCCTGCATGACGTCACAAAGAGCCGGCTTCCCTTAGCGTGCGCCACGTAGAGAGATTGGGTACACTAGAAATTGCCCGCTCATTAAAGAGCTTACACGACTGTAGACCCGACAAAGGAAACCAGATCCAATGTGATGCAGGTCGAATCCAATTAAATGCCTGACAACGACAGCGTTTCTATTATTAGCATGCACTGAGGAAAAAAATTGTTTTATCAAATAATAGTAACTTATGGCGTTACTTTTGACATTTTTAAATATATTTTGGTGGATTTATACGAAGATATCTTTTAACTATCTTGGAATTAATATTTAAGTAACATGAAACATTATAATACCATTCTATCACTTTTTTTTAGTCATTTGTTGTATCAATTGATATATAAAGTTTGAATTGATAGATAACATCACATATATATCATTTAAATATTATTTTCTACGTACTCCTTCACATGTAGATAATGTTAATTATTTTCATTATAGTCTTAACAGTTACAAAATTGTTTTTAAATATGACAAAAGCAATGACAACATGTAAATGATTCAAATATCACTTGATCTAAAAAGGTAAAGTCGTTATATGAACTGCTTATTATCTTCAACACCATTTAAACATAATTTATTAAATTTTCTTAACTCACTTCCTAAAATAGTATTCAATATACTGATATAACTATTTTTTTTTTTTTTTAAATTAAGGTTGTTGTAAGCTAGTGGATTTAAGGATTAGCGTGCATGTATAACTCTTTAAACTTCGATGACAAGATTACGACTATCCATGCTGTTACATAGGAATTCGAAGGTGTCACATAATCAACGAATCTCAACTCCTCTCTTGTCTTGTCTACGTATATGTTACATGTACACTTAGACAGTTGGGAGATTGTTCATGACCATAAATCTAGCAAGGTGCTACGATCGTGGGCACTCCAACATTCAACTCTAACGATCAATTATATATATACACACGGTTGAGACCCAATGAAACCTAATATATACGTCGAGTTTAAAAAGAGAATACTGGATTTGCTATTAGCAAATATATTGCTTAGTGTTTCATATGGATGGCAACGGGCCGAGGGGGGGCAACCTCCCCCACCTGCCCTGCTAAGCAATTCCCCTCCTCGTTACCCTATTTAAGGAAAGGTTCAGCGGGCCGGTCCTTGCCCCATTTATTATCCCGTTTAATTTTTTTTTTTTAAAGTTTTTGATAATTTATTTTATTTTCCCCGTTCATTAGATCGAGATAAATAATTTTAGTTGTCATTTTCTATTAAACCTAATGAACTTTTATGAAATTTTTCATTTAAAGTATTGAATTCTAAAAAAAAAATAAAATTTAAACGGGGCGGGGCACCCGTTACCGGTCCCAAACCTGCTCTGTCCCCGACCCGAATACTCGAATACCTGATTAAGCGGGTTACGGGGTGCGGCCCTCAAATATCGAGTTTGTCAGGTTTTTTTGTTATTCCTAGTGTTTCATTGTTAAAATAACCTTACCTTTGGAAGACACAAGTGTGAACTTCTATTCTAAGAGAGAAGTGATGTCCATTGGATGTTTGACACGTGACATTATCTTGAATCCTTGATGGCTCACTGGTCAAAAGATGTCAATCCCAATAAGCATGTGCCCACTTGATACAAGCTGAAAAATAGCCACCCTATATCATAAAATGATCTGAAATGTAAATTGAAAAGTTGACACGGTGTATCTATTGTATGCTCCCAAGTGTGTCTGAGTATTTTTTCATCGATGTGGTATTTGCAAAAGATGCTATCATATTGAAAATAAACACATTGAAAATACACTGTAGTATGATGTGGCACCTCAACTCGAAAGTATCACTTTGGGAATAATTTGTCACCTCGGAAGAACCAATTTGGAGGTGATACCGCGCCCAGAGGGTTATATCGCGTCTTGAGAGGTAGCCAATCATTTTAGAGGAGGTTCCCAACCACCTTGTCCAATTGTCCAACCACATCGGAGAGAAGTGTGGGAGTGATATGAGATGGAGTGTGAATCTTACCTGACTTCATGCTTGAATAATGCTATTTATTATTGATGATGAACAAGAAGTCACTCTCAAATATCTTTAGTTGGCACGCTCAGTTAGATTCATTGTAGTGGTGATGAACAGCTCGCCACTGTCGTATACCCTTAGTTGGCATATTCAATTGGAGTCATGTAAGATTAATTTCTCAAAATATGTTTTTAATAATTAATCACTAACCCCAATTAATTATGTTCTAAAATCTAACCGTTGAGTTGGAGAAATTAATAAGTGTTGTACGCGCCTATTGAGCCGTGGACAACGGCTTTAATACTCTATTTATTCTTCAGTACGTGGCTTCCAATTAGCTTCGTAAGCAAATCCCACATACTCCAGTTTTATATTTTCCGTCTCCATTTTCCCTTTCCTCCCATCTTCAATTTTTCCTCCTCTTTCCTTTTCCTCCCTCAGAACCTATAAATCTGAAGCCCTTTTCCTTTAAAACAAATATCATAATGGACAAATTGCTCACTGTTAATCAAAAAAAGGCATCAAAACAGCCCAAGAACAAGAAAAAGCCAGTCAAGGTTGTGTACATAACAAACCCTATCAAGTTCAACACTAGTGCCTCAGAATTCAGGTCCCTGGTCCAAGAACTCACTGGACAAGACGCCGATACGCCTGAGTACTCCCCCAAGTTCGTGCAGGCTAACGGTGTCGGCAACGTAGAGGTGGCTGACGCCGTGAAAGTGGAGGAGGATCATGCACCTGTTGCACCACTTGAGGTGGTGCCTACTGTAGTAGGGCAACTGCATCCTAGTTACGGTGAAGTTTCAAGAATATCTGATCAGGGCTCTGGGACATTTGACCATGGCATTTACTCTCCACAGATGGAGGATAATTTCCAGGAGCTAATGCCTTCATTTCAGTGGCATGAAACTTCCCACTTTGATGTGCTCAAAAGCCTAGGTGCAATGTAAAATAATTGGGTATGCTTTGCCAGGGTAAGTTGTTAATTTATTAAAATAATATGTTAATTTTAATTTACATTAGTCTATGTTGATTTTATTTCATTTACATTATCATCTATTGGTAAATCATATCAGCTGATTTTAAGGGCACTTTTAGAGCAAGTATTTACTTATCATCTTGTCCTTTACCAGTTCATTAAGGACCAGACATTTTGTTATTTGTTGATAAATTTAAGGAAAATTATGTCCCTTTAATCAATTCTTTTTGTCTCCATTTATCGCCTTGACAAAATGCTTAAAAATAAAGAAAGAAATAAGAATTAGTGGTGCAAATCAATTCCCACATATCAATAAATAGAAAACTTATAATTAGTCAAGCTGGATATATTTATTCAGGGTATATTCTGACTTCCAGTAGGAAAATGCTTTAAAAAAAAAAAAAAAATCTGTTTCTTTTGGAGATTTAAAGATCTTTTTTTTTTTTTGGTGATGAATGTGTAAATAATTGGTTTTATTTCAACAGCTAGTATGCTACAGATCTGCACCATGACAGTTGATAACTTAAATGGAAATAGCACAGCATTAGTATCCATTTCTGTGACATACTTCTTTCATGGCATGTTCGATACCCTCGATTGAACAACATTGAGGAAGAGACTTACGTCAAAAGTTTGTTGTTCGGTCTAGAGTACTTAACTACCCTAATTCCATTACGAAATCTTTATAAGATAATTTCAACGGTAGAAAGATAGCGTTATCCTACGGAAGTTGATCTTCCCTTTCACCCTTCTTCTTGCCCCCACCTTTTTTTTTGTCTGTGTGTGTTAATATTTAATTTAGAACATATAATCGATTTAGTTCTTGTGGTTTGATTCTTTTTAACCATGTAAATGAGAGTAATGATAAAGGAACTTTAATTAATTAAAGAATTTGTGGTGTGAATTTAACATGTACTTATGTTCACTATTGAGTCAATAACTCATTCACTGTTCAAATAGGATGTCAAATGTTCTGAACTGATAATTGTAAAACTCATGTTAATTTTTACTTGCATAAATTCTTTCTTTATCAGAACTGGTACAAATTTCTTTGATTGCTGTAATATTTTTGTGATTACTTGAATAAATATTGATTTGTTAGTTTATGTCTCATTTGTCATCAGTTTGAGCCCTATTTTCGGGGAAAATGTGTTTTGAAATATTGTTATTTTTTTTCCTGAAAATATGTAGTTGAAAAGTAAGAAATAGTTTTGAGTTTACATATAAAATTATTTTATGGAAAAAAGTGTGTATGAAAATGAGTTTTAGAAAAATAGAGTCCAAACCAGGGCACAGTTTCAAACGATTACGAGGGCAAAAAGTTGTAAATCATGACATTAAATACTAGCATTATACATGAATCCATAACCTAGAGATGCAAATTGACATTATCTTGTTCCTATTCATCACATCCTATGCAGGATGTCATTCTTGTGTGGAAAAAAATTCTGACGCTGTGAAAGTATCAAAATCCAAGAATTTCTTATCCTTTTTGGAAAATTCTAACCTAGTATGTTGACTTTGTTTGGTTCATATTTTTTAATCCTCATCTTTTCCAAAATTCATTTTTAACCGCATATTTTTTCAATAAAATAATTTTTTATCTGTAACTTTTTCTATTTTTAATTTTTTTAGCACACTTTTTCCAAAAGTTAACTTTTTTCCAAACAAGTCCTTATTCTTGACCATCTAAGTGAGGCCCAAGTAATCCTTTTCTTGAAGGAGGTGTATATGTTCCTCGAGAGTTGAGATCTGTTGTTTAATTATTACTGTCTAACACAATTAATTATTGGCGCAATTTTTAGTTTAACATGTCATCTCAAATTTACCTCATTAACTTTGCCATTAACCCACCAAAATGATGACATGTTAATTTCAAATGACATGTCAATAATTAATTGGGTGGACAACAAATTTCAACTCATTTTTTCTTAGTATTTCAACGGAAATGACCATCAATTATTGAATTAAATAAATGAATTATAATTCCATGAAGTTCAATTGAAGCAAAGATTTTGTATTAGATTAATCTTAAACACTGTACTTTAAATATTTTTTCTGAATTTGTTTTCAATTTGAATTTTATATGCACCTGTTCCTTGAAGTGACAATGCTTGTTTAATATTTGTGCATGATGTCAGTCTCAGTAGAAATTCAAAAGAGGTAAGAAGAACCCTAAATAGCCACTGTATAAATTTCAAGTACAAGGTGAACCATTCTGTGTGTGTGTTGGCAAACCCTAATGAAAACATGTAGCTGGGGATAGAGGGCCTTTCAGTTCCTCTATTTTTATACAATAATGTTATAGTGTCATAATTCTTTACATAATATTTGACATAATGTTACATGACATATCATTATTGGATTGATTTAAATACAGTCATTTTTCTCATCAAATCATCTGTTGTCTCCTCGAATTATGTCACTGCATCTGTTACATTTCTTTAGACAAAGTGGCAAAATCCATTTTTATAGGATTTAAAATCCATTACAAGCAATTATTATATGCTTAAGAGGTTTTCACCAAAATAATATTCAATCTGAACCTATTATTCTTGTAAATATAATAAGTTGTTTTGAATTTTGAATAGATAAAGCATTAAATCAAATCTAAACATAAAGTTAAGTACTTGAAATGGGAAATCTGGAAAGGTTTAAGAGGATCAATGCGTGTAACTAGGCTTTGAAGTTACCTAAACATACTTTTCAAGTAACCTTTTTATTTTCAAGCAGGTTTGAATAGGTTATATTTTCTTATAAGTAAAAAAAAAAAGTTATTTATTTTAGTAAATAACTTTCAAAATAAGTAACTCATTTATTTTTGACAGAAAAAATATCAAATTTCTACCAAAATATATAAGTAAAAAATAACTGTCATATTGTACCTAAACATAGGACCGAAACACAGGATAAGGGTCCAGTAGAAATTACTATCTTCTTATAAATTCTATGACATGTCTTGTGATTGCCAATTCATACTCGATCTCAGTGGAAAAACCAAATGCCAAATCCCTTTTTGTTATTTTTTTTTTCCAAATTGGAATATGCATGGAATTTCTTTTGCATTGATTTTCCAGCTTCTGGCAATTCTTTGATTGGTTAGATGCATTGTTGAGCTACTTGCCTCCTTTTTGTTGTTGTTGTGTGTGTGGTTCTGTTCATGAGTTTGGCTAGCTGTTTAAGTTAGGGTTTTGTACAAAAGAAAAAGAAGAAAAAAGAAAAACTCCTAGGCTGTGGGTACATCTTCCTCTTTCATTACTTTACTCTTTTCCATATGACACAATTCATATTTTTAAATTGGGTCGATTTTGGCTGTACAATACAAGTCATGAGTAGAATTACTTTGACATTCAACATTTACTTCTTTGAGAATTCAATGTCCCTTTTTCATGTGAGGTCCCGAACGTCGAATTTAGAACATATAAGGCCCTCTGTATTCCATCTCTCTAATGTTTAATTTATTTGCTTGTAACTTTTCATGTATTATATTCTTTTCTCAGTTCATTTTTAACCTTCAAAATGTGAGTTTTACGAAATTCAAATTTTAATTCATCCAAAGAGTGGAGAAAATGCAAAAAAATTTTGGTAGGTTTGGAATTCATATTCGATGAAATAGGAAACAAGAAGTTGAGAACCTATTTGTAACATCCAGCATAAGTTGGGATCCCAACTGTTAACTTTCCCCCCCAAACATAAAATTGACACTACAATGTAAAAAGTTTACCCCTTATTTTTTTGTTTTATTTTTGTTTAATAATGTCCGATCTTCCTTATCAAACATATTATTAGATTATAATAGTCATAGAGGCAGGTAAGTTTGTTGAAAGCTACCAGAACAGCAAGAAATGACAGATCAATGAGTAAGTCCACAGCATGAATAATTTAGCAGTTCAAGATATAGAGAAGCTATTGTGAAGAACAAAACATTTTTCATTTCATCCTTTCAAGTTATCTTTCTAAAGTTTCATTGCGAAGAGAGAAAATGTTTAAAAAAGGAACCGAATACCTGTGACAAGAGAACTATTTTCATCTTCGTTCGCTTGCGCTTCAGATGGCACTACGATATATTAATATCTAAAAAATTCTTAGCACTGATTGGAAGACGTCTTGGGAACATCTTTTGGCAATGAATGAATCATACCTTCAGCATACCAATTCTGAAACCCCTTTTCAAGAGCATCTCGCATCCATGCATGCCGGCAGCAGTCAATAGCCTTGGGGATTGTTAACCAACTTCTTTGTCGATGGCTCTTCTCAGGCCATGATTCGAGTTCCTCCTTCACAAGCAAAGCATACATGGCAGCTTTACACCAACCTTCTGGACTGAATTCGTCCAGCAGCGTCTTGCTCTTGAAAAGGTAGTATCCCAGGAAATGCTGAAACAAAAATTACAGCACGTTAATGGATAAAAGTTAGGCACACCGCATTGTTCATGTTGAGCAACAACATCATCATAACAGGGTTTTTCAATTTCTTTCTGCACCAGAGTTTTTAGAATTTGCTCTTCACACTTAACCTTATCTTTCCCCCCTATTCAGAGTACCATTATACTATTATCTGATCCTTTGCAATTATGCAAAATAGCAGAATTTTTACACCTGCTTAAACCGTTTAGTATGATTTACTTTTCTTCGGATTTCTGAATTTGACATGGGGAATAGAGCAATACAATATTTTGGGAAAATAGTGACTCTTGCCAAAAACTTAAACGATAGCTGGAAGACTTGATACTGAAAGTAATCGTTGATGCTGAAAAGGCCTGTTTGTTAGTTACTGATCGAAGGAAAAATGAGTCTAAATAATGGAGCAGGAATCTGGCATTCGAGAAGAAACAGGGTGAAGAAAGAGTTGGGAAGAGAAGATGAGAAATCATTATTCACGAAACAGGAAGTGGCAAAGTGACCCTGGCATGATTTTGGACGTTGTAGAGCTATGAAAAGACAAAGAATGAGATAGGGTAGAAGAAAAAGATGGACAACGTAGAAAGGGGAAAAAGCTTTTGTTCCCAAAAGTTACCTGAGGACTGCTGCATGTGCGAGCTACCCGGGTCTGCAGCTTTTGAATGGAAACTTGCAACAAAATTTGAAGTTGGGGAAGCCATATGCTAAGAACATTAGAATGGGGAGACCCAATGCACATAGAATGAAACTTGGGGCCATAAGTGGAAACTTTGGAAGAAGAAAGAACTGATAAAGGGTGCTTCATAATTTACATAAAAATAATGAAGTGTGTCCATTCTAAACATATACCAACAAAATTGATAACGCAAAAGCACAGAACAGCCATTCAAAAATAATATATGGAAACAGAAAATGTCACCACAAAAACATTAGAAGAAAATTAAGACAGCAAAAGAAAGAGCAAGAACAGATAGTACTACAGTTGTACATATTTCTTCTTCAAAGACCTCTTAGTTTCTCATTGATAAGGCACATTCAAGAGTCTATTCGGTGGTAATAAGAGACTAACAATTACCATCCTGCATTATTTAAGCATTTGCAGCAATGTTTTAGTGTCACCAATATCAAATTTTCTAGTAAATGAAGTGTTGTTAAATTTGTGCACAGAATACACATTTCTAGTCAGAACTGTGTTGATGATAAAGAGTTTCCACCATCTCAAAATAAAAGGCATTATTCCAAAGATTAATCCCGACAAAATAGCATAGAAAAGAAATGGGCGAGCTTCTGAGGGTATTCATCTGACTCATCATCATTCATAAAATTTCATTTTGGGAACATTATGAGTAACATGATGGAATCTGGAAACGATCACGTTACACGTGTCAGATACATCTCCATGGGTATTTCAACCAATAGCTCAAAACTTATACTCTGTTATTATCTTTACTATGGATAAGAAAAGCAAGTAGTCTGATATACAACAAAGTTTTTTGAATGTAAAAGCCTCTATTCAGAAGTATAACAACTAAACCATCTTACCATTCAGTTATGGTTTCTAATAATTGAGCACAAAATATAACCCTTGAAGGTGGCCTAAAATCCTATTTACATCGTTATTGTCTCGGTTTTATTCCACAGAACACCATTGGCGGACGCAAACATTTTGAGTTAGGGGCACAATCAAACTTACAAAAAAAGTTGTGAAAAATCAGGCTTAATATACACTAGAACTTCCAATATCCTTTTCTAGGCTTGAAACTAGAAAAATAAATAATAAATGAATACCACACTAATGTATTATAAAGCTAAATCTCCAGAAATTTGAGGACAAATGTGACACCTTTTCTTCTTCAGAAAATTAAGCAAAAAGCTACAAACCTCAAGCTTAGAATGAATTGAAGTTTATTATAATTTATTTAAAATGTAGGATACATATTTAACAAGATCAAAACACTCAACTGATACAATCTACGTTGAAAAATATTTGCTTGAAAAGATGAAATTGTAGTGAATAAAATTTGGTAGCTCATAAGAAATTAAAGCAGATTGAAGAATATAAAAGTTGGTAACTATTGTACTAGGTGTTTGGACTTTATATTGACATGATTGAGTCATTTAATTTATATATTGTTCACCCCGAAAAAATAATAATAAAGAGATAATTAACCGAAAAAGTTCTCATTATGATACCATTTCTCCACATATATTCTTTAAATTCAAGGTGACAATTTCTCAAACATCAAAGGACTTGTTAATTTTTTTATTTTTTTTCACTAATTCTTAATTTTTCGAAGAATTCTTCATTAGTGGTTGTGAATGATTAATTTTTTTTCAATCTTTTCGACCTTGGTCTTGTAAGAGCAAGTTAAAAATATTGACATATAGAACTATCTACTTTAATTTGTTAAAAATTAGAGTTGATCAATATATTTTTCTAACAAACGAAAGGAAAAAGGAAAGTAAAAATTAAACGATGGATCAACTAAGATATCTAAATGATATATGCTTCTGTCTCAGTAAGGTAAAGAGAAAGTAAACATTATGAATCAAACATCTAAAAAGGAAGAAAAAATTTTTAGTAATAAAAAAAAAGTAAAAAAATAAAAATAAAAACATTGGTGGGTCACGTGTCCCACCATGCCCCACCCCCATTCTGCCAATGCGGAACACACATAACCTATCACCATAAAGCTTTGCTTACTCTCAATTATATTTGATTTCATGATCACATGTGCGTATAACACATTATCTACGAGTTTGATGCAATGCACTTTCTTGAAATGTTGCAAAAAAAGTTACATCAAGCAAACTACGAACACAAGATCCGAAAATCATAAAAACATAGCAACACAAAAAAAGTTAGGCAAGCAGAAACTATTAATTCTTACCACTAAATCCCCACGAACTCCAGCCTCCTCCATGGCTTCCCGTACTGCTGCTTGCTCAGCTGTTTCATCAGTTTCCCACCCACCCTATATTGAAAAATAATACAAGAGCGTGGATAAAGGGAGGGAAAACTCCATCATAGCCAAAATCTTTTTGACGTCAAACGAATACTACTATATGTTTATCTTACACGCACTTCGAAACCTCGGCCTCATAGTTTATCCAACTTATTTAGCCTTCTTATCTCTGGACGCATGGATAACATTTATTTATTTGTAGCTTTTTCCTTAAATTCCTATGGTACAGTGGTTAATACATATATTTGAACATACAAACCCATATCCTGTAAAAAAATATTAAAACTAAAAAACTCGTCCAATCACAATACTGGACCTACTTTCGGAAGTTGAGTTAGCTCCATCTGATTTCTAATTACAAAGAATGTTATAATCAAGGCCTTTTAGTCTAATAAGATGAAAGGAATTATTGCTAGAAACCAAGAAGTTAAACATGAAGAGGATGAGATCTTTCAGTTAACGTCTAAAATTGCTACTTTCCCCTTCCTATAGTAGCATAAATTCCAGGAGTGACATGTAGTTGGGAGTAGAGAGAACTACAAGAATTAGAGGGATGTTGCCGAATTAACTTTTGGCAATCTGAACTGAAGATTGTCCCAAAAACTTTAGTGTGCCTAAACGAATTTTTTGGTGGGTCCCACATACATAAGATACCTGATGCTAAATACTTGGGAGCAGATGGTAAAAACACTATATACCCAATCAAACTCACTGGCTCATATTCATCTCAATAAATTCTTTGCATCACTAAGTATACAACCAGATGGCAGACAATCATCTAACTCGAACTTTTTTCAGAAGACCTTTCGAGGAACAATACCGAATGGCTATATATACAGCATCACAAAAATGGGAAGTTATAGAAAACCATAGTATGTGTTCCATGAAAAGTTCGTTTTCTGCGGCAATGGTGATCTCACCTTTGGAAATAGAAGACCAGGTCCACTATTTGAGTTAATCATTAGTACTTCAACAATCTTCTTAGATGAGTCACCACCATTTTCTTCCACATTGCTGTACTTGAAGGGAATACACCTGAGTAATGACCCTATCGGTTAGAAAAGAGAAACCATAGTGCGTATCCCAATATTGACCAGTTTTCAGAGATGATGTAATGAAAAACTCAGGAATAGATTACACATCATCCACAAAGACGACCATAGCGCATAATAGATTATACATCATCCACACATACGACCAATAGACAACACCAAAAATCAAGGATAATAACCTTTTTGCAAAAATGCCCAAAAAGTAGAGAATAGAAAAACGACCCAAATATTGAATTTGAACATTCTTTCCCCAATATTTCTCCTATCCAAGCAAGCCTAGTTGATAAATAAACAACTAAATAATAAAATACAGACAGAGTTCGAGCAACTTTTTCTCATTAATCTTCCAACGTCAACAATATCACGAAAACACATTGCAAGAATTAAAATAAACCCAATCGCAAGATGGGAAATCCAAAACAAATTATAACAACAAAATCAAGAGCGGAGCCAAGTAATTCGAAACAACAAACAGACACACACGCATATGCATGCATGTATTCATTAAACGGGGAAACAAGGGAGACAAGCAATTACCCAGCAATAAGGCGATAGCCATCCTCATAACGCTGCTGCTGTCGACCCGTCCGAGCTACCAATTCAGACATTTATATGCAAAATAAATCAATACCCACTCCTTGAATATGAATACCAANTAATTCTGCATTACTCAAATTCTTGCTTTTGTTCAAAAAATATAAAATAAAAAAACACCACAATTTTTGACCTTTTACTCTGTTAGTGGAAGGGCAGCGAATGAATAAGAGCCTGTACTTGGTAATGGAGTCGGTCAAGTTTGGTCCTTGCGTTGGTCGGTTCAAAAATACTATACAAATACAAACTCTTTAATTTTTTTCCTTCCTTTAATTAATTATTTCACATGGCCATGTCATTTTTGCACCCACCGTTTTGTTAAAAGTTGATATTGTCCTTGAAATTTTGGGAAACTTGGTATAAAAGTGTCCATGAAGGTTTTGTAAATGTTAAATACAACATGGTGATAATAAACTATTACTCATTGATTTCTTTGGTTTTTGAAATTTGTTTTGATGATAAAGATATTTGGAATCGTTCATTAAATGTGATCGATTCCATATCTAATGAAACATTGACTTATTTTTTAAAAATACATTGTCATGTTGAATGGGAATTGATTATCACCATCAATGTTCTGCAATAATTTCCTCCTAAAAATTTCTGAAATAACTGTTTTGAAACCAACCCGACAATTCTACTGAAATGGTCGAATATAGGGTTTCAAACAGTTGGACCCCGACAGTTAAACTGCAGAATTCGACAGTTTACAAACTGTCGGAATATACAATTCAACTGTCGATTTCGACACTTGAGAACTGTTGAAAACTTTGATTAGCTGTTTTCCACAATTGATGGTATTCAATGTCGATATATTGATTGTGTAGACTTCTTACAATTACAATCTCAATATTTTAGGTATGAGTAATGATTTGAGATTCATCGTTTCTTACGGGGAAAATTTTGCAAATGTGGACAACGAATGAAAGTGGAGAGTGGACAGAATGACTTCCTTTTTAGTGCTGACAAGTATTACGGTAGCCGGACTTATTTTACAGTTGAAGAAAAAACTTGGTATTCTTGATCCCCGCATCGATAAGCGATCCAGATACGAGTCTACCACGTCTACCAAATGACTCAGAAAATGCACTCGTTGTGATAGAGTTAGTCATAACTAGACCAAATGTTCGAACCCCAATCTAACACAACTTACGTAAACCGACTTCATGTCCGGATGTAATTGAAGTTGTAATACGAAATGTTTCCCCTTCCGTTGTACATTTTGAACTTATATTATCATTTTCTTTTCATTATTACTCGTTATGTTTGCATAACAATTACGTATCCTCATGTCGAAGTACTGCACTATATGCGACACTTCAACTGTCGATCGCGGTTGATTATATATGTCATTCTCCATATAGCATGGTGTTTCCCAACACATTCTCGTCTTCCATTCAACATTTGAACTGAAATTATGATTATCATTCCACTATCGTTTGCGGAGAGTAGATTAGATGTTTTAGACACCAGCACAATACGTATACATAGATAAGACATCGTATAACATCCCGACAGTTCATGTGTCGTTCCCGACAGATTGTCTATGTAGTTCTCGACACTTGGCACATAGTAGAAATTGTAAGTACACATATGATGCATAAGGGACATGCTTTTGCTTCCCGTTCGGTAAAGACTATTATTAAATACATCCCTGACAAAAAAAGTAAAAATACAAACTACTAATCCACATATAAAACATTTCATAACATTCTAACATTTCATCTATCGTTCCTGACAGATTGTCTCAGTCGTTCTCGACAGTTGGCACATACTGCAAACTGCAAGTACACATACGATGCATAAATGACATACTTTTGCCTCCCATTCGATAAAAATCGTTACCAGCTACATTCCCGACAATGGCTAACTAAAAATTAAAAAGGTAAATACGGTTCCACATACAAAACCTTGCATAACATCCCGGCATTTCATCTGTCGTTCTCGACAGATTGTCTATGTCGTTTTGACTGTTGGCACATACTGCAGATTTGTGACACATACGAAGAAAAGAGACATGTTGGTGCCTCCTCTTGGTAAAGATCTCTACCATTTTCCAAATTCATCCATAACAAAAGAAAACAATTATTTCAAGAGCTGCAATATTCGTTAATAAATTTACAATAAGTTACAACATTATTAAAGTCACACAATCTCAATCACAACCTAAATTAAAATTAACCCAAACTACAAGGACTAAAAATTAAATTATAAATAGAAACAACAATTAGCATTGAAGCCCTGAACTACTTGTTTTGTTGCAATCAAGCCCCTACCGGA
>OU503039.1:7117914-7136477 GCA_912172775.2 Fraxinus pennsylvanica | reverse complement strand
GGGGGAAGCTGGGAAAGAAATTGTTGGGCGGTGGAGTGAATTTAGGGTTTTAAGTTTCTTGTTTTTGTTTTTTTAAATCTCTAAAAATTTATGACAACTTACACATTTTTTGTACAAATGTCTAATCTAGTCAAATCTTATTTATTGAAGGCATGTTCGGTATTTAATTTATCTACAAGGGTAAAAATGTCCAAAATTGACAATCTTGCAACTACTTTAAAAATGTGCCATTTTGGTACTTACATGGTAGCAAAATGACATCCAGTGTAATTTCCTCATAGTAAAATACATTTGTGGACAAGGTTGGTACTATTGACCTCGAAAAATGGTCCCGACACGTGGCCAACAGAACGAAACTCCACGCAAGCTCTTCTCTGCACATGTAGCACACCGTTAGACGCTCGTTGCCTTTTTCAATGGAAGTGGAGGCGGCCGCGAGCACTCCGATGGTCAAGTTAGTATTTCAGTTAATCGGGAAGTGGTGTCCGCTTTGGGAGAGCCTAAACCCATCTTACCCCTCACGGCTTTGTGACGCATCCCCCCAAAATTCGAACCCAAGACTTCCATCATATGAGATACTTAAGTTGAATCCTCGTACCAATTGGGCAAGTAAGATGGGTCTAGGTTCTCCCAAAGCAGACAGTACTACGATATAATAACGGCTCCGGCACGAGATTGGGCCGTTACAAAAAATGCGCATTGTTTTGTAACGATCGGACTTTGCCCTGGAGCCGTTATCATATCATACATACTGTTCCAATTGGTACCAGGATTCAATTTAAGTCTCTCATATGATGGAGGTTTTGGGTTCGAATCCTGGGAGACACACCAGAAAACCGCGAGGGGTAAGATGGGCCTAAACTCTCCCAAAGCGGACGGTACGTATGATATGATAATGGATTTGGTGCAAGGTCAGGTTGTTACAGGGAACGCTTTAAACAATAGCCCAGCTAATCAAGGTCAGGCTACCGACGACGTTAAGATGCATCAGACTCCACCACCACCTAGAGATGTTTATACACAGTTGCTGAGACTATTGTTCACTACTATGACCAGCTCTAGCCAAGATATTTAGAGTCTTCAACAGGTTGTTGGAGCCATGGGTGCAGATATCCAGATAGTGCGAAGTGATCAGTTGACTACTAGGAATTTTACGGCTACAGCCAATAGGGAGACTTTGGCTGCAAGAAGAGAGGTCGAGATCTTAGAATGGGCGATTGAGTACTTATGTGGGCAGAGTTAATGGTATACAGCTGAGTTCTAATGAGATGTGGGATCGATTAGGCAGCATTGAGACTGAGGTTCAGGAGCAGTCGACACTACTTCAAGGTATGCAGGGGCAGCTTGACGACGATTTTGGCATGATGAGGGGCTTATAGACCGAGCTCGCCCAACAATCCAAGTTGATAAGATAGATTCTTTCACAACTGCCTCCACATTCAGCGGATGGTACATCTGGCTCTACTTTCTTCCACCATATTCACCGTCACATCCATATTGACCAGATGAGTATTCTTCACCTCTATTTTGGTACCTAATTTTTTTTTTTGTCCTAAACTTCTTCATTTCATTAAAATTGCTAGACATTGATGACAATGTTTTGTATATGTTTGGGGGGTGGCAGAACTTTCATGACACCTTGGTCATTCATCAATATTTTTGTACAATCTATTGTTTTTTGTGTGATTGTTCGTGACAAAAAAATTACTAGTTTTTATTTATTTTCTAGTATTTGCTTATTGTTGTGTGGGCTTTATGACCTTACTGCAATGATGTTGAATACTGAAATAAGTATGAACTATAAATGGTGGAAATATTGTATGATTAGATTAGTCACTACGTGTTTATGTGAAACTTGACTTTCTTTATGCACGACACTTCTGTTTTACACATTAAGTTGGTGAGTTGGCTCATTACTTAGAGAATAGTTGAATATAGTAAGTTAAACCCGAATAACCTCTATTGTATTAATCCATAATCCAATGATAGAGTAGTTTGGAGGTGGTTGAGCTGTTACAAAGGGGTTCCGTGCATGAAACTATTTTGTGTGAATTGTCTAAAACCAATGAAATGAAGACAAGGTAAAAGTCTTAAGTTAGGAGTTGGTTTAAGAGACTAAATGTCTAAAAGAAAATAGGCATATCACTAGTCTATGTGTAAATAAAATCATCTTTTCGAGTATGTATAACTCGAGTGAATAAGCTTGTAAGGGTCTAAAACCTGGTACCCTATGGTCATATGATTTGGGAGTCATCAGCCTAAAGTTCGCTACATGAGTTATATAGAAAGCAAATGAGAAGATATTTGAAAAAAAATTGAAAAACAATAATAATTGAGAAAAAAGCACAATACCTTTGATACGATGCAAGTAGTTTAGTTTAGTCTTAAAGGTTGAGGCAATATAGGAGAATCTTGACTTGTTGATGTGTGAACTTGTGATAGTAAGATCTATCTAAACTAAGAGAGGATAATGAGTAAAATTAGATAAGTTCAAATTAGGATCCACCTTGGGAAAATTGAGTGAAAATAATAAGTTTTGAAGTGTGTGTATCTCTCGAGAGAAGAAAATAAAAATTTTAATATTACAGGTCAGGAGTTGAGCTAATCATGAGCTTGATATATTTACATGAGTTTACACACACCTATGTCAAGTTATGAATATAACAGGTGGAGATTGATTTGATTTTGCACTGTTGAAGTAGTTCATTATGTTGATTTTTAAATTCCAATCCTGAGACACGACAGGTTGAAAAACTATGTTTTGTTTGGAGTTAAGCTACAATTTGTTTGAGGACGAGTAATTGTTCAAATTTGGGAGATTTGATAAATGTCTTTTATACACTTATCTTGGGCATAAAATATGGACAATTATTGGTAAATATATCGAAATATGACATATTTTTATATAAATTATGTTTTGTAAGATAACATTGATGAACATGGTAGAATTTAGGAAAAATAAGGGAAAAAGGACTAAAATGAAAAAAAAAACCAAAGTTTATGGACCAAACTGAAAATATCCGATAGATGACCTGAAAGAAGAAGCAAAGATGCGAAAGAGTCAAAAAACCAATTGAGAGAAGAAATGAAATGTTCGAAGAAGAAGAAGTGAGAAAAAAAGGTCAAGAAATGAGAAAAGAGAGTTCGGGGACTAAAACGTAACAATTGAATTTTAATCTAAACTATGCGGTCGCATAGTGTAAATACCATGCGGTCGCATGGTTAGCTTCAGGGGATAAAATGGACGAGTTTCATAGAACTGTGCAGTGGCATGTGTTTTTACTATGCAGTCGCGTAGTACATTTTCGAAAAGAAAAAATCTGGTTTCCTTATATGATTCCAATTCTTATGGAAACAATTGTTGGGGGGGCATCTTTTAAATACCTAAGGCCATCCAAAAATAGTTACCACGCATTACAAGACATCCTAAGATATTTTGGGAGCATAGAAGGAGGCAGAAAGACAAAGATCGACTCCAAAACTCGAAGATTCAATTCAAACTTTATTTGGATGATGTCGATTCTTTAATATTTCTTTTATTTTCTTTCTCATAACACGTTAGACTAGTTTTCTTACTCCTAGAAGAATGATGAACATGTAATATGAATTTTTAATTTTACATACTTGACATTGAAAACAGGTTTTTGGATATTGAATGATTTATATGGTTTTCTTTTCTCCACAATTATTGTGCACGGTGGTTGTGTGAATGTAGTGGCCTATTTTGTGAATTCAAAAAGAAGGAAATAGATTCGACATATATATATTGTCATAGAGTCCGATAGTGAATAGAAATATACTACTATACTTTATGTGAACCTTTAAACATTCATAAAAATTCATGCACTTTTATATGTTCGCATCCATCACATAAATATAGTTTGATCATATATAAAAGTAGGTTAACTTCATTCAAGAGAGATTGTTAAATAAAATAGTGACGTTGATTCATCAAAATTCAATCGTGTTGTCAACACGTAAAAACTAAGGTTAAAAACATTTACAGCATGGGAATTCGAGATCCTAGCGTGTTTGTCATTTATTAAACACATTAATTTGCATTTAGAATAATTTACATTTTGTTTAATTAATTTACTCGTAATTGCACAATTAGATTAATTTATTCATAATTTTATCACAAACGACACATCATATTATTCTTCTTTCGGTTAAGAATGTGATAATTAAAATTGAACTAATCAATCTCTGTGGGACGATACTTGGACTCAAAATCCATTTTATTACTTGTTAACAAACCGTACACTTGCGGTAGTGTAATTCGAAATATATTTTCGTGAACACTATCTACTAGCATCCACTAAATATTTTCTCATACAAGACAATTCTAGAACTCATGTAGATTGTTGTGCTGTTTTCGTAAAAATATAAATTCGTTCTATTGGACCTCACAACAATTATTATACATGATATATTATTCATTAATTCTCTCGAATATAATAAATATTATACAAAAATTCAGTTAATAGATGATTAAATGAAAATCATTCAGATCTATAACATTCATTCAAGATAAATTAGCATAAACTCCAGTCACGAATTAATATTAAAATATCCAAAAAAAGGGGTTCATCTATGTTTTAGCGACTAAAAGTTTAGCCCAACATCACAAAATTACAAGAAATCGTGTAGAAATAATGAGACATCACCCATATTTGAAAATATGAAGAAAAAGAGAAGAAGTGTTGTATATTTTCAAGCCTCCTCGATTAATCTTTAGTTGCACATTCTTCTTCCTCACCCATAATTCAAGAAATATGCTTCAAGAATGAATTCTTTATAGCTTGTCCCTTAATTTCCCTTGAAATAATGATGTTTACCTCTCTTGATTGCCCAAGAAAAACTAAAAAAAATCCAAAATTCTTCTCCCCGAGCAGTCCATGCGATCTCACAGCTTATTTAAAGCCATGCAATCTCATCACAAAGAAACTTTCTATTTTGTGCAATTTGGTCCCCAACTTTTTTCCTTCATTCAATTGGCGTCCTTTTCACATGCAATCTTGGTCCTTCTTTTAACTTCATTCGATTTAATTTATGTAACCTTCAATCATCATTACTTTGTCCAAATCAACTTTTATATATTTATAATCTTGTCCCCAAGCTTTGTAAATCTTCATTTTTCGCCCTCCTTTAGCCAGTTTTCACTTCTTTTCATAAAAAGTCATTCAACCTCGAGTTTATCGTGCAATAATGGATATTTGACTAATCTAAGTAGTAATTTCAACAAATTGAGGACCAAATATTCACCTTTGACGGGCCAAATACATGTACAAATCACATTTATCAAATATCCTCAAACTTGAATGCTTGTTTGTCCCCAAAAAAATAATTTGCGATGTTAGCACACATAAATAAAATAATATAGTTAGATAGCGTGTCATTTCGCTTCACATTTTGAAAATATTCGAACAATTTATAAACAACTTCCAAGACATGTTATCCAGATTACTGTTTCCACTTAGTCAATATTATATTGATATGTATGTTTATAGTCAATTCAATCATAATAAACTTAAAAGTTGGCTATTTTTCGACCCCTTAACGTGTTATGAAACAAACAAGATATCAGAATCGCTCTGATACAACTTGTTATGAAACCAACCACCGAATTGAGTTGTTGAAATTATATGGTACAATAATGAAGTGATCACAAGTAAAAAGAATAAAAGAAGACAAGAAATATGATAGAGGAATTATGAGATTTTATTGCACCAATAATAGAGAAATATACAATTGATCCTAAAGTTCTGGTAATCGTTTTTCTCACATTATAAAATTGTATAGAAGAGCCTAATATTTATATAAAACATGTAGGAGATGTCCAAACTCTCCTAGTAGAGTTGTTGATGATGTAGGATACCAAAAAATCGAGTCCAAAACAAATTTCAACTCCAAATGGGCTTCCAAAATAAAACTTCAACTTGACATAGGACTCTAATAGCATTTCAAACCGAATTCTTCTTGACATGCACTTCAATTAGAATTCTTCAATTATTTCAAAAAGGAATTCGGTCATACCCAAATTCTAACAATCTCCACCTTGACACAAATTCCACTGCAGCGAACAAAGCTCCAAAATATTCTCCACTTGAAGATGAAAATCCGTCTGCAAGGAATGAACCAACTCTTCAATAATAACCAAAACTGATTTCTCCAACCAATACAAAATACTCGACCTCTTCCAATAAATCTAAGACTACTCTGCAGAATTACCTCAGATTCCCAATAAATCATAATGATTTTAAAATTCACCAAATTGGGTTGTAACACACCCCAAAGCAGAATCAAACCCAAATGCTTTTAAAGAAGGCCTCTTGCTAGATTGTACATCTTCTACTACGCTAAAAGCATGTTCAACAAAATCAGCATCCGCGTACCTTTTACTATTGATCTGTTCCTAGCAATTGAATACAATAACACCACAAGTGATGGTGGCAAAACGGCATTATCCATATCTTCTGAACTCCACCGAGCAGTATTCTTCAAATTCGACCTTTAACGAGCGTCTAAAGATATTGTACCAAACTGAATGTCCACTACGATACTGAATTTGTGCTAATTGACTCTTCTAGAATCTCCAATAGAACTTGGGTACTCTTACAAACCTTCAAATCTCTACCTCCACCAAAGAACTCATAACATTTTGAATCAAGAATAGACATTGAGATGAGATTCTTCTTCAAATCTGGAACATGTCGAACATGGCCAAGTGTTCTTATTGTCCCATCCAATGGTTTCAATCCGACCTACCAATTCCAGCAACCCGATAAGGTGTGTTGTCTCCCATAACCACAACACCTTTGGAAACAGTTTCATATGTAGTAAACAAATCCTTATTAAGACACATATGAAACACACATGCTAAATCCAGAATCCAATCTTCCTCTTGTGTAGACTCGATGTCAGAAATAGCCAAGAGATCTCCCCGCTTACAATTTTTTCTGCGAGATCTGCTTCACCTAAAGTTTTTGATTGCTTCCATATCGACTTGCAGCCAACCTTTTTTTATTCTACAATTTGTTATAATCCTTTTTCAAGTGCCCTTTCTTCTTGCAAAAGTTACAAATCTGATTACTGAACTTAGATTTTAATCTATCCCTTCCAGAACCACCATGAGCAACAAGTCATGCTCCGTCTCTGACCTCTAAAACCAAATGCTTCATCTTCTCCTTTGAAAACAAAGCATCATACACCTCATCTACAGTAAGAGTATCACAACTATACAAGATTGTGTCTCTAAATGAAGAAAATGAACCGGGCAACGAACACAATTGGATCAAGGCCAAATCTTCTTAATCATACTCTACTTCCAAAGTATCCAAATCAGTGACGATGTCCTTAAATACAGTCAGGTGATCTTCCAATGATCCTTCTTCTGCCATTTGATGAGAGTNTTCTACCATTCGATGAGAGTATAAATGCTGCTTGAGATGCAACTTGCTTTTAAGACTTTTAGTCATGCACAATTGCTCTAACTTCAACCATAAAGCAACTGCTGCCCTCCTTCAAAACATCCTGAAGAATGGTATTCGAAAGATGAAGATGAATGTGAGAAACTGCCTTCTTATCCTTCCGTAATTTCTCCTTCGTGGTCAAAGTTGTAAGCATCTTGTCAATTCCTAACAACACATCATCCAAATCATGTTGTGCGAGTACTTCACGTATCTTACCCTTTCATAGTGAATATCTAGTACTCCAATCCAAAAGTAAAATTTCATACTTCATGGAAGCCATCACGAACAAATCAAACTCCGCGATCATGCGGAATTGTTGAACCTAGGCTCTGATACCACTTGTTGTGTAACAAACAAGATACTAGAATCTCTCTAATACTAATTGTTATGAAATCAACCATTGAATTGAGATGTTGAAGTTATATGGCACAATAACGAAGTATTTAATCACAAGTAAAAGAATAAAAGAATACAAGAAAATATGACAGAGGAATTAGGATACCAAACACAGGGGATGTCCCAACCCTCCTTGTAGAGTTGTTGATGAAGTAGGATGCCAAAAAATTGAGTCCAAAACAAATTTCAACTCCCAATGGATTTCCAAAATAGAACCTCAACTTGACATAGGACTCCAATAGCATTCCAAACTGAATTCTTCTTGCCGTGCACTTCAATTAGAATTCTTCAATTATTTAAACAAAGAATTTGGTTCACACCCAAATTCTAACACAACGGTCAATTATTTCATTTTCCGCCTCGTAAGATGCACACTCTCAAACTTTTTCTTTATTTTTATTCTCGAGGAATTTATCCTAAAGGTTGAATTTTCATCACTGATTTTTTTAATTCTCAAGTTCGATTGAGTTTAGCTAATGGAAGTTACTACCTCAATTTGTAATGATTCTTCTTAGATTTTAAAATTCTCAGCTTCAAAATGAACCTAGGCTAAAAATGAATTGCAGTTTTGTTCCTTATAGGCTACGATCTATACCTTCTACTTAACCATGTAATTAGAATGTCCAGCTAAATTGCATATACACTTTTTTACTTGAAATTTCAGTTTCTTTGTCTAGGAAGATTACTTTTGAAAACATCCTCTATTATTAATCAACGTATAAATCCGTTTCAGGCAGTAATCATGCTAACTTTGTGTTTCATAAAGAGAAAAAAAACAACTAGAACACATTGGAATCATCTTACTCGTGGATCCTTGTCATGCATTCATTTTAGCCGAGTTTTCTAGACGTATTTCTAATATTCTACTATTGAATCGCACAATTTATGGTGCTAGAATAAAATATTTCAGAGGGCAATTTTCACAAAATTTTAATTGTGAGAATAAAAATTGAAAATATAAGAAATGTTTTTGAAAATCTTGAAAAATGTTGGACAATATTTGAAATTTTAAATTTAGTATAGGGGCAGCTGACCCCATTGCTGCCCCCACACTACATCCGTCCCTAGTGATGTCCAAACTTGAGTTTTAATCGATATTTAATCAAATTAAGTAGTAATTTTATCAAATTGATGATTAAATATTCAATTTTGACAATCGGAATAGGTGTAGAAATCTCACATAAAATTAAGTCTCGTTATTACCTAGAAAGTTTTGGGGGAGGATGCAGATGTCATTAGGAGATGGGCAAGTCATATGGTAGTTTGGACGCATCAAGGTGAGGGTTTCGTGGGTTCCTGTAGATTTCGAAGAGGATGCAAGTGTGATAGTGAATTTGTTTGGGGGAATAGTAGATGTCGTTGGAAATAACGAGAGAGAAATTTGAGAGTCACACTTATGTAACCACAACGTAGATAGTTGTTAAGCAAATTGTTGTCAAATGACCTCTAGGATGATGATGTAAACTCATTATTTATTCAGTAGGCACCGACCAGATGACTGAAGTAATTGTTTAAACCATTTAAACCAATCCCATAACCTATTTGGGTCATTTGAAGTAGATCAATTGAATTAGTGCTACTCATGGCTCGACTAATTACCTTAGATGGCTTTTTGGTTAACAACCCATTTATATGCTACCTATTAGGCCTTATTATCCTTTAACCTAAAAGCCCACACTTGCCATTATATAGGTTGCCCATTACTATTGTTTCATGTGTGTATAATTGATTTTAATTAGCCCTTTTGTGTTTGAGAGAAAACGGCACATTCGTCCTTTTCTTCTTGGCTTCGTGCTTCCCTAGTTTAGTGCTTTGTTTCTTCTCCTTTCCTTAGCCTGTGTGGCTGATCTTGAGGCTATAATAAAATCCCATACCTTGCCCTTTGTGGGCAACCCGAAAGCAGCTGGTATTTAACGTTGGTTTATGGTTTTGGCTTGAAATCGTGGTGGTTGATTGGTTAATACTAAGCCCGAATCCTTGGTGGTTGAAGATCCTTCTTCAACATTTGGTATCAGAGCATTGGTTTGTGTGGATTCCGACGGGAAATCGACCAAAACAAGCGAAAAATCACAATTTGAAAACCTGTCCGATTTTTCTCCAAAAATCCGAACCTGTATTAATTTTCCGGCCAAATCAGTAGCCGGTTGAAGAATCCAGCACCACAGGAGGCTTCTACAGATGGTGGTGTATATGGATCTACCTCACGTGGTGGAGGTCGGCGGGAGAACCACTGCTCGACTAACTGCCAAAGTGGCCCGTATTGCTGCTGACATGAGGAATATCGCAAACCAGAATGCAGCCATGCTGAAAATCCTCATGCAAGTGCAAAATTAGGGCGGTTTCCAAGCCCACCAAAATCCTCTATAATCATTTCGGAGAACTAAAGAGGAATCAAGTCGGAGAACTCACTCAAACCAACATCGAGAAGTTCCGATTGAGAGGGAAGTGGGGGTGGACACTCATACACTGTCCCTCAAACTGAAAATGACCGAGCTGGAGAAGAAAACGTCCTTCCTAAATATGAGGAATGACATGAAAGGGCCGGCAGTGTGTTCGATCGAATCGGGTGAATACCTAGAAATAAGGATCAGTCCGCCCATCATACGGCTCGCCCACAAGAACATGTACAAAGCCAAGAAATTTAGGCCTCCCCACCTAGGAATAGGCAGGAGAGGTGAAATCTAGTCGATTGGGGGAATCGGGGCGAAACTTCCCAACAACCATCCCGTCCTTTAGCCGATGGAAATGATAACCTTCCTTTCTCTATGGAACTTCGTAGTTTTCCTATACCTCAAAACTTTGTTCCTCAAAAAATTCCTAAGTATAAGTGGAAGGGAGACCTAGAGAAATACCTCAACAAGTACAAAACACAAATGAGCCTTCGAGGGGCTTCGCCTGCTTTGAAATGTATGCCTTCCACTTAACGCTTAGTGGTTCGACTAAGGTGTGCTATAGTAGGTTTTGGCATCTTTGAGCATCCGGAGCTGGCTGGATCTCAAGAAGGCATTCTTGTACCAATACTTATCAAGAAAAGAGGGAGAATCACCAATTCAGCGCCTCCAAGATATGAGGCAAGAGGATGGAGAAACCCTGAAAAACTACTTTGCCTGTTTTACTGATGAAATTACCTACTATGAATAAGTGACAGATAATGACGCCCTCTCAGACCTGAAGGGAGGATTGAACATGAATACTCTGTTTTGGAGAGATGTCCGAAGCAAAAACCCATCGACCTATGACGAACTGGTAGAGATGATGAAGGTTGAGATTGTCTATGAGGAAATGATTGATCATCGGAACATGGAAGCTCAAGGACTTCCTCCACCCCAAAGACAGATCGACAAAGGGCCTACATCCCAGATAGTAAGTAAATAATGGACTCAGGCCGGGTACGTCGTGGCTCCCACTTCAGGATAGGCATTGGCCACCTCCACCTTGAATGTCGTACCGACACTGGCCTATGAAAATGTTGGAACTAGCACCAACAACCCAGCTAGGAATACTGGACGACCCTCAACCTCTAGAAATAGGAGAAGAGGCGACATGCCTAGAGATAGGCCTCAAAAAGAGACAAGACCGTATTGCACTTTTCATCGCTTCCATGGTCATGACACAAGTGAGTGCAGGGAAGCCAACAGGCCAAGAATTAACCCCCGTAACATAAGGGAGAACCGCTCCCAAGACAATACACCGGGGTGAAGCTCTCTAAGGAGAGGGGAAACGAGGCGTCGCTCGCCTCGAAATGACAGAAACAGTGACATGGAAAGGCCTCGGAGTGGACAATGCCCCAGGAGGGACACCGCTACCTCGAAAGAGGAACAACCCATTCGATAAATTGATACAATCATCGGAGGACCCCATGTGGGAGGTGAATCCATGAATGCCCAGAAGAATTACACCAGGGAAGCCAATGACGCTCATATGTCCAGCTATATAGTAAGCCAGCCCAAAGAGGGAGAGCCATAGAGCTCATTGCATTCACCTAAGAGGACGTAGTCGGCGTACACTATCCACACTGTGACACCCTAGTGGTAAGAGTTGTGGTGGCCAGCAACGAGCTGAAGCGCATGTTAGTAAAAATGGAAGCTCTGTCAACATCCTGTTCGGTACGAATTTTGACAAAATAGTAGTGGACTATGAGCTTACCCCCATGACTTCGCCTCTATATGGATTTACTGAAGATAGCATTATTTAAGAGGTAAGATTACCCTGGCTGTAGAAATGGGAGTCCCACCCCAAGTGGCACATCACTTCATAGAATTCTTGATTGTTGACCGTCGATCTATGTACCATGGAGTACTAGGAAGACCAGCCTTGAAAGAACTGTGGGTTTCCACTTCCATACATCACCTATTCATGAATTTCCCACTGAACGAGGAATAAACACTGTCCGAGGTGAACTATGGGCTCAAGGGAATGCTACCTCAATTCTCTGAGAAAGGTCGAGCAGCGAGGAGTGAACATAGTCCTCTTTAATGTTGAAATGGCTGAAGCCCCTGAAAAAGGGGAAGATGCCGAAATTGTAGAGGCTTTTGTGAAGAACTGGCCTGAAAAGACCACCTTGGATAAGTTAGATCCTCGTATCATCGAATACAAGTCACAGGCTGCTCCGATCGAAGAATTGGAAAGCTTTCCAGTAGACCCCCGGGACGCCTCCAAAGTCCTGGAGGTGGGAAAGGAGTTGGAAGAAGAAAAGAAGAAAGAACTGAAAGACTTCCTCTACAAGAACTCAGACGTCTTTGCTTGGAAACACGAGGACACGATTGGAATAGACTTAAATTTCAGTTGCCACTATTTATAGATTGACCCAAGTCAAACCCCTCACAGGTAAAAGCGGAGAACCTTAAATACGGAAAGGTACAAGGCCCTAAAAGAAGAAGTGGAAAATTAATCAGCAACGACATTATTAGGGAGGCTACTTATCCGAAGTGGATATCCAACCCCGTGTTGGTGAAGAAACAAATAGCAAGTGGAGGGTATGCATTGACTTCTCCAACCGCAACCAAGCCTGCCCAAAGGACAGTTTTCCACTCCCTCGAATAGACCAATTAGTAGACTTAATAGCTGGGCATGAGTGGCTGAGTTTCATAGATGCTTATTTAGGTTACAACCAAATCCCCATGAACCCAAGAGATGAAGATAACACTTATTTTATCTTGGATAGAGGGCTATATTATTACAAAGTAATGCTATTTGGGTTGAGAGAAGTAAGGCCCACCTATCAAAGGTTGATAAACAAAATGTTCGTCGATCATCTAGGCAAAAGAATGGAAGTCTACGTTGATTACATGTTCGTTAAAAGCATCTGAATCAAGGAACATGTAAAATACCTGGATAAGACCTTCCAGATTCTGAGGAGATACCGAATGAGATTGAACCCTTTCAAATGTGCATTTGGTGTAGCATCTGGTAAATTCTTAGGATATATTGTTAATTAGAGAGGGATCGAGACGAATCCGGAGAAAATCAAGGCTCTGATCGAGATGAGGTTACCCAAGAAGCTAAAGGATGTACAATGGCTTACCGAAAGGGTCGTCGCACTCAATCGCTTCATATCTATTGAAAAGTGTCTTCCCTTTTTTAAGGTTCTTAAAGAGGGGAAGAGGTTCCAATGGATGCCGAAGTGTAAGGAGGCATTTTAGGCACTAAAAAGCTACCTCGGACGAGCTTCTCTCATCTCTAAACCAAAGACGGGCGAACCACTTCTACTTTACCTAGCAGTGTCCGATGATCCCATCAGTTCGGTCCTCATAAGGGAAGAAAAAACTCATCAATTACCCATCTACTACATAAGTAAAGCCTTACTGCTAGCAGAAGTGCGTTACCCAGACATGGAAAAGTTCACGCTCTCCTTAATCACCGTTTCTTCAAGGTTGAGGCCCTACTTATAGTATTCGTGTGATAACCAATTTCCCCTTGAGGCAAGTCCTTCAGAAGTCAGACGCCTCGATGAGGTTACTAAAGTGGGTGGTGGAACTTAGTGAGTTCGACATAGCATACACACCCCGAACGACAATCAATGGTCAAGCCCTAGCTGACTTTATCGTAGAATTTACCAAGGCTCTTGAGGTAGAAGTGAACATAGAACCAGTAGAACCTCCCACTTGAAAACTCTTTGTGGATGGTTCCACCAGAAAGACAGGCTCCGGGGCCGACGTCATTTTGGAAAGCCCAGAGGGGCATAAACTTAACTGTACAGTGAGACTAGGCTTCAATGCTTCCAACAATGTAGCCAAATACGAGGCCCTCCTAGCTGGTCTTCGGTTGGCCAAAGAGTTACAAGTGAAGAGGTTGATTATCAGTAGTGATTCACAGTTAGTGTTGAACCAAGTCAACAGTAATTTTACGGCCAGGGACAAGCACATGACAGCATACTTAAAACTGGTCATGGAATTACTCCCCTATTTCGAAAGGTTTGAACTGATGCAAATACCCCGTCTAGAGAATTCCCACGTTGATGCTTTTGTCAAAATTGGCTAGCAATAAGGATTTCAAACTTCTTAAGGTGGTTCCCATAGAGCACTTGGCTTAGCCCTCCACCACAGGGAAAAAAGAAGTGATGTGGACAGAGACCACCCCTCTTTGGATGCAACCGATCATTGCTTTTCTCAAAGAACAATTGGTACCAGACAACGAAGCTGAAGCTCGCCAACTCTGGAGGTGTGCCACTCACTTCGTGTTGCAGGATGATGTCTTGTACATGCGAGGCTTCTCATCACCTCTCCTCAGGTGCACGGGAGGTGAGGAGGAGAATTACATCCTAAGAGAGGTCCATAAAGGGGTTTGTGGTAAAGCCTGCTCTAGCCCATAAGGTACTCTGACAGGGATACTACTAGACTACCCTGAAAATGGACTCAGTTCAGTTCGTACGCAAGTGTGATAAGTTCCAGCGCTTCTCCAACGTACAAAGGCAGCACTTACAGGAGCTCACGGTCATGTCGAGCCCTTAGCCCTTTGCCAAATAGGGAGTCGACTTTATTGGCCCAATGCCAATGGAAAAAAGGAATGCATGTTTCGCTATCGTTGCGATTGACTACTTTACCAAATGGGTTGAAGTGGAGCCATTGACGAAAATTACTGAGGCAAACACCTCAAAGTTTCTCAAAAAACATCACATATAGGTTCGGTATACCTCACTCCTTGGTTTAGGACAATGGCAAACAATTCGACAACAAGAAAACTAGGGACTTAGGTGACGAGCTCGGAATCAGAAACCATTTTTCCTGAAGCGGTCAACAAGACCATTAAGCTCACCTCGTAAAGGAAGCTAGATGCTCCAAAAGGGGCCTGGGTTGATGAGCTGCCCCAAGACCTTTGGGCTATACGAACTTCCAGCAAAATTGCAATCGGGGAGACCCCGTTCTCAATGACATATGGGGCTGAAGCCATGAGTCCAGTGGAAGTAGGGGTGCCTTTACCTCGTTGCATCCATTTCAACGAAATAACAAACAATAAGCTGAGAAGGTTCGAGCTTGAACTTCTCGAAGAAAGGTGGGATAATTCTCAAGTCAAACTCGCCTTCTACCAACGCAAGATGATGCATTATTACAATGCCAAAGTAAAGAAGATGGCCTTTCGCATTGGCGACCTGGTGCTCCACGGAGTGTTCCCATCATCAAATGAACCAGGAACGGGAGTACTGGGACTAAACTGGGAATGTCCATGTTATATTGCTGAAGAAATACGACCTGGCACGTACAAGATCGAAAATTTGTAAGGCTAGTTGATGCCCCATCCCTAGAATGTGGAACACTTGAGAAAGTACTACCAGTAGGGAGATTGTAAAGACTTGTCGTGTAAATATTGGTATCAATTGAATCATGATTTTCATCCCTGTGCACGCTCTTAAAACTCATTGTCAACCAAAATCTCCTCTTCGTCAGAAGAGGTGCAGGTGCCACCTCTGATGATGTGGATCACCAATTCACACATCTTTACTCATTATTGAAAGTAAATATGCCCGTAAGGGGCCACCTCAACCAGGATACCTACTTGATTCCAGTTGGGACATTCATTTGCTTAAAGGATTGTGCTTAGGTGAAGTGTTTGCACTTGATTCCAGTTGGTCCGTTCATTTGCTTAAGTTGTTGTCCTTAGGCGAAGTGTTTACACTTGGATTCTAGTTGGTTCATTCATTTTCTTAAGTGGTTGTGCTTAGGCGAAGCGTTTACACTTGGATTCCAATTAGTTCATTCATTTGCTTGTGGTTACTCTAAGACGGAGTGTTTGCGTTTGGGAAAGTGTTTACATTTGCTTTATCCATTTGATTTTGTTCGTACATGGTTAATACATTTTGGCGAAGCGACAACACTTGGAAACAATAATGGAAAAATGTCATTATAAAATAAAACAAGGCTGAAGCCATTACAAATGAAAAGAAAGACAAATCTAAGGATCCACATTTATGATGGCCCCCGTTCCCACCTTCTCTTCGGGGCCTCTTCCCCCTCCTCTTCCATCTCTAACTGGCCTCTGGTGGGGCAACTGAATTCATATTCTAAGAAGCCAATGTCGAGCTCTGGATGCCTCTCTCACAGGCGAGACATCAGCTCTTGGGCGCTCTACGAAGCCCAGTAGTTGGCAAAGTCATCATATTCCTTCGTTTCATCAAAGTGGTCAATGTAATGCTGAACTGCCACCTTGGCCGCTGACTTCGCTTCGGCCTTTAAATACTCAATCTCCTCTGCTTGAGTTTCGGAGAACATCTTGAGTTCGAGTTTTTCCTTATTTGCCCGCTCTAAGGCCTTGGAGGCGATTGGTTAGTGTTCATTGGACTGATCGATTCACTTCATAATTGAGGCCACTTGGGAAGTTGACTCGTGAAGTTCATTTCTCAATTGGTTTACTTGTATCTTGGCATAGTCCAGCTTCGCCGCAGACTCAGTCCACTTCTCAACGACCTCTTCAGCCTCCTCATTGGCCTTTTTCACCTCCTCTTCCCATCTCTCCGAGGCCCTGAGCCTTTCCTCCAGCTCTTCGCTCCTTTTTTGGAGACCTCGGGCCAAGTCCTCAGCCGCTACGCTAACACTTAGCACCTTGGCCACGCAGGCGTTGTTGGTAACTTGGAGGTCCTCCACTTCGCATGAAGCGATATGGTCTTGCCAGTCCTCGGTCCAATATTTGCTATAGACTCGAGCGGTCAAAGCGATCTCTGAAGGTAGCATTTCCAATACTACCTCGAGGAGGTCATCTTCTTTGCTCCCCAAGAAGTTAGTCTGTTTACCGCGGAAAGGTGCACTAGCATATTTTTTCAATCTCTTCCGAGTTGGCTTCTCGGCTGGGATAACAGTGATGGGTACAATGGACTTTAGAGCTTAAGAAGGGGTTGTGATTGTCACCCATGTGGGAACGATCGACCTGGCCACAGCGACCACCAAGAGGATGCCCCGTTGGGCCAGAACGTTTCCTTTTGATGAGGGAGGCACCTTTCTCCACCTCGTCTTCCTCAGTAGGCTACTGGCTCTTACTCACAGAGCCCAGCCTCTTCGACGCTTCTTATAAACAGATTACTGGTCTTGAGGATCCTCGCCTCGACGATGCTTAAGTGAATGGTGGCAAAGTCTGGCCTCATAGGCTTCTTTTTCAAGAAATTATCTGCAAAAATAGAAAGTTAGCATCTCCCAAGTATGCTCAGACACACACCAACCGAACTGAAGAGTAAAATCACCTTGATTCTCCATCAAGCCGTACAGGGTGAAGCCAGTATTCTTGTCGATCAGAGTAGCTCCGATCTTTGAGAGGGTACTTGTAGATGTAGCAGATGATGTCCCACTCGTCCTCGAAAATCTCTTACCTTGAAAGAGAGATCGCAAATAATGTAAATATTAAGTTATAAGCAATCGTTTAAGACAAGTCAGCTAAGATGAATTACTCATTGAATGTGGAGTAGCATGTGGGGACGGTGAGATCCAATTTGTGATTTTTCAACCTCTGTGGAAATGGAATAGGGGCCTCGAAAGGATTGATAGGAGTGGTTGTCTTAATTCGTTGTGTGTCTGAACTCTCTAATAAGTACATTTTACACAACTATTTCATGCTACAAACACGAACAATTGTTGATAAATATGTTGAAATACAACTTAATTCTTTGAAATTTGTGTTTTGTAGGACAATGTGATGAATGTGGCGGAAATTATGAGAAACAAAGCGAAATAGGATTAAAATGAAAGAGAATCAAAGTTTAGGGACCAAGATGCAAATAATCGAAAAATGACCAGGAGGAAGAATTGAACATGTAGAGATGGCTAGGTCGAATTGAGCTAGGAAATGAAGTATTGTTTGATGAGGAAGTGGGAAAAGAGATTGAGAAATGGAAAATGGAGTTTGAGGACCAAAAAGTAAAGCTGTGGAAGTTTGACCATACTATGCGGTCGCATAGCACAAGAAGCTATACGGTTGCATAGGTCAGTCTAGGAAATTCCAGAGGCCATTTTTGTTCTACTATGCTGTTGCATAATAGTACACTGCGATCGCATAGTAGAAAATATTGACGCGAATTTCTCTTTTTCTAGTTTGATTGAATAACTTATGGAAACACGATTTTGGTCACGTATTTAAACCCTAGAGCCATCTAGAATGCTAGAGAGGAGATTCATAAGAGTTCTGAAAAATGAAACAAGCAATAACGAGAAGAACAACACTACGAAGCATAGATTAAACTCAAGAATCGTATTGGTGATGTCGTTCTTTATTTAT
>OU503039.1:7090573-7101821 GCA_912172775.2 Fraxinus pennsylvanica | reverse complement strand
ATTTGCAACTACGATGTAAGAATATAGTATGGCAGTGTTGGAATATTTACATAACTTTGATATGGAGCTTAGTGCGTATCTTTTGACGGTTATGATCATTGAGTATGTTACTCACGAGCATTTTTATGTGCATGCACGACATACGTCCATGATTGAAAATCTAGCATGCACAACATGATTGTAAAATTGAGTTTTTCACATAAAACGTTTTTTTGACCACTACTAGGGCACCGAGGTATGTGAGGCATGCTTATGTGATATGTTTTGGCACCATAGGTGATACTTCCTGGTTGATTACAAAGGTGAATAGGAGATGGGCCTTTGGTAACCACGGGAGGGTAGACCATTCGATTGTGCCTTTGTGATATTTTGATTATTTGCATTGTTGGGTGGGATACTTCTTAGGTGATCATATGGGCAGTTAGGGGATGGACCTCTAGTGGTCACAAGAGGATGGTCCACTCACCAATGTAGATGTCAGATTGGCCATTTGATTATTCATATTGATATCGTATAGTGCTCTATCCGGCACATAGTAGGTGAGTCAAGGACCCAATGAAAGATTTTAAATGGGATTATTTCGAGTCAACTTTAATGACTATCTGAACATGATACATCTTTAGCATATTGTTNTGTGGAGCGCTTACGGGATTTCGAAGTTTTATGTAAGGTTATTTTGGGGGTTTCAGTTGTATTATATTTTGGGAATCCTGTATGACGTTTGAAATGACATGTCGATATTTTTATAACGTCAGAATAAATGGGTTGAACTATGATTTTATGATCTTTGATTTCGAATATACCTTTGGAGAGGCCTTTATTTAAAAAAAAAATAGGGGATTTTGATAGAATTTAGTGTATGGTTATCTATATGAATGAGGTGCGACACTAGTGCAGAGCAAGGTAAAATAACCATATGGGGTCATACAATGTGGAAACACATTCACACAAGTGCAGACTATGGTAAAATCATCTAGGTACTTTTTTATGTTTTTAAAAATAACTTTAGATATGTTGAAATATTTGATATTGATATTCTAAGCCAATGTAATGGTTTAATTGAACTGAATTTAACTTTTGGAAGAATTGCTTATTTTAAAAAGATAAATTTATTTTGAAAATCATGTTTTCTAAATCAATCATCTGAAATAAATAACTTTTACAGCTTATATGATTTATTATAAGAAACATAATAACAATTATTTCGTATAAGCTTGAGAACTAATATAATATAAATAAGTACTTATTTCAGAAAAATAGACATCAACTTACTCAACACAAATTATAAGCTAGGCTGATCGATATGTTTTTCTAATCTCTTCTTCACCACTTGAAATACGTTTTAAAGTAACTAATTTAACCACTATCATACTAAGTAGCTCTGAATATTAATAATCGAATAATAAAACTTAATTTCTCGGTACTGGAATAATTTTCCAAAATTTCCTTTAATACCTTGAAGCTAATTCCACTTCCTAGTCTCTTTACTAACAGCCAATTCATCAAAATAACATTCACCCCAAGCATAAAATAATTATCACATCTGCCATCTAGTGAAAACTTGAAATCATACTTCCACCAATTAAATTTTCATCTTGTTCCTTAAATACATTCTTTCAAGTGAGTATTTCATCAACAATATCATTTCTCCAAACAATCTTTACTCAAGGACCCAATTAAAAACTCTGGCGTTTGCTAAAAATGGTATTCCTTACCTTAATGTAAATGGAACGTAATCAATTAAGGAACTTGAATTAACAAGGATACTCCTTCAACTTAATATGAAAATTAAATCAACAAATTCGAAATTTAACATTATCATTCCATAAAAATATTACTTCTTTACCTCTCGATGTAATGAAAAAATTGAGGTCAAGCTTCTATTGACACCTAACTTTCTTCCTCCTCTTTCCTTTTCTCTTCCTTTTTCCTTTTCTTTCTTTTTTGCTCTCTCTCTCTCTCTCTCTCTTTTTCCCTCCGTTTCAGCCTCTGTTCTGATTTCCTTAGCTTCCTGTGTGTGCATGTAAAACGAGAAATGGGTTTTAAAGAGTGACATTTGTACTCCACTATCCCATATTTGCAAAGTAAGTCCCCCATCTTCCAATTAATATAACATTTGGTCATTTAACTTCCAATGATAGATAAATACATCCTCAACTTTAAATTTTATCCATCTTAAACCCTCAAGTATTGTAAATTATAAAATAAACCCTAATAAAATAATTTATTCCAATTAAGTCCTTAATCGATTCTAACTTGAATGAAATGAAGTGTAACAGAGAGAGCTGAAAGTCAGTGCATGATAGGCATCTATGACTCTGAGGCCATTACTGAGAAGAAAATAGGCCCTTGTAAGCCACTGCTAACAAGAAATGGGTAAGTCTCGATTATTAGTCTCTTCGTCAGATCAATCTTGTTGCTATTATTCTCTTCAATATCATCTTCACAGTCCTCCCACAAGAAATATTCCCACGGCTCTTTAGCATTCGCAGCCATTAGTATCATGTATCTCTTGAAAATATAAACTTCATTTATATAAGTTCATAATTTATTTAGTGAAGTTAGATTAATGTCTTTCGGGATTATTCATGCATATATCAATGCACTATTTTATTCATGTATTTGAGAAATAGATAAATTATTTTAGGGATTAATTTGCATTTAATAACCAGTATACATGAAATTCATGTTTTGTGAAACCTATATAAGGCTAGTAATTGTACTTATTTTCTATAAGTCAATTTTGGAGTGTTAAGAAATAAAATTGAGTATTCTCTATAATATTATCTTCTCCCATTCTATAATTTATTGTTTAATCTCCAAGTTTTCAACAAAATTGATATCAGAGTGAGGTTAAAAGAGTGTGAATAGAAGAGACGACAAACAGAGCACGTGGTATTTTCGTATGAAGGCATATCTTGGAAGTCAAGATTTGTGGGACTCGAAGAGAGAGATTTTGAAACTCAAAATGAAGCAAGCACGCCTCAATCATAAAGAGGCTTGCAACAAGAAATTAATAGGAAGTATCAAAAGGCTCTTAGCACAACTCGTCAAGCTCTTGGTGATACCATTTTTCAAAAGGTATCAAATGCTAAACCTTTCAAAGCATAGGAAATTCTTCAGAATACATGAAAAGGTGCAAACAAAGTAAAAAATGTTTGTCTTTAATATTTGATAGGAGAATATAAAGAAGCCTCTATCCATGAAGGAATTTGAATCAACTTCAGATAACTATTAACGAGTATTGGTGATTATCATTAATGAGATGAAGGTATGGAGAAGAAGTAAATGATCAAAACATTCTTCGATCTTCACACGAAACATTCAATTTTAATGTGGTAGCAATAAAAAAATTAAAAGACTTGGAAGAAATGATTATTGATGAAGTCGTGGGTGCACACTACAAGCTCACAAGGATAAGTTATTGAAAAAGAAGAAAGAATAGGTTGAATAAGTCTTGCAAACAAGTCTCTTTCTGAAAGACAAGGAAGAGAAGAACAATATGAACCAAAAATGTAGGGGACAAAGAAGAGATCATAGAAGATGATATAGAAACTTCCAACGTTTATCTAATAATGAGGGAAATTATCAACGCTCATACAATTCAAAAGGACGAGGAAGACATAATTCTCAAATAGGAGAGAAAAAATAATGGAAGGAGATATGTTAAATCTCAAATTGAATGTTACATTGTCCCAAATTTGGTCATTTTGTATGAGAGTGTACGATCAGTAAAGTAGAGGAGCAATCCAACTACGTTGAAAGCAGATAAAAAGGAGAAGGAACATTTGGGAGTACAATGTTCATGGAAGAGTGAATAACCCTTGGTACTCAGACACTCGAGCAAGAAACCATACGTGTGAAGACGAATCTATCAGCATAGAACTTGAAGAGCTAAATGACCATGTTATATTTTGAGATTATTAGAAAGTATAAGTCGTGTAAAGGTAAAATTCTCATCCAAATGAAGAACTGAGAACACCAATATATTATTATGTTCCTTCTATGAAAACAAATATTTTAAATTTAGGCTAACTCTTGGAGAAATGATATGACACGCTAATGAAGTATCAATAAATTGCAGTATGTGACAATGAAAACTTGATTGCTAGAGTTTCAATGAAGAAGAACCAGATGTTCTTGTTGAATATTCAAAATTGCAAAGTGAAATGTTTTGAGGCATGTGTCAAAGATTCAACATGGCTATAAAATTAATACTTTGCCATCTAAATTTTGATAGTTTGAACTCCTAGAGAAGAGAACTATGGTTAAGAAGCTGCCACATATTCATTGTCAAAATCAAATTTGTGAAGGGTGTCTCTTTGGAAAGCAATCTCGGAAGGCTTTCTCGAAAGCAAGTTTTCGAGCATTATTACTTGTTGACCCAAAAAATGTACTAATGATGTGGCCAATAGATCCCAAAACCTCTTACATCCACTCAAGATGGGTTCCTGCACACTTAGACAAACCTTTAGTCACACGTGGCCTCCTCCAGAAGGGGTGATGTTAGCCGAGCGCACTCCGACAGTCAAGTCAGTGGGGAAAGTAATTAAATGAGTGTGAGAAAGCTTTAAACGTGACCCTCTAATATAAAATGGGGGTCGACTTTGGGGTGAATGATTAAGATGTGTAGCAAGAATATAAATTTGAAAATCTAAACTTGCATTACCTTTGAAAGGCACTAAGTGCGAGCTTTTATGCTTGGACAAGGTGAATAAAGGCCATTCGATGACAGTACACATAGCGTCATCCAAATGATTGACATTTCCAGTCATAGGCATCAATGAATCACATCCTACAATACTAATACTATTTTTTTTTTATCTACGAAGCCTAGCTTGCGGCTTGGACTTGACCAAATAGGTTTGCAGCGGCGACGGTGGTAGTGAGCTGTCTTGTTAATCACGTGGCACAAGATCTGTTCAAGATTTTGTCATTGCCTCGCCTTGGACCGACTCTTGCAATGGGGTCTGCGTGTAATGGGGTCAATCCAGCATTTTCTATACGGGGTCGCTCAAACTTGTAGAGGGTCATCTATGTGAAGTTGGTTAGTCTCATGTCAGTGTATGAGACGTGGGCCCCCCCGAACCGTTTGCTACGTAGGCTAACTGGGGCCACGTATGGGTATTAATTTTGCAAGGGGTAACATTACTATTTAATTAGTACATAAGTATCTTTCTGGACCGATCAAACCCTCCTCATTTGGTATAAGTAATTACTTCATGATATTTATTTATGAATTTTCTAGGGAAAGAATGGTGTATTTTCTTAGATAAAAGTCCAATGAATGCGAGGCTTTCAAGAATTTCGAAATGATGATGGCAAATCAGAGTGATAACAAGATCAAAGCCTTACACTTAGATCGTGGTGGTGAATATATTGGCAACTTATTCAAGAATTTTTGTGAAGATCATACCATTCATCATTCTTTCACTATTTCTATCTCTCAACAAAATGGTGTAGAGAAAATGAAGACTACAACTATCTTGGAAATGACTCGAAATATGTTGAAAACTAAGAAGATGCAAAAAGAGTTATGGGAAGAAACTGCTTGCTGCTTTGTATTTACTAAATCACTGTCCAACAAAAAATGTGTAGCATGGAGTGAATTCAAGATAAGTATATTACATCTCCGAGTTTTTGGGAGCATTGCACTCTCTCTCTCTCTCTCTCTCTCATGTTTCAAAAGAAGGACCAAACTAACTAGATGATAATAGTGAAAAAAAATATCTTCATTAGCTATGATTCAAGATAAAAAGGCTACCAGCTCTACAACCTAATGATTGAGAAGGTGATTACTATTAGGGATGTTGAATTCAACGAAGAAGGAACTTGGAATTGGCAAAATCAGCTAGAAGAAAATTATAGTGTCTTTGCTTTCAATGATAGTGAAGAGCAATTTGATGTAATTCGGCCTCAACTAACACCACCTTCAACTCCACCACCAAGATATGGTCTAGATACACCATCATCTTCATTTTCCTCAAGTGAAATGTCGCAACATTTCTGAAGTCCTGATCAGGAGATTTATGATGATACCAAATAGTTATCTCAACGTTTTGAGGAATTAAGTTTGTTCTGTCTATTGTCTATTTGTTGATCACATAGTTATTGGCTTTAATGATGTCATTCGAGATGATAAATCAAAGAAAGACATGAACGAAGGATCGAAGTTACTGAGAAGAATGATACTTAGGAGTTAGTCACACTTCCTAATAGTCAGAAGATAGTTGGAGTCAAATAAATTTTGAAGGAGAAGAACGCACGTGGTGAAATTGACGCTACAAGTCAAGGTTGATAGCTAAAGGCTACAGCTAGAAACATGGCGTCAACAAAGTATTTGGAACCGTACCTCATTTCAAAACAATAAGATTTCTTGTTTCCATGTCAGCACAGAATGGTTGGAAGATTCACTAAATGGATTTTTACAAAGAGATATATACATACTACAACTTTCTAAGTATGTTCTAAAATGGCATGAAGATAAGGTTTTGAATTTGAATGGAGCCTTGTTTGAATCAAAGCAAGCTTCAAGGTAGTGGAATTTGGGACTCGATAAATTTCTTCAAGCTAATGGATTTATCAAATGTCTATATTAGCATGCTCGCTATCGGAATACTACTATGGTGGTATCTTAATAGTTTTCTTGTACTTGAATGGTCTAATTTTTATAGCCAACATACTAATATTATTTGATGAGTTCAAGAGAATTATGGTGAATGAATTCGAGATGTAGGACATTTGCGAATTGCTTATTATCTTGGTATTGAATAAAAATAAGAGAAAGATGGAATCCTTATCTCTCAAGAATCTTATGTTAAGAAAATTCTTGAAAAGTTCAAAATGGATGATTGCAAGCCAATTTGTGAATAAAATTGCCAGAATATGATGGAGAGAAAGTTTATTCAACTATTTATAAGAGTATTATTGGAAGTTTTAGATGCTTTAACATATACAAGGTTTGATATTTTGTTTGGAGTTGGTCTTGTAAGTAGATATATGGAGTCTCCTACAGCTACACATTTGAAGGTTGTGGAAATAATTTAGCGATACATTAAATGTAATATTCGATATGATTTATTTTATTCATATATAGACGATTTGAAGCTTGTTGGTTATAGTGATAGTAACTGGATTGGAGATAATAATGATAAAAAAAGAAAAAGTACGAGCAGTCATGCATTCTTTATAGAAGATACAATTTTTACATGATCGTAGAAAATGTAAGTGATTGTTATTACTTTCAAATTGTGAATCATTGTATATTGTTGTTGCAACTAATGTTTGTCAAGCAATTTGGTTGAGAAATAAGTTAATTTGCAACAAGTGATTCTACCAAATTTTTTGTTGACAAGAAGTCGGCATTGTTGTTAGCCAATAATCCAGTTTTTCATGATCAAAACAAGCATCGATAAGAAGAATCATTTTATTTGAGATTGTTTTGATAAACAATGTACGGAATTGAAGTTCATAAAGTCCCAATATCAAATTGCCGAATGATTCATTTTCAAAGTTTGCTTGGAGTTACAATAAATTAAATTTAAGGAGGGGCATTGAAAATATAAACTTGATTTATTTAGTCAACTGCATTCATATCTTTTGTGATTAGTCATGAATATATTAATGCATTAGTTAATTCATGTACTTGAGAAATATATGAACTATTTTAGAGATTAATTTTTCATTTAACAACTAGTACATGTATTAGATTAAATTCATATTTTGTGAAACTTCTAAAAGGCTAGTGATTGTACTCAGTTTTAAAAAGTCAATTTTGTAGTGTTATAAAATGTTAAAGTGTTTTCTTGAGGATTATCTTCTACTCTTTTAAAAATTGTTGTTCCATCTCCAAATTTTCAACACTATCCACAGCTAACCCAAGGAAAACAAAAAATCATTGAATGTTTATCTGTAACAGATAAATAAGAAGTGTTTCTAGGTCTGAATTGGAACTGCACTTTGTCTTCATAGGATCAATATACAAACGGATGTTGCTACATGTACATAGAGGTTTAAATAAGAGATTATATAATGACACATGTCACTCTACTATTTGCAAGTAAACTTTTTCATCCAATCTTTACCATCCACATCATTTTATGTAATTCCTTATAAGGTTGGATATGGTCCGATTATAAGGAAAACTGAACCGAACTCGAATTTTCGAGTATTTAGTAAGTGAAACAGTTGGGTTGGGTTCGGTTCAGTTCTCGAGTTTCGTACAATAATTAAATTTTTTAATATTTACAAAAAGGCTACATGAATTCAATTAATGACATGCTCAATTTTATTTCTTACAAAATAACGTAGTCCAATCCCGTGATATCTTTTACACATTGTTAGATTTTAAAGTTGTTGGCAATCTTTCGAATTGTTGTAAAATAATTTTTAAAAATCAAAGTGTCAAATGGTTAGTTAGAAGTCCTTAGGTTTGCGTATGGAACGAAGGGAAAAGAGTCACCGTAATTTTGCTAGCCTATTGCACAACTGATGCTCGAGCGGTAAAAACAAAAGTTGCGTCGCCCGCTGTCGCCTAGACTTTGCTCGAACAACACACCATCGCTCGCCAGCCGTTCGAAGGACAGTGTATTTCGAGGAAACCTTATTCACATTTTCATGCTTTTTATCCGGCCCATACTACCCAAAACCTCTACACTATATATATGGATGCCACCATTCCAAACATTATGAGTTGGACATTGAGAGAAACAAGTGATTACTTCCTTCGTATTATTCCTAAGAGTTCAACATTTGTATTGATTTCATCATTGCATTGGAAAACATCATCCTCACAGAAACCAAACACCAAACAACTCACTTCCATAACACCTGTCAGAGTTCTGAAAATCAATGAAAGTGACCGAAGTTCCGGTTGTTGGAGAACGAAGAGTTCTCATTGATCTACAGGAGATAGATGAATTCATAAGGCTGAGAGTTGGTGTAGGAGCAAACAATCTAGGAAGGATTTGGTAATTATAGTCAGGAGGTCAGAAAGTACTACAGTTAGTCAATCTAACAATACTGTAAATTGATTCGTTTATAGTTGATTTTTACTAGTTTGGGCCCGAAGTTTTTACCCAGTCAATGGTTTTCTCCATAAAAAATTTTCAAGTATTATTTATTTTTCAATAATTTATTATCTGAGGCAATTCAAAATAGGATAGTAGTGCATGTAAATTCATCCGGATTAATTAATAACTATGACTTCTTGCATTTATTAATTGGTAAATTTAAAATTCTGCATAAACACGTATTCACCCATCTCTAGAAGTTAGCTGGGTCGAACTCTGTTAATTCAATTTGTATCAGAGCCTCATTTTGATTCTTGACCCATATTTAATCTAGATGAGTCAGTCTTTTTCCGCGCCTCCATTTTTTTTTTAAAACAATTATGCATATTGGAATGTGACGATGTGATCATTCTTTAAACCTCTAGATGAGCGGATTTTGGTTAGTGTGCAAAATGGTTGGATCGCCCATTCCTCATCTGTTTAAAGTGTAGTTACCCCAATGGACATTTCTCTTTGGACCAAGGATAAGCTAGTTGAGTGCAACTGGAATAGTAAAGGGCATCATGCCCTGTTTATGGTGGTGTCTGCTGAAGAGTTTAGGAGAGTATCGATGTATGAAACTGCGAAAGAAGTTCGGGATATTTTAGAGACCACACACGAGGAAACCAAAATCATTAAGAACTTCAATCTGCAGATGTTAACCACTAGGTTTGAAGAAATTGAAATAAAGGAGGATGAATTCTATGCGAAGCTGAATGACATAGTGAATTCTAGTTTCAATCTAGGTGAAAAATTCATTAGTCTAAAATTGTTTGAAAAGTCTTTAGATCCTTACCTGAGAGATTTAGACCTAAGATTATTGCGATTAAAGAGAGCAATGACTTAGATATAGTTAAGATAGAGAAATTTGTAAGATCCCTTCAAACATATGAACTCGCCATATTTTAACCGAAGAAGGTTAAATCTATAGCATTGAACTCTGTTAAAGAAGATACGTGTGAGTTTACTAATACTGTGACCCTTAGGGATGACGAGATAGCTTATTTTGGAAAGAAATTCCAAAAAGTTCTCAGGAATAGGAGAAAACCTCAAAAGAGGAAGAAAGATGTCCCAATTAAATTTCAGAAAGTGTGATAAGGCCAATGCTAAGAGTTCTAATAAGAAAAATCAGTCAGTTAGATGTCATGAGTGTCAAGATTTTGGTCACTATAGTAATAAATGTCCTAGCTATAAGAAGAACTTAAATAAAGGAAAGGGAAGGTATTGGCAATATCTCTGACTGATGATGAATCCAATTCAAATGTTCAAAGTGATACTTCTAGCAGTGAGGATGAAAGGAAGTTTATTGCCTTCACTGCTAGGACTAAAAGTGAATCTGATAAGGACAGTGAGAAGGTTGATGAAGTAGATAGTGGTGAGAAAATTGAGGAAGATTCTGAAGATGAGGAAGAGATTCGTGAGGCTTATCGAAAGTTATTAGATGAGAGTCTTAAGATAGAGAAGGTCAATAAAATTGTATTGAAGAAGGTTAATGAACTTGGGATACAGAGAGAGAAACTTATAGCTGACCTTTAGGATTCTAATCGTTGAGAAGGAGAAATTAGAAATCCAAGTTAAGAAACTTCTGAACAAACTTGAAGATTCCAAGTCTCAACTTCTTGCTTTCTCTAGTAGATCTCAAAAACTGGACAGCCTTTTGAGGTTTAACAAGTCCGTTAGGAATAAAGGAGGTCTAGGATATAATCAGACCAATCATAATATGACTAGTACTTCCAAAACCATTTTTGTCCCTGCCACCAACTAGTCTCCGTGTGTTCCTAATCCTGAACTCAAGAACAAGGGCATCGTAGGACAGAAGCCTACTAGACAGTGTAGGACTTACCAACCTAGGAATAGATAAGAGTGACCATATAACTTTGGACCTAGGTTTATCCCTACATGTTTCAATGTGGAGAGTTATGACATATAAGGCCTAGGTGTTATAAATTCTTGAATAGAAATATAAATCAGAATTTCACTAGAGTTAGAAATCAAGATTTTGATAGTCAAAATTGATTTTTTTTTCACTAATAAAGTAAGTCATTTGACCAAGTTGACTCGAAATAAGTCTTCCACCAAACATGTTTGGGTAAAAAGATTGATTTGAAAATTTTTGAAATTGATCACGGTGCTCTTAAAGGTAAGAGCGTTTGTATACTTAATTGATTAAGTACTTTTGATGCATGCTTATACTTTTT
>OU503039.1:7066044-7085924 GCA_912172775.2 Fraxinus pennsylvanica | reverse complement strand
TTGGATTACTAGAACACGTGGACATGGTGTGTGAATATTTACATTTAAACCCTGAGGTTTTGTTTTTGAATCATGTTTACATTACATTAAATTTTGGACAATTCTTGTGGCAGATCACAAGATACATAAGCGTATCCATAATGGACACCCGGCGCTCTCTTATTGATTGGGGGTGCTAGTCCCACAAGCCCCCCCACCAATAGGGAGCGTCAGGTGTCTATTATGGACATCCTTATGTATCTTGTGATGTACCACAAGAATAATTCTTAAATTTTGCATCACCCTTTATGTCATGTTGTGTGATAATATCACGTTGGACAGTCTTTACATCTCAAGTCAACTTTATAATATTTACTTATTTATTATTTTTGACCGGACTGGGTTAAATCATGTAGTCATGACATGGGGACTATGACGCACCAAAAAAAAAACTATTGGCACACCGTCCATTTTCGTCCAAGACGGTTCATAAACTTTTTGACTTTTCAATAAATTAATTTATTGATGTAGCCTGCAAAAGAGCCGCTTTATTTTTAATTTTGGATAAACTAATTAATTTATGGTATAAAAAAGTATTAAATTAATTAATCCTATATGAAAAAGATAAATCATTTCTATTTATCGTGATATTAATACATGTCGGAAAGATAGATAGACGTTTTCATACGGTCTAATTCTATATAACATTATCAAACGTGTTCGATTTATATGCATAAATTTCTGGATGATCATAAGAACTAGAATTATATTTACCATTTTTTCCTATCATCGAAATTCATTAAAAACTTGTACGTATCTTTTCTCTCGACCCTAAAAGAATAATTTATTTATTTAAAAAAATTAATTGAAAATTATTAAGTAGTATTGCAGTGCCAAGTTTGACACGTTTTTAAGTTCATTGCATTTGATCCCATTTGATTTTTTTGTTTTGATACTGTATAGGCAACTGCGATGCATGTTTTTTTTTTTTAAAGAAAAATCTGCCACCGTATTTTTATTTTAATCAAACATAGGCCCCGTTTGACACCCATTATTTTGAAGAATGAGTTTTTGAATAGTGATTGATGTAAAGAATGTGTGGTTAAAAAGTAGGAAGAATTTTTGGGTTTATGTTTAATATTATTTTATTTGAAGAATGTGTGGTTAGAAATGAGTACTGTAGAAAAATGAGAATGAGAATGAGATAAAAAATGGGTGTCAAACAGGGGCATAGTCAAAGTTTGAACTACATATTTTAAACATATTATATTCTCCCTCGTTGAGATATAGTGTGTGTTTGGTATGGATTTTTTGGGGGAAGAATTGATTTTGCATAGTGATATGATGAGAAATATGTGGTTGAAAAAGAAGATAAAATTATTGATGTGATTAGAAAATATTATTTTATTGAAGAATGTGTGGTTGAAAATGAGAATTGATTTACTGTTGAAAATGAGAATTTTTACCAAACATACCCATATAATTTACTTGAACATGTATGTTGTGACCAAGTATGAGTTTAATTGATGTGTTGTAACATATTTTCCATTACTTTGTTTAGGTATATGTGGAGTAATTAGTATAGATTTCTTCATATACCATATACATTGCACATACTATGATCTTGTGAGTAAGTCTTGACCATATGTGTGAGATTTAGGATGGCCGTCATCTATTGGTAAGGTGACCTTGAACATTGATTGACGTTAATTTAGTAGACCTAAACTTGAGTATATCCCCTTAAATAAAATAAAAATGTTTCATCTTATACTCTTCTTTGAACCCTATTTGACTCGTGTAATTAAGCTCGAGGGGTTTCTCATAACCTGATGCCCTATGGTCAACTAACTTCAAGTCATCGACCCAAAACTTGTTACGGGGTTATCTTAGTCGCTTAATGGAGAAGTGTCTGTACATAAGATGTGAAAAATTGAAGGGAAAAATGATGGGCTTAAAAAGAAAAATATAAATTGTGTGAAAATGTATATATGCTCAAAGTCAAGGGGAGAAAAAAATAATTTTCCATGAAAAATGAGTTTCATTTAAAGGTCCTAATATGCATTATTGGTTTACGTTTCATTAATAGAGGAATAAGCTTATTTAACAGTGATGATTAGCATGTCCTTTCTAACAAATATAAGGTTTGTAGCCTTGATCACAAAGAATTAGTAGCACTTAATACGCGTGAATCACTTATACAATTTACTTCAATTAAACTTGAATTGAGTATGTGGGAAAGTTTACTGATCATTGATTATGGTTGTGTATGCTATCGACTACATCTTTGAATTATTATATATTGTTGTTACATTTGTCATTTGTGACAAAAAGTGGGAGAGATGATGAATTGTGAATTGCATATTAATTTTAGTTTATTTTATAGCAAGGGGGAGATTTTTTTGAATGAGAGATGATATTTGAATGTTTAGATAGATTAAGTTTTGATATTTAGTAATATCAATGTTTGGTTTTAGTGTTGGCTTACATTGATATTGCATCTTAATTTAGTCGGTATATTGTTGAATGTATGAATACATGTCTCAAATGATTTTATTCCTATTACTGTTTCAAGTGCTTTTACACTTGATATTTGAGTTTTCTTTATTAATTTAGCTGGTATGTGGTTGAAATTATAAATATCTGTCTCAAATGCTTTTAATCCTATTACTGTTTCACGTACTTTTACGCTTGGTATTTGAGTTATTTTTTTCAAAAAACGGGTTGAACAAAGGAAAAGCAAGATTCAACCGAGTCAGTTGGTTTTGGGTAGATTAGATCGAATCGACTTTGATTTTTAATATGCGTTTTGTCACAGAATGTCAAAGGGTTTGTTAAGTTTTAAAGTTGTTGGCAATCGTTGAACAAAATTATTGTTGTAAAAGAGTTTTTCAAAGTCAAAGTGTCGAGTGGTTAGTTAGAAGTCGTAGGGTTCGAGTATGGAACGAAGGGAAAAGAGATGCCGCAATTTCGTCGGCCTATCGTCCAGCTGATGCTCTAACTGTAAAAACAGAAGTTGCGTCGCTCGCCTGTCACCTGGACTTCACTCGAGCCACATTGTATTACGAGAAAACCTAATTCACATTTTTTAAGGTTTTATCCGGCCCATACTACCCAAAACCTCTACACTATATATGGATGCCACCATTCGAAACATTATGAGTTGAACATTGAGAGAAACAAGTGATTACTTCCTCCGTATCATTCCTAGAGTTCAATTTTCATATTGATTTCATCATTGCATTGGAAAACATCATCCTCACAAAAACCAAACACCAAACCACTTACTTCCATAATATCTATCAGAGTTCTGAAGATCAAGGAAGGTGATCGAAGTTTCAGTTGTTGGAGAACAAGGAGTTCTTATTTTTCCACAAGAGAGAGACGAATTCAGAAGGAATTCAAGTGCTATTTATTTTTAGTAATTTATTATTTGCGGCAATTCAACATGGGATGGTAGTGAATGTGAATTCATCTCGATTAATTAATAATTGTGACTTGTTGCATTTATTAATTGGTTAATTTAAATTCAGGATAAACACCTATTCACCCCCCTCTAGGTGTTAGTTGGGTCGAACTCCGTTATTTCAAGCCTTTCTTTGTTGAGTTTCTCATAGATTTAGCTGTTAAAATTATAGGAAGAGAAAGATAACGATCTTACAATAATAAAGTGAGACTTCCAATTTGATTTCTCCATAACGGTAGAAACGGCACTACGGTAAAATAAGATATTCGGGTAAAATTTAGTCAATTTGCTTAGTTTAGAAATAGGAGAATCATATTTTGAATTTGGACTAAATTAATTAGTTAGTAAATTAGGCCATGTTTGACCCACATTATTTTTTTCATTCTCATTCTTCTACTCATTTTTAACCACACATTCTTCAATAAAATAATATTTTTCATCATATCAATAACTTTTCCTTATTTTTCAACCACATAGTTCTCATCACATCAACAGTAAAAATGCATTTTTTTTTCCAAAAATGTACACCAAACGGGGGCTTAATTTAGCCAAAAAAAAAATAATTTGGCTTATTTAAGATAAAAAATTTAGTGATATTTGGTTCTTATTCGGTTGTTGGTCTAGAACCAAAAATCAAACCGAACATGTCATTCTCGATTCAAATATCCGTTTGGGTATTTAATTTAAAAAGAATCCCTCGGTTCGGTTCGATTCGAGTCCGGTTCTGTCGGATCAGTTCACGAGTTTTGTCAAACCCTAATATTTTATGTATTATTTTTATGTACAATTAGCATAATGACATTAGTGTGGGAAAGGATGGACTGGCGACTTGCCAATAAAGGAAAGACGGTTTTCGCCTTTTTAAAGAGATTCAAGAATTATTAATGAAAAGCATAATACCTCATGACAGTTTAACTGACAATATAAAAGTAAGTTAAATACTACATTTTTAAGTTTCTTATATTATAATACCAATTAAACTTACCTTTAAAAAAAAAAACTTTTTTACACGATAAAACATATACTCTACACTCCCTTCACTATTACTTCTCTATATTTGATTAAATTTAATTCAAATGATGTATATAAATAAACATATAATTTTTTTCCAATTGCTTAAATATATCAATAAAATAATTTAATGTGGAATCAGTATTTTAAGATTATGTTGGAGTTCCCTATAAGTGAAATGGTTCATGAAAACTATTAGCTTGTTAAAAATGAAAATGTGCATGGATATAGATACAAAGACAGAATGTATAAATATAACAAATGGATAGCCCTAACTCCAGTTATCTCGCCAAATGTCGGAGGGCCTCAAAATGTTATGCGGTTGAAGAAAAAGTCTCCCTTACATTGCAGAAATTTCTATAATACTTGCTGTCTAAACATAGTACAGGTAAGATTTTCCCTCTCACGTTGACCATTACATTCTTAACATATGTCCTAAGTCCACCATTATCATAGGACCGTTTGTGGAATTCCTATCCCATTACCATAATCCCACCCCGCAAAAAAAAAAAAAAACTTGGAAATTGAGGAATTCACTAAAATGTGGTTTTTTTTCCTTTTTTTTTGGGTTTAAGTTGCTTTCAATAGGGAGGAGAGAGAAACCAGGAATGTTTTTCTGTTGTTGTCCAACCTTAGCCTGGTTTTATGCATGGCTGATCAATGTCTGAGATTTCCATAAAAGAGACATTCATTATCTGCATAATTTTTCTTGCGTGATAAAAAGGTTGAAATCTGTGCAGAAATGTAATGCATATTGACTAAGAAAAAGGCTGAAAAGGAGATTAATCTTGTGAAGAACAGAGAGAATTTTGTCAAGCCATGAAGGCGTGGGAGGCCACTGTACGTATAACACACGCTGCAGCCAAGAAACGGGCCACAACGATTTTTGGGGGGTCGAATTTAATAGGAAATGCTGAGGAAGAAAATGAAGATCAAGAAGAAGTGCATGCAAGCGGAGAAGTGTATCATGCAGAGAGATTTCTTCCCAATGGTGATTACTACACGGGCTATTGGGCTGATAATTTTCCACATGGACATGGAAAATATTGGTGGACAGATGGATGTATGTATGTAGGACAATGGTTTAGAGGCAAAACTATGGGAAAAGGTACGTTTAGTTGGCCTTCTGGGGCGTCATATGAAGGCAATTTCAAGAGTGGATTCATGGATGGAGAAGGTACGTATACGGGGCCTAGTGGAGATACATATAGAGGTTCTTGGGTGATGAATTTAAAGCATGGACATGGTGTTAAGGAATATGCTAATGGTGATAGTTATGATGGCGAATGGAGTCGCGGGTTGCAGGAAGGGCAGGGGATGTATCAATGGAAGAATGGGAATTTTTACATGGGGGAATGGAAAAATGGAACGATTTGTGGGAAAGGGAAAATGTGTTGGACTAATGGGAATATTTTTGATGGGAATTGGGAAGATGGATTTCCCAAAGGGAATGGAACATATAAATGGGCAGATGGGAGTTTCTATGTGGGAAATTGGAGCAAGGATCCTACTGAACAGAATGGAACTTATTACCCCTCTGGATCCTTACTAGAAGAAAATCTTGAATGGAATCCTCAGGAGGTTTTCAACAATGACTTGAAGGATTGCATAATTTGTCCAAATGAGAAAGTTCCGATATGGCCCTCACAAAAGAAGCTTGCAGTTTGGAGGTCATCCAAGGGCTCGGATTCAAGCGTAAGGCCAAGAAGAATGTCAGTTGATGGTAGAATAGATGCAGGGGTAGATAGGGAATTTGGTAGAATGCGTTTATCAGATGGTGCTGTGCCCTCTCCTACTAGTGCCGGAGCCATAGAAAGGATGAGGATGGCAGGAAATGAAGGTGACGATGCGTTGGCAGGTTTACAACCTGACAGATTAAGTACTCGAGGCAGCCCTCTTAGGATACCTAAAGTGGTGAAAAGACAAGGGGATACAATATGTAAAGGGCATAGGAATTATGATCTTATGCTGAATTTGCAGCTGGGGATTAGGTAACAATACACGCCTCTGTGTTTCATTTTAGCTTCAAAATTTGATTGTTTGATCTTAATTTTTATGGGAGAGATTTTTTTGTTTTCTTGACAAGATTTGGAGGCCATTCATATGAATATTATGTGAATGATTAACATAGAGGATCTATTTTGACATTCATTTTCATTCTACTTTTTCAAGAATCATTTTGTCTGAACTTCTCCATTTTGATCACATTTCAGTATTAACATTACAAGTAGTTTACAATTCAGAAATCTAAACTCAGTTTATCTCTTGCATACACTCAAATGTTGATTATTTTGATAGTTTCAACAGCTAATTCTGAACCCCCCTCCCCGGCTCGTGGAAGACCTCTGCCTTGTATTTTATTACTCATTTGCTAGTTTAAAAGATGTGTGATGTGCTTATAAAACCACTAGGCAAGCCTTCCACAAGCATTGTGAGAATCAAAGTCAGGGCGAATTGTTCTATTTTGTATTTGTACTTATATGTTGACCCTGATTCTCATCACTAACATTGCCTAATAATCCACAGGCATTCAGTTGGAAGACCTGGTCCATGTCCATCACTTGATCTGAAGCCTTCAGCTTTCGACCCCAAGGAAAAGTATTGGACAAAATTTCCCTCCGAGGGATCCAAACATACTCCCCCTCACCAATCCTGTGAATTCAGATGGAAAGATTATTGCCCCAAAGTATTCAGGTTAGCCCTTGCACCACATGCAGATCATGATTTTCTGAGACGTGTTCCTTTGTCATTCTTTCTTTACAACAACTTAACATGGGATTCGACTTCTGAATGAATCTGAATAGAGGTTTGTATTTCTAAATTCAGAACCACAAGAAAAGTCCTAGTTTATCAATCATACCTTTCAGGTCTTTAAGAATGTTGTTCAAGGTGGATCCAGCAGATTACATGTTGTCCATATGTGGGAATGATGCACTACGAGAACTTTCCTCACCAGGAAAAAGTGGAAGCTTCTTTTACTTAACCAACGATGACCGTTATATGATAAAGACGATGAAGAAGGCAGAAGTAAAAGTGAGATTTCAACTCCTAATAGTTAAATATTTGTAACAATACTCAAATGTAGCATTCTACTCATGTTTCCATTTCATATTTAGGTGCTTTTAAGGATGTTAAACGCTTATTATAATCACGTTCGTGCTTTTGAGAACACTCTAGTGACAAGATACTATGGCCTGCATTGTGTCAAGCTGAACGGACCTGCTCAAAAGAAGGTATGAGTAGAACTAAGGTTTTCATGTAACATAATTGTCAGTACGAGATTAATGTGATTGATGATTTAGGTTCGTTTCATCATCATGGGAAACCTCTTCTGTTCCGATTATATGATCCACAGACGATATGACTTGAAAGGATCCACTTTTGGCCGATTGACTGATAAGCCTGAATCAGAGATTGATGCAACTACAACTCTGAAGGATCTTGATCTCAACTTCCTTTTCCGACTTCAAAAGACATGGTTTCAAGAATTTCGAAGGTAAAATTCAGTTTTCTTTTCCATTTTCTGGCATTTTCAGATTCCATTTCAATGTAATAAAAATTGATGACACTCGTTCATTTCTGCAGGCAAGTTGATAGGGACTGTGATTTCCTCGAACAGGAGAGGATTATGGATTACAGTATGCTGGTTGGTCTTCACTTCAGAGAATCAACAAATGATGAACATACTGCATCTGGGGCTCTAACACCAGTTGGTATTACTTGTTCACAATAGACGAAGCTTTTTAGATATTCTTTTCATTTTAGTACTCTGGAAATTTCAATAGGAGGCTGAAGTTAGATTAATCAATAACTTTAACTATTCAAGGTATTAGTCGAACTTGGTAATAACGTGAAATGCTAGCCTGTCCTCATAGAATTTGTACTTAAATCACTTGAATAAACATCTTCAAGGCTTAAAAATGGACTTTTGGAAGACTTTCTTTATCATAATTCAGGCCTTTCGAAAGCCAAGAAATATAATTTCTTCTTTTGCTGCAGATAATGGTAGCTTGGAAACTGATTCAGTTCCGCGCCTCTCCCAAGCAGATGTGGATCAGTTGCTTTTAGATCCTGCAGGGTAAGACAATTGAAGTATCTCTGGTAAGCAGTACTATCGGGACTGGTCGGTAGTATGAAAAAGATTTTACTTCTTTTTCTTATTTGACGCTTTTGGTCCTATATAGTATTGTGCACTACGCATGCACTTGGTTCTCATATCTTCAAACTTTTTCTCCGAAAAGTATTTGTCTTTCCCCAAACGTTTCGTCAAAAGTTTTCATGTTTACAGATGGGCTAGTATAAGTTTGGGAATCAACATGCCTGGAAGAGTAGAAAGAGTTGAAAGAACGAATGACTGCGAACTAGTAGGAGAACCAACTGGAGAGTACTATGACGTCGTGATGTTTTTCGGCATAATAGACATTCTTCAAGACTATGATATTACAAAGAAACTCGAGCATGCATACAAGTCCATTCAATATGATCCGAACTCCATATCAGCCGTCGATCCGAAACAATACTCGAGGCGTTTTCGAGATTATGTATTCAAAGTTTTTGCAGAAGATACATGAAAACTTTATCCCCCCAAGCTTTTGGCTGAGGTTAAGATCAATTGCATTCGTTTCATTTTTTATGTACATACTACTTTATTCTCTTCATTCTTTATATAGATACATAAAGAAACTCAATTGGGGCAAGCAAAGGTGTAGACGAAATAGCATTCAGTCACCATTATTTTCAGCTTGTAAAACATATTGCCACAGACTTGTATTTTCAAAATATACGCACTAATCTTTTGATCAGTTCAGTTTCTCAACATTGTACCTTAAGCTGGATCAAGTTTTATCCAGTAAAAAGCATTGGTTCGAGCTTCGCTATTGTTATATATGTTAAGAGAATATTCGATGGTTGCTGCAAACAACCTCGATGAATGGTAATTATTGTAAAATAAAAAGGAAAACAATATGAGGGTGAATAATTTCTGTTATCTCTTGAATTATTGATCACATAAGCTTTTTATACGTGTCAAGAAAAGCTATACTAGGTAACTGTTCTCTGACTAATTGCTAATTACAACAAGATATCAGTAATTGATATGAGACAAAGATGACAGATATCAAACCTCCAATTATTCATAATCCCAGTTATATATGATTTCCTTGATCAGAGTCCAGTGTTATTGTCTATACTGACTAATTGCTAATTACAACAAGGTTCCTGTAATTGATATGAGACAAAGATGGCAGATATCAAACCTCCAATTATTCATAATCCCAGTTATATATGGTTTCCTTGATCAGAGTACAGTGTTATTGTCTTTCCTTTAATACTCCCCCTAAGTTGGAGAGTGAAGGTCAAGAAATCCCAACTTGCTAAGGTGTGACCGAAAAATGACTTGTCCCAGTGGTTTCATAAATATATCAGCTACTTGTTTTCCTATTTGGATGTAGGCTATCTCAATCTCCCCCACTTTGAACTTGTTCTCGTACTATATGATCAGGGACGGATCTAGGATTTTTTTTAAAAATTCATTAAAGAACATTATTTATTTAAGTCGTTCCCGACGAGAATTTGAAACATAATATTCATCTATAATAGAATTTAGATCGATTTTCTCAACAAGTTCTCTTTCTATAAAAAGTACATACAATCGACAAGAAAGTCATCCTCCATTTTGTTGCGAAGTGTCGTCTTCACATGTTTCATTGCTGAAAATGCCTGCTCGGTGCTTACGATAGAAGCAGGTAATGTCAATATAAGACGAATCAATCTAGTCACAATAATGTAACTTTCCGACCTTCCACTCTCAATCAACTGTCTGCATAACTCAGCAAGTGTAAATACTTGAAATTGAGGCTCACCCTTCATATCTAACTCATAATGTGGTTACTCAAATTCTAATGTAATAATATCTAGCTTTGAAAAATCTTGATGATAGAATTTCTCTACAAGTGTGCAAATTTACGACTATCAAATGATCTAAATGAATCTTTAGGATTCAAAGCAGCACTGAGAGAAAAGAGTTCTACTAATATGTCATTAAATCTTATACTTAACTCAGTCATCTCAAAATCTATTGATTTGTTGAAGACATCATAGTGATAATAATGCTCCACTGTAGTTTCATCACTAGAACGACCAATGTTATACAAACCTTCTAGATTAGGCATTATAATATCATTTCTTGAGCAAAAAATTTTCACTTCTTGAAGAAATTCTTCCCAACCGTCATTTCTCAATTTCTGAAGCAATTGTTTTGTAGTAGACACAAACCTTAAAGCAGTCAAGATGTCTTGAGATTTTTTTTTTGAAGGGTTTGACAAAGAACATCATTGATTCTCATAATTATATGGATCAAATGCAAGATAAATATGAATTTAAAACTCACCAACTTCTTGTAAGCACCACGAGCTTTAGCCAAAGATCTGCCATTTGAACAATAGTCACAAATATATTCAAGCACTTTCCGAGTTGCACTATACATATCTATCAAGCACTTTATAGAGTCATAATGTGAACTCCAACAAGTAGCTCCTGACCGCTGCAAATTAACCATTTGATTGGCTCCACTTCTAGATTTGAGCTCCCCAGTAGCCATCATATGCTGAATTTCCTCTCTATGAGAAGCTTGCAACTCAGTAACTTGTTTAAAAGAAGTAGTAATATTGACAATCCTGTTTAAATGAGAAAAGAAATTCCAAATGACAGGGACATCTTTAGCTGCTGCGACTAATGTCAACTGTAACCGATGGGCAAAACAATGGACATAGTATGCATATCACAATCTCTACGGAATAATGCTTGAAGTCAATTCCAAGCACCGCTCATATTACTCGCACTNATAATGTGAACTCCAACAAGTAGCTCCTGACCGCTGCAAATTAACCATTTGATTGGCTCCACTTCTAGATTTGAGCTCCCCAGTAGCCATCATATGCTGAATTTCCTCTCTATGAGAAGCTTGCAACTCAGTAACTTGTTTAGAAGAAGTAGTAATATTGACAATCCTGTTTAAATGAGAAAAGAAATTCCAAATGACAGGGACATCTTTAGCTGCTGCGACCAATGTCAACTGTAACCGATGGGCAAAACAATGGACATAGAATGCATATCACTATCTCTACTGAATAATGCTTGAAGTCAATTCCAAGCACCGCTCATATTACTCGCACTGTCATACCCTTGTCCTCTCTTTTTATTCACCTGAAGTTCATATTCAGCAAGAACACCACATATTTTGTTTATGAGATTCAATGATGTGGTATCACTAACTCTTTTGATTGCAAAGAAACGTTTTATCAAACTGCCACGGCTATTCACAAACCTCAAGATAATGGCCATTTGTTCTTGATTGGATGTATCTTGTGCTTCATCAACAAGAATACAAAAGCATTTATCCCCAACTTCTTCTCGAATCATTCGTCATACTCTATTGGCCATAATATGCAAAATTTCTTCCTGAAAAGTTGGAGCAGTGTATTAGGGCATTTTGTGGTGGATTTTCCAATACAACTTTACTAATTTTTGGAATCAAATATGTCACTTACTTTATTAGTTATATAAAATTCCCACGATTAAGAGATTATGGTGATTCATCGTTACCTCTTAACCCTAAACCTTGAAATGCTAGCCATTGAACACTTTTAATTGAAGTCATTATATGCAAACGACGTTTCTGAAGTTCCTCTTTGTTGCGTTTTTTCTATCGCAAGTACGATATTGTAACAAGTAATAAGTGGACCTTTAAGTCCGAATTATCTTTCCCAGAGGACTATACTCTAGTCTTAATCTACTTTTTCTTCTCCTATTTGATGAAAGTGAACAAATAAAGAATTGATATAGTTGTGGCTATTGATTTTTAATAATGAAGTAAATACCTAAAGCTAATGGAAATTATGATAAAATTTGAAACAATGATTGATCAAAGATTCACGTATGTAAGAAATATTAGGGCAAAACAAATTCATCTAATGGTCACCTTAATTCCTATTCCAAGATTCTAACCTAGTGTAGTGTTCGGTCGAATTCTCTTATGGTATTCAATTTACCCCTCTCAAGTTCTCATTGAGTCTATTCAATTAATTCAATTCAATATCTCTATGTGAATTACCCTTAGTTAAACGAAACACCAGTTCTAAAAATTTATATTATGACCCCAATAATTAGAATAAATATCTCTACACGTTATACTAATTTATCGAATTTTATTATTGATCTGAGTCTCAAACTCACCGCTCGATTCGTAAGAGACTTACATAATCATCAAATTATTGATCAGGTAATTTAATGCATTAAACTCATAGTAAAACCAACACATATAAGAATAAATCACATAAATCTTGAATAGAAAAATAAAGGATCACAAGTCGATTACATTGTTTTCCCTAATCTGAAATTTAGTCACTCATAATATAAAAATAAAAAGGTAAAAGTAATGGAATGCAGTACCGAATTTTAATAAAGATGTAGAAACGAATTAAATCTTGCACCAAGATCTTCTTCCACTTCCAATCAACGCTTTAAACTCGAATTCCGTGATGTTTCTCTTCTTTGAATTGGGTTTTTCGATCTCTCGTTGTATCCTCCTTTCTCAATGTGTGGAACCCCTAAATTGTACCTCTTTTCTTCTATTTATACTCCCCTACACGATTGTCCAAAAATTGGAGTCTTTCAGGGCTTTTCGCGGCCCAAAACAACATAACCCTAAAATTTGCGGTGCAGTGCCTAAACACTATGGGTGCAGCGCCTAGGCGTTGCATCTCTGTTAAAATTCTACTTTCTGGGCTAGTGCAGGCTTGGGCGCTTGTGGTATAGCGTATGGGCGTTGAGTCGTTGTCCAAATTCTGTGTCTGTTTCAGTNGTGATGAATTTCTTCTCGTGAATTTCCTCTTCGATCTCTCCTTGTATATTTTCTTTTTTTTTTTTTTCAATGTTTGTAACCCCCAATTCATGCCCTCTTTGGTCTATTTATAGTTTCCTATATGTCCTTGGCCAAATTGGAGTCTTGGTGGCAGGTTTGCAGGTAGTGCTTGGGCGCTATAGTGGCAGCGCCTTGCTAAAATTCTTTTTCTTTCCGGGTAAAAGGGCATCGCCTAGGCGCTATGGTGGCAGTACCTTGCTGCAATTTTTTCTTCCTTTTCCCGATTCTTGAACGCTCCTTGTATGGCACTTAGGCGCCATTTTTCTGTCCATTTTCACTTTGGCTTGCTTCAACACCTCCATTTTTCACCTAATCACCATACCTTCAAAACAACACTAGCACACACATTAAAAATGTTCTATAACCCTAAAAATTAGGCAAATAATTAGGTTAATTTGGTATAACATTCGTGTGAAAACATACTCATAAAATACTCCCAAACTTAATATCTTACTAGTCTTCGAATACAAAGGTAATTAGCTAGAAACGACACATACAAACTTAGCCAGATAGCTTGCAACTTATCTCAGTATTGAGAATATTGTATCATATCTATGAATGTCTCAAAATTACAATACAAGAGCTAATTTCTACTTATCCAATGGTCAGAGTAAATGGAAGCTAGGACCAAGTTGAATTCATTCTGATAATGAACTGCGCGAACATAGAGTTTTGCATCGAATTTAATTGTAGTTGCACCATGTTCAACTGTGCAGCAAGGTCCGGGGTAGAGTCACTAGAAAGCCGCGGTCGGCGGGATCTCGATAGCCACTAGGCAAATTCGGGTGGTGGTGTACTGGGAGACCTTGACCGGCTCATGAATTTCCAAGTACGATCCCGTGTAATTACCGATCTCGGGTGAATGACCTCTTCAGATGGGTAGGTGACAACCCCACCTTTCAAACACAATTCGTAGATTATAAAGGCGTACCCTAAGCCACCAGTAGTGGAGCAATACAAGGTATGCAGAATGTTGTTGTGGATAACCTAGCCAATGTCAATAGACAACCCACGTTGAATTGTGTAGTTCAAAGTTGCCCGTTCCTTAGTGACCTCGTTCAGATTACTACTTGGCAACAGTTTGACTGAGACAAAATGATGCCATACCTTGCATTCTGCCGTCATACCCGAAGCGGGGAAATTAATCACATTATCCCCCAATCACTTCCACGAAGTCCTAGGTTTTGCCAAAATGCCAATAACTTCATTTGGATCAACGCCCACGTTCTGCAGTTAAGAATAGTCGTCCTCCTCAATGTTAGGCAGATTATAAAACCGATTGATGGATGTTCAATCAAACGGTATCCATTTGTCCAGCACAAATGCCTGAAAATCCTTGTGTTCCTTCGCATTGGCATAGAACTCTCGTACAACAAGTATTAGGGTTGGGCGTGGCTGCCTGGAAAAAGTTTCCTAATAGCAATGTTCAAGTTGTGCTCGCATGTAATTCTCAAATCCTCTCTTTGGTATACAGCTCTTATGTACCACCATAATGTTATAACGCTTGGATGCCTCGACACTGACGAACTTGATCCTATCAAAGGAGCTGGAAATGAGGAAATATCTTTCGACTTCTTCTTTGGAAGCATTGAACTTTGTGTCCTTAGCTTGGATGGGGTGAGAAGAAACCACAACGGAATATAATTTGAAAAAACAAACCCGTGTGTGAGTGTATTGGTGGTGAGTCACCTTGAGTGTGGGTAGAAAAAGGAGAAGAAAAAAGAAGAAGAATGGATTGGGAGTGGGTAAGGGAAGAAAGAAAGAGTGAAAGAGAGAAAGGATAAATAAAATAAAAGAGTAGTGGGGTTTGAAAAAAGGGCAGCGCATTACTAAAAAAAACGTAAATTTTTGTTTAAGTGTGATACGGTTACCTCAAATTTGCCCCTTATGATGTTGTCATCCTCTCCATCGTGATAATTTGAGTGTTAATGTCCCTTCACTTCTTGTTTTCCACCCTCAAACTTGAGTATGTCTTACAATTCAACGAGAGTATTACGAATAAGACAATCATGATAAATAATGAATGAACGAACTTAAAAATTAAAGACTAAGTAATGAAAAATGATAGAGCTTGGGTTGCCTCCCAAGAAGCCCTTCTTTACAGTCATTAGCTGGACTTTATGCCGTGATTATTCTGGCATAGCTAGATGAAGACTTTCTTTAGCGATAGGAAAGTTCTCAACATAGTGTTTGATGCGTTGTCCATTACCTTTGAAATTTTCCTTTGTCGAGTGGTATAATTCAATTGTACCGTAAGAAAATACTTCGGATACCGTGAAAGGTCTAGACCATCTGGATTTTAGTTTTCCTGGGAACAGCTTAAGTCTAAAGTTGTATAAGAGTACTTGGTCCCCTACGCTGAAAATACGCTACTGAATGTTTTTGTCATGCCACTGTTTCATCATTTCTTTGTAAATAGATGTATTTTCATAAGCTTCTCTTCGAAAACTCTTCCAATTCGTGAAGCTGCAATATTTTTGTTTCTCCTACCTTTTCAAGGTCCATATTCAACTTCTTCAACACCCAATATGCTTTGTGCTCAAACTCCACTGGTAGGTGGCAAGCCTTTCTAAATACTATTCGGTATGGAGACATTCCAATCAGCATTTTGTAAGCGGTGCGATAGGCCCACAAAGCATCGTCCAATTTTTTGGACCAATCTTTTCGGGATGCATTCACCGTGAGCTCCAAAATCCTTTTCAACTGCCTGTTGGATGTTTCGACCTGCCCACTAGTCTGAGGGTGATATGGTGTGACTATTCGATATTGTACTCCATACTTAGCTCAAACAGCTTGGAACAACCGATTAAGGAAGTGAGTTCCTTCATCACTAATGATGGCTCTTAGAGATCTATAGCGATTGAAGATGTGTTTCCTTATGAAATCCACTACTACCCGTGCATCATTGGTGGGTAACACCTTTTCTTCCACCCATTTAGAGATATAATCCACTGTAACTAGTATGTATCGATTGTTATAGGATGATGGAAAAGGTCCCATAAAATCAATACCCCAGACATCGAATAATTCAACCTCCAAAATATTGTTTAGTAGCATCTCGTGACAGGCATATATGTTACTTGTTCGCTGACACTTATCACAAGATATGCAAAAACTGTGAGTCCTTAAACAACATAAGCCAATAGAACTCACTTTAAAGTACCTTTACTACAGTTTTAGTCGGCCTAAAATGACCTCCATACGCAAAATCATGAACCCTGGACAGTATTGGTTTCATCTCATCCTCTGGCACGCATCTTCTGATAATCTAATCAACCCTTCTTCTGTATAAATGTGGATCATCCAAGTAAAAGAATTTTACCTCATGGAGAAGTTTCTTCTTCTGTTGATGGGTAAATTCTAGATCCACATGCCCACTTGCCAAATAATTAAAAATATCTGCATACCAATGAGCTTTTTCCAACTGCATAAGTTGCTCATCATGAAAGATTGCATTTATATCTAACCAATCAAACTCTTCTACTTGTTCTAGTCTCGATAAGTAATCTGCCACCTGGTTTTATGTCTCCTTCTTATCACGAATTTCAATATCAAACTCTTGCAGCAACAGAACCCACCGAATTAATCTTGGTTTAGTAGCTTTCTTCTCGAATGAGTATTTCAAGTCTAAATGGTCTGTGTATAGTATCACCTTTGAACCTATTAGATACGAACAAAACTTGTCTAAGGTAAATACCATTGCTAGCATTTCTTTTTCAGTTGTTGCGTAGTTGAACTGAGCATCTGTTAATGTTTTGCTGGCATAGTAGATGACATGCAATACTTTTCCCTTTCGTTGACCCAACACAGCTCCCACTGCAAAATCACTAGCATCACACATGAGTTTAAACGACAGTTCCCAATCGGCACCACTATAACCGGTGCATATGTTAACTTTTCCTTCAGAGTGTTGAAAATATTTAAACACTCATCAGAAAAGATGAATGGTACATTTTTTTAATCTTCAAAAAGTTTTGGATGAATCGTGTGTAGAACCTTGCATGACCTAAAACTTTGAATCCCTTTGAACGAAGTAGGTGGCTGCAGTTTTTCAATCACTTGTATCTTTGTTTTGTCGACTTCGATACCTTGTGATGAAATTCGATGACCCAACACTATCCCTTCCTTTACCATAGAGTGACCAATTTGAGCAACAGATTTGTCTCCTCACACCTTTGTAACACAAGTGACAAATGCTCCAAGCAGTCATCGAACGAGTCTCCAAACATTAAAAAGTTATCCATAAATACCTCTATGTACTTCTCAACCATGTCGAAGAATATTGCCATCATGTATCGTTGAAAAGTTGCAAGTGTGTTGCAGAGACCAAATGACATTCTTCTAAATGCAAAAGTACCATAAGGACAAGTGAATGTTGTTTTCTCTTGGTCATTTGGAGCAATTGCTATCTGATTATATCCCGAGTATCCGTCCAGAAAACAGTAATGAGAATGTCCTGCCAATCTCTCCAACATCTGATCGATAAGGGCAATGGGAAGTGATCTTTTCAAAGTGATCTTTTCTGGTGGCGTTATTTAGTTTTCTGTAATCTATACACACTCTTCATCCGAATACTAACTGTGTTGGTATTAGTTCGTTGTTTTCGTTCTTATCCACCATAATTCCACCCTTTGTAGGCACCACATGTACTGGACTAACCCAAGAACTATCTAAAATGGGGTAGATAATTCATGCATTAAGCAATTTCAGCACTTCTTTTCTTACTAATTCCTTTAGAGTTGGATTCAATCTGTGCTGTCCCTCTACCGATGGTTTAGACTCATCGTCCATCAAGATTTTGTGCATATAAAGAGTGGAACTGATTTCCCAAATATTAGCTATAATCCATCCAATTGCAGTCTTATGCTCCCGAAGTACCCCCAATAACTTATTTTCCTCATCTTTTGTGATTTCGTTTGCAATGATCACTGGCAAAGTTGAAGAGTCCCCCAAATATGCATAATGGAGATGTGATGGTAAGGGTTTTAACTCCAAAGTCGGTGCTTTCTCCATTGATGGTACTCAATTTAAAAGAATGTGAAAGTCACATAAGTTCGGTATTTTGAAAGGACCATATTATTTAGTTTCTTCAAATTACATATGTAACAAGTAGGAGAAAGAAATAAAGTTAAAACAAAAAGAATAGGTAACTGTTGAACCACTTGTGATGTGAACCTTTTTGTAGGATGTACTATTAAATCCACACAAGATTTGATGCAACCCAAAAAAGTCAAAATTATCTTAAGAACCTTGACCTTTCTTGAATCAAGAACCGAGTTTGGAAGGGTTGAACACCACAAAAATAGGAAAATCCTCGATATGTTTTGAATAATTTATTAAGAACAAAGTGGAAAGCGAATCCTCACTTTATGATTAATCTCTCAAAATAATTTGTTAATTGTGCAATGAATGATTTATATAGGCAAACATAAAATAAAATTCTAATCAAAACAAAATTCTGATTCTAGAGACAAATCCAAATAAATTAGAAAACTATAAAAAAAATTTTTTGAATAAACTGAAAATATTATAAAAATAACGAAAATACTATTAAACTAATTCAAAATAGAAAAATGTTAAAACGGACTCCTGAACCCAGAATTTGGCCCTGAAAGTTTGAAAGCTTCAATCGATAAAAATATGTAGAATCGAATTACGCTTCCAGATTATACTCATGGATGGAAATCCAACACCAAAAGATGGGAAAAAAAAAAAAGAAATAAAAACTGGCTTGGCGCTTGAATTCTTATTCTAGTGGTTGCCTCTCTTTCTCCATTGATCGATCTTGTGCCTCTCGTTTTTTGTTCTTCAAAATCTCCTCTTTAAAAGTGGTCTCTAAAATTGTATATATAGGGTCTTCTTAAGTCATGGATGAACAACGGCGAATTGGGCCTTAAAAGAAACCCAAACAATTTATAACTCGTCTCGCCCAACGGCGCCTTGGCGATGGCATTGCGACGCTGCGATGTTTCCCTTATTAGTGTTGCGAAGCCATAGATTTAGTGTTGCGGCGCCAAGGATATGTTTCTCCTGCTGCTCTTATTGGCGTTGCGACGCCAATAATCGACGTTGTAGCTCCAGATCTCTACTTTCTTCTGCTGTTGTAACTGGGCACTGAGGCCTCCCAAAATCTGAATTTGTTTTCTTCTGCTTTAGTTATTTTTCTTTCTATCTTCTAAGATTAATTCCAAGTCTCTTGCAATCCATCCACACTCATATAAACCTTGGCTCATTTTCACACTCCAAACTCGTCGTTTTCACTAAATACATAACCTGTAAAACAACATAAATACACACATCAAACGTTCTAAATTGTTCAAAAACAGCCAAATTATCAAGTTTAAGTGGCATTAAAACAATGAGTGAAATTCACTCATCACTTGTCTTATGGAATCTTTTATTCTTGAAAATAAATGTTTATCCAAAAATAAATTTTGGTGTAATTATGAACTCTCCCAAATTGTAAAACATTCAAACAAAAAAATTGAGAATTCTAGCCTTAAAAAG
>OU503039.1:7052546-7065759 GCA_912172775.2 Fraxinus pennsylvanica | reverse complement strand
GAATCAGTCGTTTACCTCGACTTTGAACCCATAAATATGCCTCTCTATGAGGTAGAGCCAGGAGCAGTAAGTTCACCCTCAACAAAGCTATACTCCCTTTCCGCCAGTTCGAGTTACCATTGTTGATCCAAAAGCTGCTGAGCTAGCAGCAGTACAGTTGGTGTATAAGTAACCTCTTGGATATCCGATCGAGACATAACATAATTGCAGTGGTCTGAACAGCAACTCCTTTCTATACTCTTCAATCTCTCTTCTCTTTTTCTTCCATTTGATTTTGACTCTTCTTTGGCCATGAAGATGACCTTGCAACAGTTCAACAGCACACCATCTGTCACAAAGAAAATGAAGGTTTCACCAACATGTATATTATTTATGCACCAGACAACTCGTATAGCGTCAGCAGCTACTCCAGCATTTCTCTTCCAGATCCTTGTTCTTCAGGGCTTGCTAGTAAGGGGGGGCCGTTTGTCATTTTGTAGGGTAACTTTACGGAACCATTGCTTGCTTTCCTACTGACAGGCTTTCCTTGCTTATACGAAGAGCAAGAGGCTCTATAAGACCCAATTTTAATAAAAATCTGATTTTTAATCCTTACCAAACCGAGACTTAGCATATTAGTCATTTCATTATCATGTAACTTTGAACAATGAATCATGCCACTATTATGTAGTTAACAGTGCCTTCTGATGTTTAGTCAAATCATGGGCTGTGATTTTCATAGTACATTTTCATAAGGCGCGTAAAAAAAATACAACAGAACAGGTTGATGTTTTTCCATTCACTATAATACTCGATTCTACAATTGATTGTCCTGCAATAATAATGAAAAATAATAATATTTTTAATTACCATAAACTATCTTCAAATAATCTTATTGTACAGCTGGTGTACAAGTCAAAAATTCGCCCATGGCTCCGTACCATTGTATGAAGACACATCCATCCCTCTCCAAGTACTCTAGTCATGTTCACTGACGACCTCGACCTCCTCTTCCTCTACCTCTACCTCTTCCTCTCCCACGAAACCCCCCTCCTCTTCCACGGCCTCGAAAACCAGACCCGTCTTTTAGATTCAACGAGTATACTCCCCTCTTTCCAACTCGCGTTTCCTTATCCTCATCGTCCTCCACGTATTTTTTGGAGCTTCTAGGATTAAAAGAAATTTCCCGTGACCCTCCTCCAACTATCTTGACATCATGCTTCGAAGCATATGAAGCTCGTTGCTGCTCTTTTGCCACCCTCTCTCCCATAGGAAGAGAAAACTCCTCCACAAGAGATACACCCTTCGAAAATGCTTCTGCATGTCGCCCATCCTTCATTTCATAGAATCTGCAAATATATTCAAAAGTAGAACCCTTAAATAGATTTTATACAAAACAAAAGATAATTAGAGCAGGCGTGTCCACTTTTTTTCCCAGTTTTTTTGGAGACTCGTTAGATTTGTAAGACATGCACCCTTTTGGATGCGTAACTATAGTTTGTTATTTGTTTAAAAATAAATATCTATACATATATAGTTCTAGTTATGGCACCCTCACTATGTAATCACAAGGAAAAAAGGTGAACACAGTTCATAATATTTATTATGAGTATATGCTACTATTTTGCATTCAACAATATGATATATGCAGAAAGACTGATTGTAAGAAAAGCACCATAAATTTACTACATCTATTTAAATTTTGTTTTGGCGATGCAATATTTACACCATAAATTGGAAATCTTTCTTTACCTTTTCAATTCATATATAGCCCCTGTTTGGCTCCCATTATTTGGCATTTTTGATAGTTGAAAATTTTTGAAATAGTGATTGATGGGAGAATGTGTGTGGAAAAGTAATGAAAAGTTTTAGATTTGTGTGTAATATTATTTTATTTGATGAATGTGTGGTTATAATGAAGAGAAAAAAAAATTTAATGTAATGTAATTTAATTTAATGGGGGCCAAACAGGGGCATATATATATTGGGAGCACAAATGCAGTTAATGTGTTATATTAACTGTTCCATTTCGTGAAGTGTGAATGACAACAACTATACAATGGCCACACTTAAAAGGAGATAATATAATAACAGACACAAAAAGAATTGTGGCGGGTGGGGGGGTAGAGAGCGAAACATTACCTTGGAACTCGTGATTTCCTGGATGCAGTGTTGTCAATGGCATCCTCAGCTTCTGATGATTCACTCACATCAGAAGCACTAATACTTTGGTCCTCCACTTCAAAGACAGGGTCAAAATGCTGCTCGAGCAAAGACGGTTTATTTGTGGATATGTTCGGGTGTAAAGCCAAATATTCTTGCGAGAATTCATCAATTTCAAAGTCCTGCGGGAGAAATCAATATACAATCCTTAATTACCAGGGAGAACCATATTTTAAAAACAATTTGGAAAATGCATCCTGATTTCAGAGGAAATGTAGTGAAGCAATTCTTATGCATAACCACCATATTTTATCTGTTTGTTCTCGGAGGTAAACTTCTTTTACTTGACAAAAGATGTCACCTAGTCATATATACATGTTCAAAGATTGTCATTCTTCCGTTTGTTGAATGTTTCTGCTTTTTATTCTCTATTTCTTAATTCTTCAACCATTTTAACAAAAATTTCAAAAAGGATGATTGGAATTCTAATCGCGGAAGAACACCTGGCAAATATCAAACCAAGGGAGTACCTTATTCTCAAACATCTCTGTGAACCGCTCGTCTTTGAGAACTTCACTGGTGAGACCTTTCTTTTTCTTTGATGTTTTCTTGACATCAGATGTTTTCTGAGTATCAATGCCATCAGTTTCCATGTTTTCAGTTTGAGCATCTTCTTCTTCAAGAAGTCGGGCTGCCAGATTTCGATTAACTTTTGGCAGCCTCTTCTTGAGCTGCAAAAAGATGAGAAAAATGAGATTGAATGTATACATATCAAAAGATCTAAAAGAAAGGGAATAGTGATATAATCAATGCGAATAGATGTTCAAAAGTGTAATTTAGTATGAAATAAAACTAGTCTATTTAGTAATGTCTTCAAAATAGAAAATGATATTCTTTCTCCTGAACTTTAAGCAGACAAGTGATTAAAGAACGATAAAACCACATCCCAGCTACAAAAAAACCATGGCTTTAGCAAAACAAGGTATAAACAATACACATGAAAAGTAACAAACCGTAATTCGAGAGGCACGTAAAGCTTCCAATTTTTCCTGTTTCCGCTTCTCTATATAAGATTCATAAGCAAAAGGATCTGCCAAATCTTTTGCCTGCAGTTAAAAAGTCAATAAAGCTTTTATTAGAACAAGAATCTCATACCATAAACCTCCAAAACACTAAAACCAAAACTTAAATAATTTTTATTTTATTATATTTTATTTTTTGTCGACGAGAAATTATAAGAGTTGCTGGGTGATAAATTTCAAAGGATAAGAAAACTCATTTGCTGTATGCTAGCCACAAAAAAATGTTGGATAGCCAACAGGTAAGGGAAGGAATATCAAGATGAAGGATAAAAAAACTTTGTAAGCAGATTGAAGACTATACCTTTTTGTACAGCCGGTAGTCAATAAAGAAACCATGCATGTAAGCTCTTAGAAGATTGGTACCAATCAAATTAGTTAAGTTCAGTTTCGCAAGGTCTTCTTTTGTCAAAAATTTGTAATCATCATAAATAGTAGTCTCTGCATTCTCCTCGAGCTCCTCCTGGACAGGTAAATGTTAGCATCATCATTTACATCAAATAAGGCGTAATAATACAATATGATATTATTTGGACATCAAGTAAACACACCGTTAAGTTCTCCAAATAAGAGCACCACTTTGGAGCAGGTCCAAGGTCTGGTATATAGTAAGATGGTATTTGGCTGCTGTCTAGAGCCAACAACATCAACCCACTTTCTTTGAAGACGCACAGATCATTAATTTTCCCACCAGCAGGCTCGATGCTAGTCATACCTTCTCCCTGAAATTAACTGAACTTAATCGAGTCCCAAAAATTTGTAAACCCTGGTAAAATGTATACAAAGGCCTCCTTTTTATATTATATTTTTCAAACCACCATTACAAGGTTATTTTCCTCCAAAAATAGTTTCGAACAACTGAATTTGCATCCTTATCTTCTTCGTAGTAACACCACTATTTACAATTAACCAAAAAATACTACAAGACTCATCCTTTAGGTGCTCTATGCTCTACTCAGAATAAAAGAAATTATTTCCATAAATTTTTAAAATTTAATAGATGATTTTATTTATATTGTGATTATGGAAAAAAAAAAAACCCTATAACAGTCATATTTAATTTATCAGTTCCTGGACGGTTATGCTTCATAATACAATAGTTGGAAAATCTTAGCAAGAAGACTATATGCTTGGACTCTCCAGAGCTCAGCAGTACATCCATCCTAGTCACATCTAAATGTGAAGGCAATTGTATAATCATCTTCAAGGCACAAAATACAGAATGTGAAGCAAGTATAGGATAAATAGTCAACTAAAAAGATGAAAAAGTTCCTTACAGTCTCAGAATCCCAAATCCTGACTGTGTGTTTATCAGCAGTGATTAATTTTTCTCTCTCAGAGTTTAGGGTTTTATGCCACTTGATGTTCACTATAGGGCTGCCATACCTGCAAAACCATGACGGACTCCCAAAGTAAATATCCCATGAATGTATAAAGATCCTCACCTATTACCAAATAACTGGAGTAACTAAGAAGTTAGTAGAGGTAACTCACATATGATCCTTCACTCGCACAGGATTAGATTTGCGCAAATCATAAATCAGAACCTGAATTATTTGAAGAAAATAAGTGCACAATAATTCCTCAGTTAAGGGAAAAGAACTACAACAGACGTTAGTACAGAAAACCATCACTTTCAAGTAACACGATGTATCAAAAAGGAAACAGATAAAACAGGAATATACTATTCGTTTTGGTGGTTTTCATTTTGTACTGCAGCTTGTTTTCCAAATAGAGGATTGTCAAATGCCCTATCCAATATTACAATGTTTCTGTTTATTTGGTAGTTGAAAACATCTGCATCTATTCACAAAACAATGTAGTCATGCAATTTAACTGTTTCCTTCCCATGCAGAATGAATCAATGTTGTGTTGAGCCAGGTAGACACAAACTTGGCTAATTACTTGTCCTACCAAAGGACCTATGTTATTGAGTACAGCTATCAATCTTTTGATGCATAAGTGTTTCTACATGCAACAGCAAGGGTATAATGAGGACATGGCTATAATGCAGATTAAAAACCAAGAAGTTGCCAGCAAGTGAACATTGCCCTAGGATGGGAAAATATGATGCAGAACCAAGAGTAGCCAAAAAATCAAATCGTCAATAGATATTTCATCAAATGAAAAAATTCACTAGGTTAGCAAGCACAAAATAAGTAACTTACTCAACACCTAGTGTTACCAATATGGTATAAGAGAATGATTCAAAAAGTAAACAACGTGACAGATAATAAGATATGACCCCAAATCTGCAATGAACAGTAAACACAACATTCTTAGGCATACCTTTCCACCACTACTTCCAACAGCCATGAAATAACCATGTTTCCCCCCGAACTCAATCGCAGTAACCTCCTGTAATTTTCACATAATATCAAAGATGTATATCAATTAAAGACACCTCCATTGACAATATTCAGGCACTTAAGAATCATCACCCAACCCACTTGCCCCCCTTTCCCTAGACTATGGTAGCAAAGGAAACAGTGTTCTAGATAGGAAAAGGACGATATTGATTTTTCCAACAAACATGGATATTATATTTAAATGGGCAAACAAAAGCAGGCTACACATGTAACTTCATTTCAAGCATACCAACTTCAATGCTTTTAAAGTTCAAGGAAAACTAGTCTTGGGGTAGTCACCAAGAACTGGGCATGGTAACTAGTCAAAGTTACAGAAAGTTATATAAAATTTGCTACCTCATCAATGTCAACGGCAGATGCAGCGGTATTTATCCTCCCAACTGAAGATCTCGTTCTCATGTCAAAACATTCCACAGCTCCATCCTCACCACCAGAAGCAACTAATCCATGAACGTCGCTGAAAGGAAAAAACAAAGAAAAGGAAGAATGTCCGACAGTAAGACAATTGCACGCCAAGACCAAATCAAGAAATACAAATGAAAGGTTTAAGATAATCCTTACGATAAAAGAGCTACAAGATGGCATAAAAGCAGAAACAAGTGACACTAACCTGCGAGACACCACATTTAAAGTTGGGGATTGTGTGTTTAGTGAGGAGAGGAAACGGCCCTGAAAAAATAATTTACTTTGAAAAGCTGAACTAGAAAATATTTAAGATAATCTCATCTTTCATTCTTAAAGCATATAAAATGCTGAGAAAGAAAAGCACAATAGAGTGTATCCACCAGAAGTTAAACCTTATTCCAATTAGAAGCAAAGCACCATAAATGAACAAATGTAATTCACTTTTATTAATACTGTCAAAACATAGAACTCTTATCTTCTTTTAATAAGTCAAATAGGTTATAAACCATGTCAAAATCAAACATTAATTTCATCCAAACATTCATAACTACTACTCATTATTATTCACACATTTCATAGACCCACTACTATTCCTCTTTATAAACCATTTATAAATTTGCCAAATTGAGGCCTAATAGTATAGACCTTCATAACTTATTGAGCTCTATAATCTATACAGTTCACTATCTTAAGCTAATCTCAGTTTTAACATACTGTTGTCCTAATTTTTTATTGCATTGCCTTCTTCTATTCTTTAAGATTAAAAAGCCATATTTCAACTTCTAAATTTTCCAACAAAAGGAGAGTGGAAACAACATGGAGTAGATGAGATCAATCAAACTAAATATCCCTGAGATAGTTGCAGAAGTTGTTTTTTCATCTGCCTTCCAAAAGGGGTAGGCTCTAGATTGAATGAAATTGCAAGAAAGGTTCTTTCAGGAATAAGGCTCAACTTGTTGCTAGTGGTCTGTCGGCATGTACCTTTTCTTTCTACTGAACGAATGGAAAAAGGTGGTTTAGATCAAATGAAATTGCAACAAAGTTTATTTTGGGAATAAGTCCGCGTGCACCATTTTATTTTTATTTTGTCAGCAGAGGCTGGAGGTTCCCTTTCTTCAAGTAAAGTCATTGGGGTTAATGATCTTATCAACCACTAATCTCAAACTCACATATCCAAATGAGAGTGAAAATATTTGATTTTAAACAACAAAATGAAGATAATTGCAAGACAAACCTGTTCTAGATTTATCCTGTATAGATCTGGAGAAGAAGCAGCACAAATTATGTCACACGACCAGCAATCATATGCAATGTCTCTTCCCATCCTGTATAATTAGGAATAAAAAGCCAAAGTGAAACTGATGACACATTAAGAAAAGGTAAAAGCAGGCAGGAAAGAAAATATACAAATCAAGCAGATAGAAGATGGAAATTCATCATCTCAGCCTATATTAGTTTCCTTTACAAGAAGTGCAGTCAAACTGTGACAATGTAATCCAGCCATGGTACACAACTTGATGGGAATCATATTGATGGAAATCTAATTGAAGTTTTAGCATATCTATTTATGATACAGAACATGGTAGAAGTCTTGCTCATACTTGTTTTGTCCACCAGCAGAAAAAAAGCATCATCATAATCAAACGTGCTTAACCACATACATTATGTTATTTAAGATCCTCTAAATAAGTCTAAACTGAGTTCTCCAATTAAATAGAGGCACATTAAGCCCCTGTTTGAACCCTCTTTTTGGGCCAAAATGTAATTTGGAATAGTGTTTTGTTGGAGATTGTGTGGTTAAAAAATAAGGAAAAGTTTTGATTTACGTGTTATATTATATTTATTGAAAGAATATATAGTTGAAAATGAGTTTTTGAGAAAATGGAGGCCATAGGCAAAATTTATAATGCAGTCGAAAATTGAAATATGCTGGGTCATTAATTTCTGTTTCTTATTTTTCAATAAAGTTAATAGCAATTAATATAGAATTCATTCTCTCTCTAGCACCTACCTAAGCACATTTCAACAACTAATTGGTTCAATGTTAAGACACAGATAAAAGAACATGGCTAATGCAAATTCCTCAGATTTTAGGAGTTACAGAGATAATACGTAGAAAGCAAGAAGAAAACGACCTTGGGAGCTGGGAACCAGTAAATTACAAATAAAATGCATATATTTGTTGAAAGCAAGAGAAAGAACCTTGGGATTCTTAAACTGTAGTGACTTCCATATTTAGCATGGAGACAGACAGAGCGATCAGCGCAGAGAAATGCAATCTTAGAATAATCATCATCCAATACCTATTAGGATAAAAAAATGAACACATGTATAAGAAAAACTATAAAATATATAGCATAATTTTATCTTTATTAAGTTTCCACATAAGTCCATGTTTCAATAGAAACCTAGTTGAAATAATACTTCATGAAGCAATATGGTTGTGCATGAATAGACGTAAATAAGAATTTCGAATAAGCGCTTGTTTGGTTAAGCTTGTCAAACTTCAATTTTAACAACACATTTCATTTGATCCACTAGCTTTTATCAACTGTTAGCAACATCACTCAACCCCTAACGAATGAAACGTCTATTGTCTAACACCCCAAAATTTCCTTTTACTAACCGCCATTTTTGAATTTGGGCTTTGCAGTAAAAAATTGAAAGTTTAAGGACCTAATTAATTGTGCCAATAATTTTATTGTAAAATCTAGAAGACATATAAAGCTAGATTTTTATAGATGCTATAATTTATTTGTTTACATGGATGCATGTTAACATTTAAATAAGTATATTTATTAGTATAATTAGGATATGTAAATAAGTATATTCATTATAATAAAGTGGGAATAATTGTTGTTACAACAAATTAAGGATACTTCTGGGGTTAAAACATGCATTTCTGAGCTTGAAGGAAAGTAGCTATGTTTGAGGACTAGTGCCCATGAAATGATTAAGGTTTCGAAGACGGCATTTAATCCATCATCAAAGCCAAGCAACTAGTACATTTATATAGACGAGGAAAAAAAACACACCACACCCCCAAACTCTCTCACATATACCTCTCTTTTCTCTCACTGAGAAACACACTTTCACCATCTTTCTCCCTCACTTCTCTCCACCCGCTCACACACACACGCACACGCACACACAATATTCACACCATACATAGTAGTTTTCTTGTTAAAGAAAGTTCAATGCATTGAACCTAATTCTCTTCTAATCTTCTTTAAGATTCAGGTATGTGTTATGAAATTTTGTTAATTTTAAAATAAGTTTTATGGGTATATGAATAAGCTTTGATAAGAGAACTGGAATTTAATAGCGCTACGCACAAGAAATCTCTACCATCTAAGTCATGTATTTTTCTTGACTCATTTATGTATGATATGATTTTTTACCTATCAAAAAAAAGATAAGATTTTTTTACAGAATTTTTAATGCAATTTATAAATCTACCGTACACACTTTCAATATCTGATGGAGATAGAGGTAGGATACAGATAAAGATAGAGTTACAATTTAGTTGGGATTTTAAAATAGAATTTTATTCAAAATACACCTATGTAGATTTGATTATTTAATTGAGATTTTTAAATGGAGTTTTATTCAAAATATATCTACTTAGATTTGACTACATTAGTTCAAATATTTCAATATGTAATAATTTTTTATTTGATATTCTTTCGGTTTCTTGTGCTTTATAAATAGCGGACTTATTTCATTGTAATATTCAACCCTTAATCATATTGAGTAGAACTCATTTCCTATTTGCCCTCAACTCTTCTCTTCTTGAAAACTTTTCTTTTTTATTCTTCAATTGTTTATTGTCATATTAATACGCTCCTACGTTAAATTGGTATTAAAGCAAGTAATTCTCCTCTAGCCTACAAATCTTTCGTTCTCAAATCCAAAAAATATCCCAACCAGTTGTTTCCACCCCAATCCACACAACTGCAACCACCACCACCCATTCAAACTCTATAATAACCTTCATATACTACACCTTTGAACATCACAAAATACAAGAAGAATTCTTCTCCTTAGCAATCAAAGGCACATTTTTTCCTCTTTTTAACTAGCTGAAAAAAAATGCCATTCAAAAAAAAAAGGGGCAGCAATCAAGCGGAGATGGCTTACTGGCAATATTTTATAAATATGTTCATGGGAAATTACTTTTTAAGGCTATGCTTTAGAGAGATTTTTATGGAACATCTTTTCTTTTCAAGTTAACATACTGAAACCGCAACTTTGTTTTGAAAATATTAGTTTAATGTTATTTTCAGCATTGGTCATTTATTAGTTTGATAATCTTATATAATTTTCCTTTATATTTTATAATTGAAACTCTTAAGAAAGATTTATTGATACTTGGGAATTCAAAACCCTGGGCATCACATTCAAGAAAAATAAATCAAAACTTCAAGCAGTCAAATGTTACGAATATCTTGATGAAATATAATTGTCAGGAATATTGATGTGTGCGCATCATTCTTCTTTTTCACTGGTAATAAATAGATAAGTGAGTGAATGTCTTATACAACTTTGTCAAAAGACTATGAATTTGGCCCTCATTTCCTCAAAACTCATTTTCAACCACATAATTTATGGAACTCCCATCTTTTATCAACTTTTCAACCACACATTTTATCAACTTTCATCAAAATCTATTAAATTTTTTATTTAAACAAAACAAGCACTACTTGACTGATACTAACCAATCGCAGAAAGGACTTTAGAGTTAAACATAACAAACATGTTTATTAAGTCCAATTTTATTTCCAGACAAATCAAAAAATTATTACCTGAAAATTAATGATTTCAGATACAAAATGTCTTTCAAACTTCAAAGATAGTTCCCTCAACTCATATACTTTGATTTGTGGAGGGTAAATGCCTGATGTTAAAGAAGAAACCTTATTTATATAGGTGCACACAAACAAGTATAGTACAGGAGCAGAAAAACAAACTGTTATAAAACAAAATTTAGCATTCACCTGAGGCTATAAGATACTCTCCATCAGGGGTCGCCTTAATTCTAGTTGTTGCAGTTTCAAACCTCAGATCCTGTATCAAATCCACTCTTCGCTGATAGTCTAAAAGTAACCAAAAATGAAATTGAGTAATTTACAAAACTCACCAGGTGCCAAATTAGTGCAAATTTTTTCTCACGTTTAGCATCCAATAAAAAACTAAAAAGTAATGAAGTAAAAAAAACAACCTTTATCCCAAAACTAAATAACAATAGCAAGTACGTCTCCAAATAAATATATCACATACGTAAAACCCATTGAAAGTAAGCATCAAGCCACCTCTAAAGTGATCAACGATGACTAAAAACACTGATATATTGTTCACAAATGAAAAGGCAATTTCTATATATATCTATCTATCCATGCCATTGTACCTGGATTTTTACGGAGAGCTCTTTGCTTCTTGGGAGGAAGCCAGGTGGCGGTGCGATGATTGCCGGATACTGTGTACAATTTCACTCCGTTTATGGAGGTCGACTTCAAGTTACCCCCTTGGTACGCCATTTTGTTTTCTTCTGAGGTCGTTCTAGCTATCTGGAAACATAATAAAAAAGGGATAACCCCAAGATTAACCTTGCTTCAACAATTGCTTGTACGGTTTTCTGCTCCTGAGGACTTAGCCGTTTGGGAATTGCCGAATTGGAAGAAACCGTGCAAACAGCCAACAGTGCAAAGGGTTTGGGATTTTTAATTCTAATTCAATAGCAAATTGGGTTTACAATTTTCAAATTTTCAAGCTTGAACAGTGGGCTATTAAGCTTGAACGAAAAACAATTGGACAACAATGGGCTATTAGAGCCAATTTTTTCTCTTTACACACATGGACTTGGACAACAATAGGCTCTATAACCCAATGTAGTCCACTGCTGGATCCGTCCATGTCAGGGATTAATCTCATCTTAGCGCCCAAGCAGAGGTGGACCCAAACTTCTTGTATTGTGGGGGCAAATTTTAAAATACAATTTTTTAAAAGAAAATAACATAACATTAATGAAAATAAATCAATACGCTACTATAATTGTAGACTACTCATTTTCGTACTTTTGCGAGAAGTCAAGGATGGAAGTAAAGGTTTTGTTGAAGATTGAAATTAAAATTTGCGGACAATAATTCGTTAATCTAAACATTCCATTTTTATCACATTGTCAGCCAGAGAACAAATCCAATTATGCCTAAGAGGCCAAATTTTGTTAAACTTTGATTTGAAATTGCCAAATTTGTGAACTCCAAAAATTCTCCATCTAAAATACTAATTTCAACTACACCTTCGTCTTCCCAATCACAAAGCTCAAAATCATACAAGATCAAATATAGTACTGAAAAAAATAACTCACTTATTAATTTCAATCAAATATCATATACGACGAACAAAATCAAACATTAGACTTTCGAAAGCTACAAGGATCTAAAATGTAAATGGTGATCTTAGACTTGAAAATTCCACTACCGCACGCAACATTTACTTCTCCAAAATGTCCAAATAGTATTTAGAAACGGTAAAGATTTTTCTATGTTTGAAACTATTTTCTCTATTTCTTCACCTCTAAATTCGAGGATATATGCATAGATAACCTAAAAATAAAGCCATATTCAAAATGACCTTTGACTTCTCTAAAAGATTAGAACTACCCAAAATTCCCTAAGTATTATATTTATCTAAAGGTACCAAAGTATGAAATGAATACAATCAAGTCCTAAAGAATAAATTATCATAAAATGACTTATAAAAAATCCAGATTTAAAAGAAGACCATATAAGATCAAGAAAATAGCAAAATATAAAAAAGAAATTGAATTTGAAAATGAATTCGAAAAAATAGGATATCAAGAACAATTAAGTACATCACAAAAAATATTAAAATGTTTCAAAGAAAATATGACAGAAAACTTTGCTAAAGGTATTGTTATATCTATAATAACAAAATATATATATGATATTATAGATAACTTGGAAGAAAAAAGAAAGAACATTTTAAAATACGACATACCTTTTAATCCAGATATAGATATAATAACAAATCTTGATATTAAAAATTCTCAAATATTATTAGATTTTGAAGATTTACTTAACACATTATAAATGAGAAGACCTATTACAAATAGATTACCTCAAGCATATAAAAATTTAAAATTTAAGTTAACATTAACATTTTATATAGCTATAATAAATAATAGATTAAGTTTAG
>OU503039.1:7010610-7035003 GCA_912172775.2 Fraxinus pennsylvanica | reverse complement strand
ATATATATATATATATATATACTGTAGTCAACAGAATTTATGCATTCTAGTCTCATCATTCAAAGGTCGTATCCTGTCATTTACTAAGTAAAGGCCCCTAAGCCATTCAAAGCAAACCTAAAAAGCATGATCGTCCACTACTAATTAAAATGTTGTATTTTGCCATTTACTAATTAAAAGTTCCAACATTGAAGGTAAGTTTCAGCTATAAAAACACATGATCTTCCACTACAAATGCAGCATAACCTAGCAATCCTAACTTAAAATCTAAATAGGATACTAACTATCAACAAAAATATGAATTATAACGGATTATGCTTTACCTAAATATAAGTTCGCCCAACACCCAAGTTTCAGTCTTCTTCACTCCACCACAAAACTCACACAAATTTCAGCCAAATGCGGTGTAATGAAATTCCCAATACAACTTTCGCTGGAGAAGAAAAAATTCACACGAATTTCTGGAAATAGCAAAAATGGTAGCAATAAAAATGCTGGAGAAGAAAAAAAAATCTAAAAGAGTTAAATCTCACACTGCCTACCTCGAAGCAATGAAGAAGAAGTTTCCTAATAGTTGATGCTATATGAATCATTGACGGTTGGTGTCCGCGATGCCCTGTATTTCGAGAGACCGACGATCCGGGGATGAGATGAGTGAGAGGGGAAGAGAAGGGATGACTGTATGAATCAATTGATGGCTTTCATCGGTGATGCCCTGTATTCTAATGGCGGATGGGATGAGTGGGAGAGGGAAAGCTAAGATGAGGGAGAAAGGTGGAAGAGAGGCAATGAGATGAGTCTGGGTTTTGCCGTCAGTAGAATATTTGATTTTCATTTATTTTTAATTCTAAATCATTTACTAACAATTGCATATAATTAATATGAATATAATACAAACCTATATTTAGTGTATTAACAATGAATAAATCTGTAGGTAAATGTCAATTAATATTTCATTTTATTACAATTTTTATAATCAACAATTAGTACGTCACAATTGTCGTTGGTGATTTTTATATTTATTTTTTTTAAAAAAATTACTAACGGAATAAAAACGAAATCTTAATGACGGCTATATTTTGTCGGTAATTCGGTTGCCACCCCATTTATTTTATAGTTATACATTTTTTTATAACATTTCGTTGGAAAATTGTTGGTAATCCGTTTCGAACAGCAATGGATGGCTTCCGTTGGTAAAAAAAGGGTCTATAAAGCCTCCATTTCTAGTATTGACCGCCCATGAAGTCAAGCCAAACTTGAAATAGAATATTCACTATTTGCCAAATAGCATAACTAACCTTTAACTGACGATAACCTTGGCTTGCTTTCCAAACCAACAATCTCAGATGATCTTTAATTGAGTTGAGCAACTTTGTTTTTTATATTTATGAACTCATTACACCAAACCCAAGAGAAGCTTATATGGTGTTTTGGATGCCACTTGTTTCTATCAGCTATAGATGTCTAAAATTAATGTTTGAGTATTAGGACTAGGTTGTTTTTGGTATGGTTGAAAATGTAGAATAATATAATGAAAGCAAAAAATGAAAGGAAAAAAATAACTACTACCTATTTAGTAGGGAGGAAAAAGATGTGGTAAGGAAGATGCCCGTATTCACTCGTATGATATTCGTGAACTCAAGAGGCATTTGTTGAAGTTTCTACAAATATAACTAATTTGAGTATAATTTTGTACGTATACTATACATAATTATTAACTTCTAGAATAATTATAAGATTGTTTATATTTAACTGGATTACTAAATAAAGGAAATGTAGTAACCATTGTGCGATCTTACGTGAAAGAGTGATACATTCCTTGAGGCCCGTGTCCAAGTTTCACCGAGAAGCCCACCCGCTCTCTCCTTACCTACCTTTTGTGAACCAAAAAGTATAGACCCCAAAATATTGTATAGTCGTTATTTATGAAAATTAGGACCTTAGTGCAAGATGATGAAAGTTAGGAATAAAATTCCATATCGGTCAATATTTGAGGGATTGCAAATACAATTTCCTGAACTATATATATGATATGAATATTCATATATATGTATGTATGTATGTATGTGTATTTGTATGTGTATGTAATATGAATATGATATATATTGTATTAGTATATATATGGTATATATACATATGGAAATATTGGATGGAATTAAGTACACTTCCTTTTTATATATGAAAAATAAGTTAGGAAGATTCGTTCCTAAATAAGTCAACTACTGTGTATGTGTGAATATATAATTATATATAATTGCGATTGATTAAGTTAAATTATAATATCACTATAATTATGCTCGTTTATATATGTTTAATTATATATAATTATGATCGATTGATTTAAATTATATAAACACTATAATTACACACGTTTATATATGTATATAATTATACACAATTATGATTGATTTAAATTTTGCAATTACGTACATCTATATATTTATATAATCATATACAATTATGATTAATTGATTTAAATTCTTTGATTACTATAATTACGTTTGTCTATATGTGTATATAACTATATATAATTATGAACAATTGATTTAAATTATAGAATTACTATAATTACGCCCGTCTATATATGTATATAATTATATGTGGTTATCATTGATTGTGAAAATTAGAAAATTTCCTTATATGTGAAGGATACGTAAATTAGTAAATAGATTTAATTGTATGATTACTGCAATTACGTGCGTCTATATATGTATAATTATATATAATTATGGTTAACTGAGTTAAATATAATATTACTATAATCACATCAGTCTATGTATATATAATTATATTTAAATATGGTTGATTGATTTAAATTATATGATTACTATAATCACGTACGTCTATGTGTGTGTGTGTGTAACTATGATTATCACACACTACACATATAGTTTATAAACAAATTTTTGATGTGAAGTTCTTTCATACGTGTTTTATGAAATCCTCTTCAAATTTACGAGGTAAGTGTAGTCATACGTTGTATGTTAGATCGATTTATGAATACGATATTGGTCATATATGCTTAAGTTCAAAGAATAGGAGTTTTGTAGCGCTACGTACGGGAATTATAGCCATAAAGTTCAGATTTTAATTCTTGTGCCTCCCTACGTAGTTATATACTGGGATTATGGCCACCTAAGTTAGGTTTCTAATTCCTGTGTCTTCTTATCTACGTTAAGAGTTATTAATTTTAAATATGACGATTTATGTAGCTCACTTATTGGGATTTTATCTCATTATTTATGATTTTCCCTCTTTTAGATAATTGAGGTTTGAAATATTGAAGTTTGGAACTTGCCGCTGGTGGTATAATAAAAAAGAAATAATTTATGATTTTTTTTAAAAAAAATAAATTTTATGATTTAGAAAATATTTTATTTTTAATTATTGTAACCTTTGGGATATTTATCTTTTTGTGATATATATTTAACGATTCAAAGGGTAAGTTTTGAGCATTACAGATGGTATCGGAGCGAGTCTACGTTTCAGTAGACTCTTTTTTCCTAAAAAAATAAAAAAATTATAGTCACTGTTCGCATTAATATTTTATGGATAGAAATATGATTATCTCAAGATATTTTTTCTAAAAAAAGTCAGATTTAATGCTTCTTTGACTACTACTACGCGAGACCAAGTTCCAAGCTTTGATTTCTTCGAATCAGGTAAAAAAAAATGACAATTGATGATTATTTTATGTTATGTGAGTAAGTATGCATATGTATGAGATTGTGTTAGAATTATGCTTAATTATGAAACATGCTTAACTATGTATAATTTTTCACTTCATATGTGTTATTTTTCATGCTAATCAACTTATTATGCGGTATAGCAATCATTAAATTTCTAACAATAGTGACGTAGCAAAATATGGATATAAATTATGATTTTATGGATATATGAAAATTCATTATGGATATTATAAGCTATGAGAATGAAAATTTTATGATATTATGTGATTTTAAGACTAGTAATTACGTTATGAAACATATCAACTTATGAGTATAGTCAACCTTAGAAAATTTATATATTAGATAGTAGAGTCCAATTTGGAAAGTTATACCTTTAAATTCTTTTATTCCCGCTTTATTTTTAGAGTTTTCTTGGTTTGCATAATCGCAAAACTGAAAGGCTTTATCGAAAAGACCTAAACTGTCTAAGTAGAGCTTGAGATTTAAGTAGTCCACTTGTGACCCCCCCATCCTCACCTGAAAGAGTCTCAGTTGAACGTTATTCAAATCAATGAAACGAAAGCAGTGTTACAAACCCACTTCAAATTTTAGCATTGACATATTTAGAAACCTTTATTTTCATAAACTTTTAAGAAAATTTTATTTAAGAAACCTGTATTTCAAAAATTACTATCTTACGAAACTTCTATTTTAGAAATCCCGATTTCATTGGACCTTTCATCTTTACCTTTCCAAAAAAAAAAAAAAAAATCCCAATTTCATGAAATTTTTATTTTGAGAAGCATCTATTTTGAAAAACTTTTATTTCAAAAAAAAATTCATTTTTAGAAACTTTCATTTTAGGAATATTCCCAACTGTTTGGCGATGACATTTAAGGTAATTTTCGAGGATATATATGAAAAATAAGTTAGGAAGTTTCTTTCCTAAATAAGTCAACTACAATGTATGTGTGAATATATAATTATATTGAATTATGATTGATTATAAGTTAAATTATAATATTACTATAATTATGCCCATTTATAAATGTATAATTATATATAATTATGATTGAATGAATTAAATTGTAATATTACTATAATCACATGCATCTATGTATGTATAATATGTAATTATGGTTGATTGATATAAATTATATGTTTGCCATAATCACCTATATATGTGTGTGTGTGTGTGTGTGTGTGTGTGTGTGATTGTCCCAAACTGTACATACAGTTCATAAACAATTGTTTGAGGTCAAGTTCTTTCATATGTGTTTCATGAAATCCTCTTCAAATTTACGAGGTAAGTGTACCCATATGTTGCATGTTTGATCATTTTTTATACTTTAAAATACGGAATTCGATTTATGAATATGATATGGGTCCTATATGTTTAAGTTCAAAGGATCGGAGTTTAGTAGTGCTACACACATGAATTATAACCATGAAGTTCAGATCTTAATTCCCATGTCTCCCAATGTATATTGTGATTATGTACTGAGATTATGGTTACCTAAGTTCGGTTTCTAATTCTAGTGTCTTCCTATGTACGTTAAAAAAAATCCTAAATTTTAAATATGAATTACGATTTGTGGTTCACTTATTGGGATTTTATCTTATTATTCATGATTTTTCCCCTTTTAGGTAATTAAGGTTCGAGATATTGGGGTTTGAAACTAGCCACCGGTGGTATAATAAAGAGGAGATAATTGATAATTTTTGTTAAAAAAACATAGATTTTATGATTAAGAGAGTGTTTTATTTTTAATTACTGCAACTTTGGAGATGAATATCTTTTATGAAAGTTTTATTTTTACAATATATATTTAATGACTCAAAGGATAAGTTTTTAGGTCGTTACAAAAAGCATGCACGTAACTTCAGAAATATTGCTCCCAAATTTTATTGGAGACTAGTATGGTTAACGAGCGTTGCACGTTAGTGGTTAAATATTGAAAATAAATATATGTAAATTTCAGAGAAATTCATTCGTAAACATGAAAGATATTCATAAGTTAATCCGAATAAACTCACTCGTCGTCTATATCCTTTATACCTTTTCGATTCTTCATATGAAGATTTGGTATTAATTGCGTCACAAATGTATTCTTAACTAAATATGATCAATGATTTAATGATTTTTTTTATATTAGGTTGTAAATGTTTTAGGATCTTAAATGAAGAGTTAATTACTCATGCTTAGTACATTTTAGCTAGTTATTTGTTTAAATTCAAGTTGTTTGTGTTAGGAACCTAATTACTTAGTTTAAAGTTCCAACGATGAGAAATTTGATTGTTATTTTTGTGTCATTTTTAATCATATAATCTAACAAGAGGACCAACTCCTAAAAACAACATATCCAATCGTCAAGAAGTTAGAGATTGAAAATAATGAGATTCCTATTAGTTTGGGAGTTTGGAGATAATATTTTTTTCATAAATTATTTATTTGTTTATTGTTGTTATTCAAATGGTTTGCCACTTCGAAATTGCATTGACGTGTCAGATCTCGGGGTCGAGGGTAGTGCCCTTCATAGGGCTTGGGGACAACGCTCGATGGGATCAGGTCGCGGGGGTTGAGGGGCAGCGCCCCTCGTGGGGGTTCGAGGGCAATGCTATCGAGAAATTAGAGGCGAGTTCTCATAGATGACATAAAGACCCGTGGCTATTTTTTTTTTACCTTAACACCATCTATTCCTATAGGTTTCTAAAATCTTGAGTGGCACAAGTTTGAAGATTTGGAGTTGGAAGAGGCTGGGATTACACTGTGAGGGCACTTAAAACATTTTTTAGTTATAGCTAAAACATGACCTATAAGAAATTCTATTGGGTTTAGAAAAAAAAATATGTGCACGGTCTTTGTGCAGCACAGAGACACATACACAACCTGTGTCTCCATACTGCACGGAGACACCATTCTTCGTGTGCAATGGAGACACGAAGCCATATCTCCATGCGCACATGGAGACAGGTCTCTGTGTGGTACGAAGACATGGCGTCTCCACACTGAGACACCATATCTCCGTGCTGCACGGAGACGGTCTCCGTGAACATGGAGCCACCATCTTTGTTTATACTGTTGGCTTTGTTGTTCACATTCTTGATGCAAATATGTAGGAACAGAGGCGGTCCAACATCAATATTATATCTATACAACCATTGCAGTGGACTCCCATTTTTAGAGTCTGCGTAAAGCAGACTATCAAGACTCCCATAAGGCATAAACTCATAAACAATCAACAATTAACCCTTTTCAACACACCAACCTTGGAGATGAACTAAATTTTTATGCCTCAAACAAGCTATAATTGATAATTCAGAGAGGAATTTGGTTTTACTCTCGTGGGCATGCTCGGATCTTTTGACAACAAAAATAGTACCCAAATTCGTGGAACTTGAATAGCTTAAGAAAACGTCCAACTTCTTCTCATTCATGTAATCAATCCAAGCAGTAATCAAATTCCCACTCTTCAAATTCACACTTTGTAGCATCAGATTGGCATCTTGATTGAGATAAGGCTATTAATATCCAACCCAACATGGTTGTCATCAGGATCATTAAAGTGCAAATCTTGCCGTGTATCAAATTCAATTGCAACAAATTTGATCTTGGTCAATTGCGATGAATTGAAAAGGCTTAAGTACATTCCCGCATTTCCCAACTACCCATAAATAATTAGAATTCGTAAAATGCACATCAAACTAACCCTCGAATTTTTTGGGATCTTATCTAAGCTCACATAAAATATAGTAGAATCAGAGAAATTTACATGATAAATCCAAAACCCAGAAATAAAATTATCAGAAACCGTGCTTATATTCAATAAATCAAAAGACAACAAACCAATTGATAACCAATCGAGCCTCTCAAATATGATTTTCACATAGAGAAAATGGAAATACCCCAGCATTATCATATATATAAGAAGTACAAGATAAATCGAAATACAATGTGTGTGAGAGAGAGTGTGTGGGTGTATATATATATATTAAGCACATATTGTACCAATTAATGGCGAGAAGAAGAAGAAATGAGAAATCTTAAGGGTCAATGTGGGGAATGGAAGAGTAAAGAGTTATGGCAAAGATGGAATGGCGTGTGGAAATGGAGAAAGCAAAGCGCGTGGGGGAAAATGGAGGATAAGAATATTGAATTTTGACGACGATAGGCAATCGTTACTCGTGGCGTGCCTATGTTTTGCTTCTTTTATTTTATAGTGATATATTCTTTTAGGTCTAGGTTATTCTTTATAACTCCGTGTGTTGATAATTTTTCAGGCCATCCAGATTTTAGATAGCCGTGTGAACAAAAGTGGGAGATTGAAAGCTTTGTATGTGAGGACACAACAAGGTATTCTCTTTCAAATCAAACCTCATGCACGTATGCCAAGGACATATAAGCTCTTCTCTAGTATCATGGGTGAGTTTATCCGAGATTTTCCAATAAAAAACTATTTTTGAAGAGTGCCATTAATAATGAATTATTTTAACATTACTTTGTAGTGCAACTGCTACAAAAGCTGCATATCACTCTAGCTGGAAAGGGTGAGAAACTTCTACGTGTCATCAAGAATCCTGTAACCAGTATTTGCCCATTATCTCTCGTAAAATAGGTGAATTTTTTCTCTACTTGGTGTTTTTTTTGTCCTTTTCATTATCATTGTAATAATCAAGTGATTTTGCTGGACATCGGGCTTCTCACACAGTTCAGAAAAGCTAGTTGATATGTATGACTATGTTAGTACTGTTGACAATGACATGGACCTTGTTTTTGTGGTACGTCAATCGCCTGCTTTTTTTATTTGGCTGAAACTTGTATCTAATGTGTACGGCTTATGTACAGGTTGGAGCAATGGCCCATGGGAAAATTGACAAAGACTATGTCGAAGATTATCTATCAAGTAAACAAAATTTAAGTCTCTTCTCTACTAGTAAAATTTGAAATTTTAAAATCACCACGGTAAGCATTTATATAAAAGTTGTCTAATCCCCCGTTTGGCCTCCATGATTTGAAATTATACTTTGGAATAGTGTTTTTTTTTTTGGAGGATACGTTGTTGAAAAAGAAGGAAAAGTTGTCAGTTTACATGTAATATTATTTTATGAAAGATTGTGTAATTGAAAATAAGAGAGAGAAAAATGGATTATAATTTAAGGGGGGCCAAACATAGGCAAATTTTTTTTGGTTTTTCAGTATCATATTTGTCAAGTTGTTTCAAAATCTGGTTATTAAAATAATCTGGTTCAAAGAGTTTGCAATAATGTTGCATTCCATGTGTATGACTTCACTCTTGTTCTTCATACTACTCCGTTCAGAGACAATTTTTAATGCGAAGTTGATATGTTTATGCCATGCTTTAAAAGAGCGCATTGTCTCACAGAAGATGAGTCCAACCACTTGGGATTCTGTTATGCCAGCTGCAATTGGCACAAATGTTGTCAATTCCAGATACCCAAGGAATATAACCAACCTAAATGAGTTATTCACTCTAATGAGTGTTATTTTTCTGGGTCTTTCGGTATTTAGTTCACCTATTTCGACATGTATATCATGATGTCTAGTAGCTCTCAAATGCTTTGTTAAGTTTCATAGCTATCTAAAAATCTGTCCGTTGCAGTTTCTGAATTTCCAAATGAGCCATACTGCATAAAAATAATAACTACAGCAGTGGAGTGCAAGTTGAAGATTTTGTGAACTTGTCCTCTTTCAGCCTTTTGTTGCTTGGCCTTGAAAGATTTTCCTTCACTTTCTAGTGCCAATATGCTATCACAGCTCTGTTTTTAGGACTGTGGTGTTCATTTATGAATACCGATAAACTCGGTAATGTAGATTTTGCATTAATATTTGGCTTCTGACATTAGAGAATTTTACATATATTGTTCCTAAACAAGTATTTTCGGAGTGTTCACAATTTTTAGAAGTTGCTCTTATTGGTTTGAAAATACTTGTAACCGATACATTACTTTATCATATAAAAAGTCATCTGTGACTTAAACCTGTACGAGGATATGAGCAGTCGGGTGCATTAATAATTGACAAATAAAACACTGAAGTAACTGAAATGTTTGGTTTTATGGAAAAGTTTACATAAGAATTACAGATCAGTATTATTAAGCTTGTCGTGCTTCTAAATGTTGATTTTAGATTCACTTAGCTCTTTCTTGATATTTGACTCTACAACTTCCTTGATAATCTTAGTTTAGTAATTGAACTTCGATAGTTTCCGTTCCAGTTTAGTTAAACTCCCACCCCTATTTGAAGTCGAGAATGCCAGCATGGTTTCACATGTACAAGTCAGCCCTTTTTCACTATCATTTTTTATCGACATAAGATTCGTATCATTTACCATTTAGATGTGCATCTGCATTTACAGTTTACATAGAACATTTTGAACCCCAGGCCTATTCTTTCGACGTGCAGGGCACATGGGCAGGTTGTAAACTTCCACCTGAACGCATCATATCTATGGACAATCGCTAATGTGTCTGAATATTGTTCCATCATATAAGAAAACAGAACATGAAAGTATAATTTACATGTGCATAGTATTTTGCATAATGTGAGATGTATGTACAGTTATTAGATCTCATTTCCATTTTCGCTTGTTTATGCAAGGCGTGTCAATCATTCCAAAAAATGATTTCTTGATGCCAATATTATGTTTATGTTTCTGCCTTGTATTTTTGTGGTAACATTGTTCACGTGCATTAGACATGCATCTTTGTTAACAACAAATGTGCGTGCACTTGCATGAGATGTGCATCTTGTTTACATATTTCATTTAAGGTGATGTAGAGTATTACTTGAATTTGAGGGTGGGACTCTTGTAGGGAACACTTCAAAAGTAAATGCCTCACTGAACCTCGAAACCAAATTCACGAATTTGGCTAGCTATTGACGAGTGTAAAGCAAGGGAAGAGAGAAAGGGAAGCACAGAAGGCCCGCTTACAGCTTGCGAACCTAACCTCCGTCTGAGCTGGCTACAAGCTGTAAGATGTGCAAAAAATGTGACACTTTTAACCGAATTTGTTAATAAGTAACCAATAAGGAGCCACCATCTGTTATTTCCCCAAAATGACCAAATTACCCAAAAGTTTGGATGAAAGTCTATAAATCCCTCCTAATTTGAAGAGCAACTCCTGTAATTCAAATATCCCTATCTCAAATAGTCATTTCATCTCTAGCTTTTGTTTGAGCATCACATTTGGAGGCAATAAGCTCAAAATATTCGTTGGGCAAGAAATATTCGTTGGGCATGAATTCTGGCGTGATCGTGACTGATAAAGGATTCGCCACTCCCACTATCTGCAGCATTTGAGAAAAGAGGACATATTCTACATGAGTTGGTATTAGAGTTGGAGGTCTCGTGTTCGATTCTTCAAGAGGAGATAATTATATAGAGCATCACTTGAACATGAGGTTGAGCCTGCTTCGTAAAGATGCCGAAACCAATAGTGATTGGGGTGAAATATTGATCTCATCGAGGGTGATAAAGTATTTTGTTATGCTCTTCCTACTAACAACAGCTTTAGAGGAAAGTAATTGCATCTCCTATATCAGAAGGTTTTATATAAAAGTAGTTTGTATGCTCTCAACTAAACATGAGTTGGCAAATGGGCATCATGGACAGCAATTTAAGGTCATTTTAGGCAAGTTTGGGAATTGTTGATATCTTTGCACCTGCTCTAAGGTGAGTGTTGAGAAGTGACAAATTTGAAGGATCGATTAGAAATGTATTAATCAATTATGGTCATTCATACTTGGTTTGCAATATGTAATATGACAAGTATAAATTTTTTTAGAATAATTTGTAGGTGATTTGGGTTGTTTACTTTTCTACTATGCAAAATTATACATAACAATGCAATTGTTTTAGTTAACACATAAATGTTATAAATAGTAATAATTTCTAGAGCTACAATTTGCATGTGTTTTACTAACATTCAATGCCCCATATTTATAGAGAAGAATTATGAATACAATAATAATGATAATTTATAGGGCTATAGAAGTACAATTGTTATTCACTAATAAATTTACCATCTACAATACTTCTCCTTAAATGACACATTACAAAATATATGTTTCGTTAAAACATTGTTTGATAAAAATCCAATTGGACAAAAATAACAAACAAAGGAAAAATAGTACAATTATTTTAGAGTATTAAAAAAAATGCCATCTCGTTAAAACCTTGCAAGAAAACCCAGTGAGATAAAATCTAAGCGAAGGAAATAAAGTAAAGCTACTCCCTCTGATGTTGATCACTGAAAGTCTTTGAGTCGACGCATTCCATTCTCGTGAATCAATTTTTTGAATGTGTTAGCAGTGCTTTTGTGAATAAATCAGCCACATTGTCACTTGAGTGAATTTATTAAATATTGATGTCGCAATTTTTCTGAAGCTCATACGTATGAAATAATTTGGAAAAATATACTTCGTTCTATCACCTTTGATATAGCCTCATTTGAGTTGTGCAATACAAGCTACATTATTTTCATACAAAATTGTTAGACTATCTTTTATTGATATTAATCCGCATGAGGATTGTATATGGTAGGTCATGTTTCTCGACCATACACATTTTTTGCCTAGTTCATGGATTGCAATAATTTCAGATTTGAAAAATGTTGTTGTCAAGGTTTGCTTTACAAATTCCCATGATATAACCGTTCTTCCATGTATAAACACATATCCAGTTTGTGATTTAGTTTTATGGGGATCAGATAGATAACCTATATCCGCATATCCCAATAAAGCAAATCTTGATTTTTGAGAATAAAATGATCTCAAATCAATAGTACGTTTTAGGTAACGAAAAATGTGTTTAACACCATTCCAATGTCTTTGAGTTTGTGTAGAGCTATATCTTAAAATGAGATTTACAGTATGTTGGGTCAAGTCCAATTTACAAGATAAGATAATGCTTTAATTGCATTAAGATACGATAATCCAGGACCAAGAATCTTTTCTCCATCTTTAAGTGGACGAGATAGATATTTTTTCACATCAAGTGATCGAACAACCGTAAGTGATGCTAATGGATGTGCATTATTTGTATAAAAACGTTTTAAGACTCTTTCTATATGTGTAGATTGGTGAATAAATAATCTTTTTGGAAGTATTCAATGTGCAACCCGAGACAAAAAATTTTTTCCCAAATATTTCACCTCAAATTCATTTTTCATATAATCTGAAATTTTGTTGAGTTCTTCAAGAGTTCCAATAAAATTCAAATAATCAACATAAGCTGTCATAATTGCAAAGCCAATATTTATTTTCTTTATGAAAAAACTTCCTTCAACAAATATTCATTGATGCGATTATTCCACATGCGTTCGGATTGTTTCAATCCATATAATGATCTTTTCAATTTAATTGATAACATAGTTCTTGATCATGTATCATTTATTCCTTGCACTTTAAATCTTTCGAGGACTTTCACACATATGTGTGTGTGTGTGTGTGTGACTATCAAATGAACAATACAAGTAGGAAGTTACTAGATCCATAAGGTGCATTTGAGCCTTTGTGACATGGTCGAACTAATTAAGAATCTGCAAATAATAGTGTCCATTATGGGAGAATATGTTTCCTCATAATCAATTTCAGGTCTTTGATAAACCTTGATCTACGAGTCACTTTGTATCTTGTAATTTGATTATTTTCATTTCTCTTTCTTACAAAAACCCATTTGTGTCCTATACGGATTATATTTTTAGGTGTTCAAACTATGTTATATATTTTCTACAACGTAAATATGTCGCAAGTGTACGGTTTCAAGTTTTGTAATATATGAACGAAGTTAGAATGTCGAACTCCCAGTGATTGTAATTTAATTTTATACTATGTGCTATAATTGTGTAGCCTCTATTTTAACTAGATGAATGAATTTTTTTAATCAATATTTTATCTAAACTAGGGATGATTGGGACGAATTCAACGAATAAATGCAAGTTATATGAATTAATTAATATAGGAGAGCCTATTGTATGATTTCACCCAACTATCAAATATGATTTTTAAAAACCTAGTTATCTTTAATCAATTTTCCACGTTTAAATCAAGAAAAATAATGTAATTCTACCCTCTCTCGACTGTCGAGTAAAAAAATAATCCTAAAATTAATTCCAGTATCTTTATTCCAAATTAAAATCAAGATTTATTAAGATCGTGATTCTTAGATGGAACAAATTTCATGGATTCTACATTTTTTCTCGAAACCCATAAATTCTAGGTTGTGGTATTGTTGTGAGCTGCCTAAATTTCCCTATCTCAAGTGCCTAAATTGACTAGTATCTAATAGTTTAATTAGTGGCCAGTTAACTGAAAGCATTACATCAACAACACAAATCAATGGGATTGGAAAATTTCATACAAATAACTAAAACAAAATAAAATCATATCCTCAAGTTTTGGCTAGTCAAACCTTAGAGGAATTATTTAGTTCATGATATGAGACATGAAATCTATACAATTCATAATGAATAACATGAAAAGTGATGAGTGTTCTATACTCATAATATTTATGCCACTTAATTCATTTTTTTGGATATCCTTGAGAGAGTTTTATGGGTGTGTGTTTTGATGTTATGATATAGGTTGTTGAAATTGAAGGAAATTAGAAAAAGTTGGCAAAATGGAGAAACATGCTAAATTGTAAGAGATCCAAAGTTCGAGGACTAAATTACAAATACTCAAAAGTTTTGCCGGACCTCATAATGAAGATTCAAGAGTGATAAAAGTCAATTGGATGAAGAAAGAAGTCCAATGGATCAAATATAATCAAAGTATTATCACACATCAATTTCCAACCGAAGAATTTATATTCCTAATTTTTAGTCTCATATTGAGACTCATTTTTGACATAACAAATTTTCGAATTGGAAAATGATATATGAAGAAATATTGTACCTCTTTAAGTTATCTTTCAATGCAGTTGAATCGCCTCAATCAGACATATAAAGAAAAGGTTATGATAGAAATATTGAAGGACGCGTACACCTAAATTTTCACCCGAAATGGGCGCCGAGGCACCGCTGGGTGAGAAAACAGGTTTTTAATATTTTTTAATTCTTTTCCTACCCCAATTCAGCTCTAATTCATCCAAGACTCCAAAAATATGATAAATACATGAGCAAAAACTTATTTTCAGTGATTTTGAAGGGGTAAAATAGCAAAAGACTCAAGAAATCAAGCGAGGAGGAGCGAAGAACATCAAGGGGAATTCCAACTAAAGCTTCAAAAGAGTTTATCTTTCCCCTCTTCCTTATGTTCTCTCATATAAATTGTATAGATTTTATGAATTCCATCATGAACTAAACAATTTATATAGGGTTCGATGTAGCCAAACTTGATATTATGATTTGATTTTGTCATTCTCTACTTGATATATGTTGAATATACTAGTTCTTCATTAACCTGCAATGTCAACTTTCCTCGTGGACATTAATCAGAGCTCTCCCAGTTGCCAAAAAGGGCTGACCAATAATTAACGATAATTCTTGATCTTCTCCCATATCCAAAATCACATAGTCCACCGGGAAGATGTACTTGTTAACTTTAACCAACACATTTTCAATGATCCCTCTGGAATATGTGATAGATCTATCAGCTAGTTACAAAGCGATTAAGGGTCATTTCACTTCTCCAAGGCCCAACTTCTTGAATACATATAGTGGCATCAAATTGATGTTGGCTTCCAGGTTACACCATACCTTATCAAAAGTATAAGTGCCAATTGTGCATGGAATAATAAAGCTACCCGGATCTTTTAGTTTTCGAGAGAGCTTCTTCTGGAAAATGGTAGTACATTCTTCTGTCAGCTTGACCGTCTCAAATTCCACTAGCTTTCTATTCTTTAACATTACTTCCTTAAACAATTTGGCATAATTTAGCATTTGTGCCAAAGCATCAGCGAAATGAATATTGTTGTGGATCTTCTTGAAGACTTCCAAGAGTTTGTCAAATTCCTCATCAAATTTCTTCTTCAAGAACCTTTGTGGTGTCGTCGCTCCAAAATGGGAGGATTATCTAGGAATCAGATTGAGTTAGGCAGAAAGTTATTCTTTGTTGCCTCTGCCTCAGTTTTCTTCTCTTCAACTAGTTTTTAATCAACATGATCTGAAGCAAACATTTTTTATATGCCTATTCTCTTCAAGCTCTTTTCCTCTCTTCAATGTGATGGCATTGCAGTGCTCTCTTGGGTTAACATATGTGCCATTAGAGAACTTCCCTTTCTGTTGGGAGGTTATTGCAATTGCAAGTTGACCAATCTTTACTTCTAAATTCTTCATTATGGCTTCCATGTAGGTTATATGAGTCTCAATATTGTCAAGTCTAGACTCATCCTTGTTGAATCTCGCCCTTGTCGCTGAAATAAAGGTCCCCAAGATATCCTCCAGTGATGACTTTCCTTTAGAAGCTTGATTATTAAACCCAGGTGGTAGCTGTAGCACGTTCACATTATTACTGTAACAGAGGTTCTCATGGTTTCGTAGTCCTGGATGGTACTGGTTTTCTAAGTAATTTCCTTTCGGATTGTGGTGGCTACCATTCACATGCTGGACTTGCTCATTTTTCGTCTCAAACTCATGGTATGAAGTAGAAGCAACCATGATAGACTACGTTTTCTTTTGTGTTTCTAGTGATGTCAATACGACTATTTAAGTTGTAAGAAAGGACATTTGAGCTATAAGGGTTATAATAAGATCCATCTCATAAAGGCCAGGAACTATCTTTGCACTCGAACGCTCACTTGGCCATTGATTACTATTAGTGGCTATTTCATCCAGCAAGGAGTAAGCCATATATGTAGTCTTTGACATCAAAGTTCCTCCTGCTTTTGAATCCATTACTGTCCTTGTTTGACCATTTAATCTATTGTAGAAGATTTCTATTTGCAACCAGACATGATAACCATGTTGGGGGCATTTTCTATGTAAATCCTTGAATCTCTACCAAGCCTCATAAAATGGTTCTAAATCCGATTGTCTGAACTAGCCTATTTCACTCAGCAATTGAGATGCCTTGGAAGGTGGGAAAATTTTGTGAGGTAGTTCTAAGCTAGTCTTTCCCAAGTCGTGATGGATCCATATGGCAAAGATTGAAACCATGCTTTGGCTTTATCTTTTAAGGAGAAGGAAAATAAGCGGAGTCGGATGGCATCTTCAATAATGCCATCCAACTTCATGGTATCGCTGATTTCAGAAAAAAGAACCAAGATGAGCATTTGGATCATCTGTTGGAAATCCCCCATATCGATTCTGTTGAACTATGTGTTTCAATCCTAGCTTTAGTTCGAAGTTATTTGTAGCCAGAATTTGGCGTGTAATACCGGAGTAGTTGTTGTTGCCCATTGGTCTGACATGATTTCTAATGGCCAGCTGTTGAATGTTCTGATTCCCTGCTCGTTCTAATAATTTTTTGAGTTTGTTTCTTTGTATGTTGCTTGAAAATTTGAAAGATCGTTCAATTTCAGGATCAAAGGATAATCGTTCAATGCTTTTCGGTCTTCACATAGCCCTGAAACAACGAATAAGCAAACTAATTAAAAGAAAATAAATCTAAATTAAAACAAAAGCTACTTAGCAATAATATTAGAAAAAAATAAAATTAAACAATCCCCGACACTGGTGCCAAAAACTTGTTATGCGTTTTCTACAACATAAATATGCTGCAAATGTATGGTGTCACGTTTTGTAATATATGAATAGAGTTAAAGTGTCGAATCCATAGGGATTGTAATTTAATTTTATACTAAGTACTATAATTTTAGATGGTCACATCCGTCGCTTGCAACAGTTCCTTACTCAGCCTCTCCTATTTGGAAGAGATTGAAGAGATTTGGACCATGCGCCAAGACACACATTGCGTGGTGCCTTGGGATATGGCAGATCTTCTTTTGGCATGATTGTTGGATGGGTGATTTTACATTGGCATCCATTTTTCCACACAGACAGCACACATCTGCGAGGGTGCATGAATTTTTGAAGACACTGGACGGGATTTTGGGCGGTTACTACAGGCTCTTCCATTAGCTATGGCAGAGCAAATCAAGGCCATTCCACTATGTCTTGATGTCTCGGATCGTATTTTTTGGAGGGCCACATCATATGGTCGATTTAATACTAAATCAACATGGCAATTGATCCGCTATATCAGGCTAGTCCAGGATTCATTTTGCCTATTGTGGAGCCCTATCATACCTACTACCGTTTTGTTCTTCTATTGGAGACTATGGTAGGATTTAAAACTAGTTGATGCCATTATCCAGATGAGGATCAACAGTGAGTTGGCTTCTCGATGTCAGTGTTGTTCAGAGATTGAGACCATCACTCATATGTTTACTAGTAGTAGTATTTCAGTTCATGTTTGACAATATTTTAGGGCTTTATTTTAGATTACCATGAGTATATAAGAGAGTGTCAGATAGAGATTTCTGAGATGGAGGTATTCTGGATAGTTTACAAGGATCGGGCACATTCGTATCATTATTCATCTATTGATTTTTTGGTTTCTTTGGACTGAGAGGAATGATGCAAAGCACATGAACATACGTATGAGCTCAAGACATATTATCTGGAGAGTTTATCGTATGGTATCCTTCCTCCATTTTGGTGGACTATTCCGACTATTACATTAGAGTAATGACATGCAACTTGCTATACTTTTCTATTTTTCTTTGACTCTCTCCCCCCCATCTCCCCCTATCATGGTTTGGTTGTGCACTCCATCATTATGTTAATGATGGGTTTACGAGTGGGAGAGGTATCATCAGGGACTATGTAGGAAATTGTATTAGGGCTTTCTCAGCTTTATGTTGATAATGTATGATATCAGAGGCAGAACAAATGGCTATTCGTGATGGGATACTACTGGCTAGGGATCTTGATTTGTCAGATATTTGGGTTGAGGTAGACTCGAATGTTGCCATTCACTACGTCACTAGAAGTGGTGGACTGTGGCCTATCTGGGGATACTCAGACAGATTGCAGATAATGTTTCCTTTGACAGAGATATAGTTTCCCACATCTTCAGAGAGGGGAACCAAGTTGCAGATACAATTGCTACCGAAGGTTGGCATCATCATAGATATCAGGAATATGGACCAGTCGACCTACCACTACATATCAAAGCGCTTGTTCACATTGACAAATATGGTTTGCCTAGCACTAGAGTTTAAGTATTTGTATTTTTCTTTTTACTTTATTTTTGCTTTAACTTATTCTTTTTGTAAGGGAAGTAGTACTCTTTTTTTACCGCTTTCCTTTTATTCTTTACTTTCACTGTTAGGGAAGTAGTATTTCTTTATTTATTGATTTCATTGATATACATTGATATCATTTGTAACCATGATATTCCCCCTCCACAAGTGAGGACATATTAATAAAATCTCGGAACTACCGCCCTCCTTTCATCAAAAAACAATGCAAGTTATACAAATTAATCAATATAGGAGAGCCTATTGTATGATTTCACCCAACTATCAAATATGAATTTTTTAAAATCTAGTTATCTCTAATCAATTTTCCATGTTTATAAGCAACGACCCTAATGTAATTCTACCCTTGCTCTTGTGCGTCGGGTAAAAATTAATCCTAGAAATTAATTTTAATATTTCTACTTTGAATTAAAATCAAGATTTATTAAGATTGTGGTTCTTAGATGGAACATGTTTCATAGATTTTACACTTTCTTTCGAAACCCATAAAATCTTGGTTCTATTATTGTTGTGATTGAGCCTAAATTCCTCTCTCTTGAATGCCAGAATTGACTAGCATCTAATTGTCCAATTAGTAACCAATTAATTGAAAGCATTAAATCAACAACACAAATAAATGGGATTCGAAAATTTCATAGAAATAACAAAAAGAAAATGAAATCATATCCTCAAGTTTTGATTTAAAAGAATTATTTAGTTCATGATTTGAGACATGAAATCTATACAATTCATAAAGAATAACATGAAGAGGAGAAAGATAAAACTATTTATTTTATTCTTTTGTTGAATCATTCTTCGCCATAGTGCCTTTACCTCATTCTTGATTTCTTAAATCTTGCCTCTTTCAGTTCCCCTTTTCAAAGTGGTCACTAAGGGTTGTATTTATAGTCTTCTCAAGCCTTCGATAAATTGGGGATGGATTGGGCCGTCAAAAGAATCCGAAAATTTTAAAACTTTTGTCTCGCCTAACGGTGCTTACGTTCAGGCATCTTAGGGCCGCATGTTTCTCTTACTGGCGCTGCGGTGCCAGAACTCTGTTTCTCCTACTTCTAAGTGGCTAGTTTCTCCCCCTTCCATGGTTGGGCACTGCAACACCCAACTGATGTATTTTCTTTTGCATTTGAATTTAACACTTTTTCATGTCTTCTTCCATACATTCATTTTAGCTCAATCTACACCTCTTTTCACCACTTTGACATACCTATAAAACAACATCAAAACACACATTAACACGTTCTAAAACACTCTAAAAAAAAACTAAATAACAATCTGAAGTGGTATTAAAACAATAAGTGAAATATACTCATCAAACTACGAGTCCAAAAACTTTTCATTTCTCTAAGGAAACCAATTCCGCATGTAGCTTCTTTCCATTTCAGCCAATCATTTCTACATTAACAGTTTTTAACAAACTGTAGTTCAAGATCCTCATTTTGTATAATATCAGGAGCCACGTTAAAAGCAAAAATATTGTCTATAATAACTTTATTTCATTCCCATAATTTTATGAGATAACATATTATTTATTGAAATCTCATTAGTTTTGGACACATGTGGTTTTTCAGGAACCATATTTCAATATTTGACTAATCAATCTTTTCTAATGTTACTTTTTTCGAAGTTTTTGATTGATTTCTCTCTTGTACTTTTCTTTTTCGAGGTACAAAGTCTTTTGAACCAACTGGTCGATCACGCTTTTGGTGTATTCGAGATTCATTTGTTATAGCAGATTGTCCTTCATGGACATCAATTTTTGCTGAAATATTTTCTGCTATATATGATTTTGTCACTTTCTTGTGTCAACAAGTGCATCAGGTAATTGATTTGCAACTGTTTGTAAATGAATAATTTGTATTGATTATTTTGGCGATCAAAGTGAGACGGAATTTTTTCATTCCAAGAAGGTTCCAGAATGGAAATGGGAACATGTGACTATGAATTTTGTTGTAGGTTTTCGAAGTCAATAAAAGGACACGAGGCTATTTGGGTGATTGTTGATCGATTAACCAAGTCTGCCCATTTCTTACCTATTTGTATGACATTTTTCTATGGATCAATTTGCACAGTTATATGTTAAAAAAGTAGTGAGACCATATGGCATCTCAGTTTCAATTGTATTCGATAAGGACCCAAGGTTCACATAGAACTTTTGGAAGACTTTACATCGGGCTATGGAAAATAAATTGAACTTTAGTACAGCTTTCCATACTCATACGAATGGATAGTGTGAATAGACAATTCAAACATTAGAGGATATGCTATGAAAGTACATCTAAGAGTTAGGTGGGCATTGGGAAAAGCATACACCTTTAATTGAGTTTACATATAACAATAGCTACCATGCCTTCATTGTCATGGCATCTTATCAGGTTTTGTATGGGAGGAAATTTTGATCGTCTATTCATTGGGATGAGGTTGGCGAATGTAAGATCTTGGGCCTAGAAACTGTAGAGCAGACAGTAAAAGAAATTGAAAAGATTAGAGTTAGCACGGAAAAGGCTCAAGATAGATAGAAAAATTATGCATATAAAATGAGAAAAAACTTGAAATTTGCGATGGGATAAAATACTTTTGAAGGTTATACCCATTAAGGGACTACTAAGATTTGGTAAGATGGGTAAGCTCAGACCAAGATACATTGGTCCTTTTGAAATTTTAAAGCTGATTGGAAATGTTGCATACCAGTTAGCTTTGCCACAGAGCTTTCATCAGTACACGATGTCCTCATGTATCATTGCTCATAAATTATATCCTTGACCCAACTCATATGGTGAAACATCAACCATTAAATATTCAGTTGAACTTGAGTTACGAAGAAGTACCAATATACATCATAGCTCAGAAAGTACAAAAGTTTCGTAACAAAGAGATACCACTAGTTAAAGTGTTATGGTAACATAATTTAGTGGAGGGGGCCATTTAGGAACACGAGGAGGAAATGCGATCAAAGTATCCCCAACTGTTTGATAATGATATCTAAGGTAATTTTCAAGGACGAAAATTTGTTTTAAGAGGGGTAAATTATATTTTCCCGAAAGCTTCTGTAAAGTCAATGATGAAAGCTAAGGACCAAATTGATAACTTTAAATAGTTGAAGAACACAATGTGCACTTTTTGAATGTTAAATTTTGGTAAAGAAATGATCATGAAATTGCCATGTTTAGATAAGGAAGAGAGTATGGGATTGGCGCATTTAGATTATGAAAAGTAACTTAATTTCTACTTCGATTAAATGTGAATTTGGTAACTTGGCATAAATTATGAGGATTTAATTCTTATATAAATATATATATACTTAGCTATATATAGTGTGTGTGTGTGTGTATAGGTAAATTTAAATCAAATGTATAATTATATGGTAATACCATATTAGAAGCAATTATATATTTACTAATATAGTTGATTGGGTAATTAGTTGAAAATTTTATTACACTCTATATGCAAAAATGTGTGACGTTGATAAAGGAATGAATGCTAGTACCAAAAATAGCTAAAGGGGTCGAACCTTAGAAACACCTATTTATACACCCTCGCATTACTTGCACTCACACACAACTTATGTTATACTTTATATCTCTTTTCCTCTCAACTCATCTTTCACATAAACATTATCACATTACAACGTTTAGCGGCACGGTGTCCAAGGAATTTTGGAGTGAAAGTCTAACAAGGCAAATTCTTTGATTTACCTTTATCTTCTTTCATACAACTGCAAGTGTAGTAGTACGAATCGTTTTTTCAATAATTGAATTAAAGAAATTTATGTTATGCATATGATGATAAGGAAATCCAATTTATGATTATGATATGGGTCCTATATGTGTAAGTTTAAAGGACCGTAGTTTAGTAGTGCTACACTCCGGAATTATAGCCACAAAGTTCAGATTTTAATTCTCATGTCTCCATATGTATGTTATGATCTTCCGTATTTAAATATGAAATGCAATTCTTTATTACTCATTTACTGAGATTTATGTGTTACATGTATATGTTAAATATTTTAAAGGCAACTAAAAAGATGCTTTGAGGTGATCTGAGGTGAATTGTGCTTGCGTGGTGAAAACGGAAGAATAAATTATGTAGTTCATTGTATTTTTCTTAAAACTAATTTTAAATTTTTCATATGTTAAGAAAATATTATGTTTTTCTTTTGTTTATGAAAGTATTCTTTTACGGTACATGTATGATGATTCCAAAGGTAAAAATTCTGGAAAGCCATCCTCATGTAGTCTCTAGCATAATAATGGAAGTGTGCACACACTACAACTTTTAAAAGATTGAGTCAAGTCTGGGGAAGTTGGGAAGGCTATGTTGGAGTACAAAAGAAAGTGTGCTTACTGGAGCAGCTATTGCCATGGCAAACCTTTCTTTATTGGGAAACTATGGGGTAAAGGACACGAGGATCCAGGAATAGAGGCTTTCAAGCAAACTTGGCAATGGAGGACAAGACTCCTGCTCTTGCTGAACTTCAACTCAGAAATGCGAAAACAACAATGATTACAGAGATAATATCAAAATGTTCTCGTTCTATTGCCCAAGCTGGTAAATACTCCATATTTTAAGTATTGCAAGGGACTCTGATAAGAAGCAGTGCAGAATCAGAATTTTGAGTTATTGCAAGTGGTATCAGTGAATTGCTACGGATAAAATAATCCTCTCAGATGTTAGTGTGAATTGGGAAGGACAAATGACACTTTTGTGACAAAAAAATCTGTAATAAATACAGACCTTATTCCTGTCCAATATGACAACCAAACATATCGAATTGAATAAATATTATGAAAGAAAAATTTGAAAGTACACGAGCTCGTTTGAATTCCCAGTGTCTCAAAGAGAAACGACTTGCACATATCAAAGAGACTGCCAGATATGCCTTTTCGTACATGCCGGGTTTTGATACCCAATAAATTCCGAGCAATGATGTTAAAAAGTTTGGATAATATTTCATAAGCCTCGGCCGATGAGTAAAATAACCATCAACACAATCAATTTATATGCTCAACCCGAAAACAAATTAGGCCACTGGAAGCAACTTCATTAGTAAACATTGCTCGTGGCCACTATACCTCTTGGATGGCACTTCTATTGTGTTGGCCCAATTATCTTTGTGTTGTCCCATTTGTTGGATAGTAATGGCCCAGGTTGTTGTAACCTAAACTAACCTATATATATCCACTTCAATACCATTTGAAAACCGTGTGCGCTTTGTGGTTTTTTGAGAGAAAATTGTGGCTGCCTCATTCCCTCTTCTTTTTGCCTTTACCTCTATTGTTTTCTCTTTGCCTTTGTGGCTTTGCAAACACCACTATACTTGTGTTCCTTGTGGCACTACAACAAAACTGCAATTTCGTGACAAGATTTTTCGCGACATACAAAAAGTTGTTGCAATAAGTGACTTAACGCGACACATTTTTTGAGTTTGTCGCGAAGTTTGTGATGAGAAAAATAAGTACCAAAAAACCTTTGGCGACATAAAAAGTTGTCGTAAAATGTGAGAA
>OU503039.1:6896516-6933306 GCA_912172775.2 Fraxinus pennsylvanica | reverse complement strand
CATGATCATTCTGGTGTTGATTTACTGTTTTCGTTATTGTTTATTAATTGATGATATAAAATGTGGTATTCAAATTTAAGACTAAAATGACTTGCATGTTTAATCATCTAGAGAATAATTAAAAAGTGACTTATTGCTATTTAATTTGTAAATATTTTTAATTCCGCATAATATACCTATTCACCCCCCTAGGTATTGTTATGGTCAAACTGCGTAACTTTCAATTGTCAATCAAATCCCAAGATTTATGAAATAGTGTTAAATTTTCGCTTAGATTAGAGAATGAAGATTTTGTTGACACTTCAACTCTATTTTTCAAAAAAATAAAAATGAAATAGATTTTCGGGCGTTACAGCTTGGTATCAGAGCACAGTTCAACTTTTTTGTACACTTTTAAAAAATATATTGTGTGCAAATATCGTTATATGCAAACATGATTCCGTGTGTAAATGAATTTTTTTTCCTTTTTTTATTAATATAAAAAAAAAATTAATACACGTGTATGCATTAAAAAATAAATAAATGAATGAAAAAAAGCCTAGTGGTGGCATTGTTGTTTTTGAAATGTTACCTTTGTTAAAATTATTGAATATCGATTTTACATATTTATCATTATCTGAATTCATGTGTTTGAAAAGGACAGAGACACGTAAAGGATGAAAATGTTATTAAGTTACACTGGCTACATGGAGATTTATGTCAAATTAATTTGCAAGTTTGAAAATATTAATGATCTTTTTCAAATCACGCCTGAAATATTTTTAGGTAATAGTTATTTAAAATGGTATAGTGAAATCTCTAAATTAAAATGGTAAGTCATTGTACTGAAACATCATAATGATAGACATTTAATCAAAGAACTTAAACTCCATATAAAATGTATATGTTTAGAAGTGTCTACTTATTTTTATTTTTTTTTTTTATTTCTATACATTATGAGATTTTATTGGGAAAAAAGAAAGAGAAAATGAGTATTTAAAATAAGACTCACCCTTAGCGCTCGTCAATCAACTACCGTCCGACGACCCAAGGTACGAAATAAAATGTTATGTTCCATTCTATTTTTTTTCGAGCATTATATATGAATTATTTAAGCTTGAATTCGTGAAATACTTATGAGATGTTTAGAATGGAATATATTATGTAGTTATTACTTTGTTTCAAATTACATGAAGGTACGATGATTAGCCATTATATTAAAACCTCAAGAGCATAATGTAAAATCTGATATCAATAACAAAGGTAAAACTTAATTGGACACTCGTGTGACAGACATAGCTAGAACTTATTAGACCTCTACAAAACCACAGCTTGTAGAGCAGCATTGAACTGTAGGTCCATCATCCAGTCCTATGAGAATTACGTGACTGACCTGAGTCATTCGCTTGTCGAACACGTACAAGACATTTGTGAAAAATGCATGGCACCTGTAGATGTAGATTTGGAGATTACACATATCGAGGCTGTGAATAACCTTATACACTCACTTTCACTTCAATAGGGAGACATGGAGTGAGAGCTTAGAACCTCAACTGGAGATAGTAAATGAGCTCGATGATGAGGTTGATCTAGAACCCAAGCCCGAGCCAAAACCTCAATTTGAATATGACCCAGAGGAAGATCTTGAATGGGAGTAGGAGGACAACTTTAGGTTAGAGTTAGAGAATGATCATGAGCATGAATCTTAGCCACTGGCTAAGATGGACAAAGAGTTCGGGCCTGAGGCAGAAAACTCCTCCGAAGATGAAGCTCAACCAAAGCAGATTCGCGAGATTAATAGGAATTAGAAACTTAGATTCTATTCCCTTTGTACTGTGATAATTTTTTTTCTCTCCTACTATTAATAAGATTCGCACTTCCCTTTCAACATATTGAGCTATTATGTTGTCTAGTAGTCTAAGACAAAATATGACTTTTGTTGATTCAAAGGAAATGGAAGGACAACAAGACCAAGTGGCTATGTTTAAAGATATGATTAAAGTTGTGCATGATCTTAGCAGGCATCAAGCACTAATACCTCCTCATAATGGACAGACAAATACCAACAACACGGGTTCAATTTTTGAGCAGTTTCATCATTTCAAACCTCCTTCTTTTGACAGCAAAGCAGACCCATTAGTAGCTGAGGAGTGGTTAAGAGGACCGGAACGGATCTACAAACACATGGCATGCACTGATGTACAGAAGGTATCATGTGCCGAATTTGTGTTGGATGGAGCAGCAGGCCACTGCTGGTAGTCTACTTCACACACCAAAATAAAAGCACAACGTACTATGACTTGGGCACAATTCAAAGAAGAGGTGATGACAAAGTACTTTCCCCAATCCCTGAGGGATCGAAGAGAGGCAGAGTTCCTACAAATGAAACAAAGAAATATGTCGCTTGATGAATATGAAAGGAAGTTTGAGCAACTTTCTAGGTATGCTACACACCTTGTGGACGCTGAGCCAAAGAAAGTTAGGAGGTTTGAACTAGGGTTGTGTCCAAAGATTGGATAAATCACGGCATCTCACCATATAACTACCTATAGTGAAGTGCTTCAGTGGGGTTAAGTCAATTTTTGATCGTCTAGAATAGATCGAACGACTGAGAAAAGTAATGAATTTTATGGTAAACCAAAGTGGAATAGATCAACTAAAGGAAAAAGATTTGGACAATTTAAGAAAGCCAATACAGGATCGGGATCGGGATCGGGATCGGGATCGGGATCAAGCAAACCAAATAAAGTTATTCCACGATGCCCTAAATGCAACAAGGTCCATGGAAGAGAGTACTTGTTCGAGGGAAAAACTTATGCTATCAATGTGGCCAGGAAGGTCATTTTGTCCTGGACTACAAGGCATACCCACCTAAGAAAGATTATGAGCAGGGAAAAAAAGTGAAAGTCAAAGTTTTTCTTAAACTCAGGAAGAGGCAACAGAGTATCCGAACGTAATGGTAGGTATTATATCAATATTTGAACTACTTGTATATGTTCTTATACTCAAGAGCTACACATTCATTTATCTCTACCGCATTTATTACTAAATCACATATTCCCTTTGAGAAAACCAATAATGTTCTAGAAATTTCTATCCCATCCAGCAGAATTTTGAACACCAATCAGATCGACATGGCAATAAATTTAGAAATTGATGGAAAAAATTAAAAGTTGATCTATACCTCCTAGACATGAAAGACTTCGATGTTATTGTAGGAAATGACTAGTTGGGAAGCAACCATGCAACCATTCGATATTTCAAAGATGAAGTAATTTTTCAAAAGTCTAGAGAGGAATAGTTACGATTTTTTGTTGTACAAGTTATGTTTTTACCTCGTCACGTGTCGGTCATGAAGGTAGAAAAGATCTTGCCTACGATTTATAGTGAGTATATATGGAACTTAAGAATCAGAGCCCACTATTGGTAATGTACCAATTGTATGAGATTTCGTTGCCATATTCCCTAATGACTTACCCAGCGCACCACATGATAGGCAATTGGAGTTCACAATTGACCTTGTACCTGGAGAAACTCCAGTACTTAAAGGTCCATATAGGATGGCGCCAAAAGAACTAAAATAATTAAAGATACGGTTGCATGAATTGTTGGATAAAGGTTACATTCGACCAAGTACGTCTCCTTGGGTGCACCGATTTTGTTTGTGAAGAAAAATAATGGTTCGATGAGGATGTGCATTGATTAGAGAGAACTAAATCGGTTCACTATAAAAACAAGTACCCTTTCCTCGAATAGAAGACCTCTTTAATCAGTAGAAGGGTACAACAGTATTTTCCAAGATTAATTTGAGGCATCAGTTAAAAGTGAAGGTAATCGACATTTCAAAGATGGCGTTTAGAACTTGCTATGGTCATTATGAGTTTACAGTAATGCCCTTTGGATTAACAAATGCTCCAATAGTATTTACGAATTTGATGAATAGAGTATTTTATCAGTATTTAGATCAATTTTTTATTGTCTTCATCGATGACATTTTGGTATACTTGAAGATTAAGGATCAATCTGAAGAGCAATGTAGGTGGATTATCAAGATATGTTGGAAACACTACGAATGGAGAAGTTGAATGTCAAATTCATGAATTTTGGCTTGATAGTATAGTTTTCCTTGGTCATGTGGTTACAACTCAAGGAATTGAAGTAGACCTACTAAAGTTGAGGTGGTAACCAACTAGTCTAGACTGAACAATGTAGGTGAAGTTTGTAGTTTCTTGGGACTAGCTGGTTATTATCGGAGATTCATTGAAGAATTCTCCAAAATAGCTGGGCCAATGACCCAACTAATCAGAAAGGGCATAAAATTTCAATGGACTACGAAGTGTGAGGAGAGCTTTCAAAAACTGAAACAGAAATTGGTTATAGCCCCTTGGTCAATGGACTGAGATTCGTTATATATAATGATGCATCCAAACAGGGTTTAGGAAGTATACTGATAAAATTTGGGAAGGTGATCGCATACGCCTCAAAACAACTAAAACAACATGAGCAAAACTATCATCCGCATGATCTAGAGATGGCGACGGTAGTACATGCTCTAAAGATATGCCATCACTACCTTTACCGGGGAAAGTACGATATTTATACGGATCATAAGAGCTTAAAATAATTTTTCACTCAAAAGGATTTGAATATGAAACAGAGAATGTGGTTATAGTTAGTTAAGGATTATGACTACACTATAGATTACCATCCCGGTAAGGCTAATGTAATCACAGATGCTCTTACTGCAAGGATTTTGAGAAAATACAATTAGAAGTTGTCATTCCACCAACTCGTGTTACTGCAATGATTACGATGTTAAAGATTTAACCTACTCTTAGGTGTCGAATCAAGAATGCCCAAGATAATGACCCATTTTTTAGGAAAATTAAGGTAGAAGTTGGTACAAGTAAAAGAAAGGGTTTTACAATAGCAGATGACAATGATTTGATGTTCGAGAGAACGTTATGTGTACCAAAAATGAGGGAATAAGAAAAAAGATATTAGAAGAAGCTCATTTTGTGCCATACGCTGCCGTCCCGATGGTATAATGTATCGAGACCTTCGCAATAAATTTTGTTAGAGAAATATGAAAAGAGGGATTGGTCTTTTTGTTGAAAAGTGTATCGTATGTCAGCAAGTTAAAGCAGAACATCAAATGCCATCAAGGCCATTAAATTCATTGGAAATTTCTGAGTGGAAATGGGAGTAAATAGCCACAAATTTTGTTATAGGTTTTCCGAAGTCAACGAAATGACACGATGCCATCTAGGTAATTGTGGATAGGTTGACAAAGTTAGGTTATTTCCTTCGAGTAAGAATGAACTACAGTATGGATCAGTTTTCACAAGATGGACAGAAAAGCTATGCAGATCGATGAAGGAAATCGATGGAATTTGAAGTTGGTGAGAAAGTGTTTATTAAATTTGCACCAATAAAAGGAGTTCTTAGATTTAGCAAGAATGGAAAGTTGATACCTTGATTTATAGGTCCTTTCAAAATTCTAGATAGAACTGAGAATGTAGCGTACTGTCTAGCATTGCCACCTGAACTATCGATAGTACATAATGTATTCCACGTATCATTGCTTAGAAAGTATGTACATGATCCCGAACATGTGATAAGTTACGATTCATTGGAACTACAAAAACTTCTATAGTATGAAAAAGCTCTTTCAGAGATTATTGAAAAGAAAGTGCATGCATTAAGAATAAAGAAGTTGACTTGGTTAAGGTTCGATGGAAAACTCATGGAGTCGAAGAGGCTACCTGGGAGACAAAAGATGAAATAAAAGCCAAGTATCCAAAGCTTTTTTACTAAATAGGGTAATTTCAAGGACAATATTATTTTAAGGGAGGGATGTAACACCCCGAATTTTCTTACTATTTTCATAAGGGCCTAAACTTAATATTTGGTCATTTAGCAAATGAAATAGTTCATGTCTAGCCTTGTCATCACACTAAAGTCCAAAAGTTAAAGTAATAAACTTAATCCACTTATTTGCATGAATGATTTATTTCTTTTGTGTATATTTTTTAAATTTATAGTAAATTTGATTTGGGTCCAATATTTAAGTATCATAAAAGTTGATAAAATATTACGCACATATTTAAAATTTATCATAAATTATTTGGGTTGATTATTTAAGTATTTTAGAAGTTGATAAAAATATATCGATCTTATACTCATTTTGTAGCTCGTGTTAAATAACATAAATTGGGCTCAAGAAAAAATTAAATTTAAACTACTATGTCTGAGTTATTCTAATAAAAAAAAGTGTTATATCCAATATTTTATTAATATATAATATATATATATGTTAGAAAAATATGGATGGTTTACGGATTCATACGGTTACCTGGGGAAATGAAACCGTATTTGAAATTTAATAATTAAAACCCATTAAACGCATTAGTCAAGGATAATGATATAGTAATTAACCCCATTAAACCTTATTAACATCAAAATACGTTTGAATTTCTAGAGTTATGTGTCCTAGCTTTAAAGTGAATATATATGTATCGAGGTGAGAAGTTTTCCCTTACCCACACAAAAATTGGTGTTTCACACTCTACACACTCATACTTTTGAAAAGGAGTATCATTTTATTTCGCAACCTGTATTTCAGAATTTCTCTGGTGTCAACTGAGGTAAGAATACATAGTACAATGTGGTAAATTCTTATTTCTTGATTTTTTATATAAATTTTGGCTTGAAATACTATAAGGCCTTAGGTCTATTTTTATGTAAATCCTTCGGGATAGACAGTTAGGACGAATATGTAAATCCTACGGGATATAAGAATTCTTAAGAAATTCCTTGAGCTATTGGATATTGCAACCAGCTTGCTCTAAATCTAAGAATGTCAATATGTTTTGCTTTTTATATTTCTATCATGTTAAATAAGAATATACACGTATTTTTACTGAGTATTCAAAATACTCACTCTTATGCATTTATATCTAAGCATTGGATGCCTTTAAAATGTTTAAGGCTAAAGTAGAGAAACAATATAAGTGGATTAAGATGATAACATCAAATAGAGATGGAAATTATTACGATAGATACATAGAGGATGGACAAGCGCCTGGTCCATTCATTGAATTTCTTCAAAAATATGGGATAGTTGTCAAATACACCATGTTTGGTTCACCAGACCAGATTGGTGTGGAAGAAATAAGAAATAGAATATTATTGGACATGGTGCAAAGTATGCTTAGTAACTTCAATCTTCCTTAATCCTTGTAGACAGAAGCTCTTAAAATAGCAGTGTACATATTAAATTGAGTTCCAACTACAGTTTCCTAAAGACGCCATTTGAATTATTGAAAGCTTGTAAACCAAGTTGGCAACAAATGCACATTTGGGGATGCCCATCTGAAGTGAGGATCTGTGCGTATTTCATGGAATATGCTGAAAGGTATAAAGAATATAGATTTTACTGTCAATCTCGCAATGTTAGAATTGTGGGAATGATCAAACCAAGAACAAATTTCCTTAGCATGATCATTTAGTGTATCAACCTTCCACCTCAAGTAATGGATTAGTCATAGTTCACAGTACCTGTGAAGTACAAACAGGTGTCGAACAACCAATCATTGAAATTTCACAAGCTACGACAAAATTCAAGTAAATCACGTAATTCGGGAATTTCCAGAGCCTCCCAAACAAACAGTTGAACCACAAGTTTCTCGAAAAGATAATGGTACAACATTAAGAAGATCTATTAGAACAAAAAGGTCAATAATTCCTAGTGATTATGAAGTATACCTACAAGAACCTGACTACAGTATTGGAGCCGAAAATGATCCTGGGTCATTTTCACAAGTCATGAGTTGCAAAGAGTCGGAATTATGGTACAGTGCTATGAAGGAAGAGATGAGTTCCATGAAGAGTAACGGGGTTTGGGATCTTGTTGACTTGCCTAGTGGTGCCAAAGTTATTGGCTGTAAATGGGTCTTTAAGACTATGTAAGACTCGCTAGGCAACATTGAGAGATACAAGGCGAGATTTGTTGCTATGGAATTTACTCAAAAGGAGATAATCGATTACTCAGAGACCTTCTATCCGGTATTTAAAGAAAGATTCTCTACGTATTATTTTAGCATTACTAACCCAATTCGACCTTGAGTTACAACAAATGGATTTGAAAACAACATTTGTCAATGGAGATTTAGGGAAAGAAGTTTATATGAAACAACCTAAAGAATTCTCCTCTAATGACGGTAAGCACTTCGTCTGTAAGCTTAAGAAATCTATATATGATCTAAAACAAACGTCTCGTCAATGGTATTTTAAATTTCATGGAGTAATATCTTCATTTAGATTTGTTGAAAATCCCATGGATCAATATATATACCCGAAGGTTAGTGAGAGTAAGATTTGTTTTCTTGTATACGTAGATAACATTTTAATTGCAACCAATGATAAGGTTTGTTGAATGAGGTGAAACAATTTCTCTCTAAACATTTCGATATGAAGGATATGGGTGCGACATCTTATGTCATTGGCATTAAGATGCATAGAGACAGATTACGAGGAATTGGCGTCTTATGTCATTAGCATTAACCTTCATAGAGACAAATAGGAGTTATTTTAGGTTTGTCTCAGGAAACTTATATCAACAAAAATTTAAAGAGATTCCGGATAAAGGATTGTTCACCAAGTGTAACTCTCATTGTGAAGGGTGATAGAATCAATTTGAACCAATGCCCAAAAATGATCTAGAAAAGGAACAAAGGAAGAACATTCCATATGCTTCCCATGTCGGAAGCTTAATGTATGCTCTGGTGTGCACAAGGTCTGACATTGCATTTTTTTAAACGAATGTTATGACAATATCAAAGTAATCCAGGTATTGACCACTGGAAAGCATGAGATACCTTCAAGAAAACAAAAATTACATGCTTATGTATAAATGGACAGATAATCCAAAAGTGATTGGATACTCAAATTTAAACTTTTCCGGCTATGTTGATTCGCGCGAAATCAACATCAGAGTATATTTTTATGATGGCTGGTGAAGCTGGATCATGGGGGAGTGTCAAGCAAAACTTGGCTGCTACTTCTACTATGGAAGCTGAGTTTCTTTCCTATTTTGAGGCTACTTCGCATGGTGTATGGATCAAGAGTTCCATATCTGGGCTTAGAGTTATGGATTCTATTTCTAGGCCATTAAGAGTTTGCTAAGAAAATTCAATTGTTGTCTTTATGGCTAAGATCAACAAAAAGTGGTAATCGAAGTAAACATATCAGCATTAAGTATTTAGTCATAAAGGAACGTATTAAATAAAAGAAAATGACCATTGAACACATAAGCACTAAATTGATGATCGCTGGTCCTTTGACTAAAGGCATGCCACCATTGAAATTCAAGAATCGTGTAGAGAAAAATGGGACTTGGTTCGACTATGTAATAGTGTATACAATTTTTGTATGAAAATCTTATTTATTATGATGTTTTCTTATATTCATGTGCAACTACGTCATTTGAGAAAATACATCTATTTTGAACCAAAAATAAGACATAAGGTATTTTTCATTAACTATTGTTATCGCATAAAAATTAATTCTTGAGGAACTAAATACATTATAATACATAGAAAATAAAACTCGTTATTAGAGGACTCATCGCCATGATTCATGTGTTTATTTCTTAAGGACAATTGTTTTTTTTTTTTAATAAAGGAGTGCGGTACCTCCGAAATTTTATTAATATGCCCTCATTTGTAGTTGAGGAATACCGTGGTTACATAAAAATAATGAGGGTAGTAAATGAGAAAGTATTATTTCGCTTACAATGAAAGTAAATGACGAAGAATAAAGCAATAAATAATGAAGTACTACTTCATTTATAATAAGAACTAGTATAAGATTGAAAGTTAAAATAAAATTCAAACTCTAATACTAAGTAATCCATGTCTGTCAACTTCTACTAGTGCCCTACTACGTTGTGGTAGTTCAAGTGGTCCATATACCTGATATCCCTCAGCAGTAAGAGCATCTGTAACCTAGTTTCCTTCTCTGTAAATATGGGAGATTGTATCTCTGTTGAAGGATATGTGTCTGTGATACATCTAAGTATGCCCTGAATAGCCCATGGTCCTACTCTTCTAGTGATGCAGTGAATAGATACTATAGAATCTGACTCAACCCAAATCACTCAACCCAGTCCTTGAGCTAGTAAAATCTCATCAAGAATAGCTCGGAGCTCTGCCTCTAATATGATGCATGGTCGATACAAAGTTGAGAAAGCTCTGATACAATATCCTACGTAATCTCTGATGATGCATCTTCCACTCGCATAACCATCTTTAGCGTATCCATCGGTATTGATCTTGACAGATCTGACTGATGGAGTACGCCATCAAACTAGAATAAGAGAAGATGAGGAAAGGGGGTCCATAAAAATACCAAATATAGGTGTAAGTATCAAATTCCATCGCCAATGCACCACTCGAAACAGTCATCCCATGTGAAGAAAAGAGATCATGCGATAGACCATTCAAATGATACGTCTACCTACCATGCAAATTCATCTATGCTTCGCATCATTTCTTGCTGTCCATGGATACCAAAATATAAGTAGATGAATGATAATGCGAATATGTCCACAATAAACATACTGTCCAAAATACCTCCATATCTAGAATCTCAGTCTGACTCTCTCTCCTGAACTCATAGGTATCTGGAAAATATCCTCAAAATGCTGCCATAACTGATTGGAGATGCTATTGCCAGTGAAAATATGACTGATAGTCTCAGTCTCGGAACAACACTGGAAGCGAGAAGCCAATGGTATCCAATCCTCCCCTAAATAACCACATCTACTAGAATGAGGTCCTGCTATAGTCTCCAACAAAGAAATGAGACAATGTTGGGCAAAATGGAGCTCCATAGTAACCGGTACAAATCCTGATACTGGCATCCCATACGTACGAGCTGTCATGCTGACTTGGTAATGAAGCTACCATCCGATGTATTCCGCCAAAAAATTTGATATGGGACATCTGCACATACAGGTATATCCCATATCTGCTTCGCCATAAGAGGAGGGAGAACATCTAATAAACGTCCAATATCCCAGCCAATATCATCATAGAATTTATGCACTCTCACATATGTATGTTGTCTGTATGGGAATAGGGATGTCAATGTGGTCTCATCCATCCAGCAATAATGCCAAAAGAAAATATGTCATGCTCCAAAGTGTCATGCAATGTGTGCCTCTACTCGTTTCTTCAACGAGCAATTGATGGTCCACATTCATGGTTTCAGTTTTCAACATTTACAAACATCATTCATGGAGTTTCATTTTACCATTGATTAGAAGGTAACGGTAGCCATAATTTGATGGAGATTTGGCTATATATATAGATGGGTTTAGTCCCTAAGCTTCACCACCGAAAATACACAAATACACAAGCCCACTATAGATTTGTCAGTTATAATTTCTTCTCTCTATCATAACAATGGGCATTGCAGCAGAAGAAGACACACAATTTCACTTTCATGTTTTAGCTGTTGATGATAGTTTGATTTACAGAAAGATCATTGAGAGGCTTCTAAAAACATCTTCTTTTCAAGGTACTTTCCTTTCTTGATTAGTATAGGTAGAAATAAAATACAGGGAAAAGCGATTTTCTTTTTTCAATAGTGGATTCCTTTTTGCCTTTTGAATATAATTTTGATCCATTTGGCTTCCTTTTTTTGGGTATTTTACTTTTGTACATGAAAGTTACTATAGTTGATTCTAGTAGCAAAGCTTTAGAATTTCTTGGTTAGGAAGAAGATGATAGAAATGAAAAAGTCAACACCAACTTTGGCTTCTAAATTACTTCATAATCTAGACTTTTCATTTTTTAGCAAAATCTAGAAGAAGTCTAGAATAATCTAAATTGGTAAGAATTATTTGTAGCCATCGATATACTAGAATTGTGTAGAGAAATCTTCCACCAACAATAGCTCAATATATATATGCATGTTAAACTTGTACATTTTGTGTATGAGTGATGAGAGACAGAGACATAGATGTATATATGAATGGTGTGTGAGACAGCGTGAGAGAGTGAGAGATAGTGAGTGGATAGAGAGAGGAAATAACTAGTGCTTCATTTAATATAAATATTGTGAGTTGTGTGCTTAGTTTGGAAAAATATTTTTGTTAATAAAATTATTTTTGATTGCTTTTTAAACTCAACAATTTGGTATTAGAGCAAGGCGGTCAGGGACAAATTTTTTGGGTTTTTTGAGATCGTGCACAAAAGGAGATTGTGAAGCTTTGATAAAACTTGCTTGATTACAAGAGGTAAATCAAATCACGATGGATGACCTACAAGTGGTAGGCGGAATGAGGAAGCTCAATAATCAAAATTATACCACATGACAAACTTGTATTGAGTCATATCTCCAAGAGCAAGACTTGTGGGAAGTTGTTGGTGGAAGTGACGTAACACCACCAATGAAACTAGGCTTTGAAAAAGTGGAGAATCAAAGTGGACAAGACTGTTCTTTATAAAAAACACAATCAATGAATAATTGGTGGAGCACATAAGAGATAAGAATACACCGAAAGAAGCATGGGACACTTTGGCCACACTATTCTCAAAGAAAAATGACTTGAGATTGCAATTGCTGGAAAATAAGTTGCTCTTGATCACTCAAGGAGAACTAACGGTAAATCAATATTTTAACAAAGTTAAATCTCTTTGTCGTGAAATTTTCGAATTAGATTCTTCAAATAAGATTTCGGAGTCTAGAATGAGAAGAATAATTATACATGGTTTGAGACCCGAATTTAGAGGATTCATTGATGCCAAACAAGGTTGGCTCAATATTTTAATAAAATGAAAGCTCCTTGTTGCAAAATTTCAGAATTGGATTCTGCAAGCAAGAGTTCGGAGTCTAGAATGAGAAGAATAATCATATATGATTTGAAACCCGAATTTAGAGGTTTCATTGCCACAATACAAGGTTGGTTGGAGCAACCTTCATTAATAAATCTCGAAAATTTGTTGGCCGATCACGAAGCATTAACTAAGAAAATGTTAGAGGGTCTCAATAAATAAAGAAGAAGAAGAAGTGTTATTCTGCTATAAAAGAGTAGGTCAATTCCATCAACAAAATAATAAAGAAATAAAAGAAGGAAAATTTAACTGACAGATTGAAGGAATCTATCAGACAAGGGGAGATAAACAAAATCGCGACAAAAGAGGCCAATTGTTCAAGGAATATCAACGAACTAATGGCACGTGTTATGTATGTGGCAAACGAGGTCATTATGTTAGAGATTGCTGGTTAAAAAAGAATCAGCAAAAGAGAATATAGCAACCTTTAACAAGGAAAAGAAATACAATAGTGAAGAAGAATGGGATGTTGAAGCATCCACAATAATAATAGAACAGTCTTAAGAAAAAAATTCAATTCAAGCTTAAAGGACGAATCAGCATTGGTGGTAGTCCTACTTGAACAAATGGATTGTGAAGATAATTGGTTCGATGACTTAGGAGAAGATAATTGGATTGATGACTCAAGAGAGGACATCGTGATTTATGAAAAGTCTACTTGTTGGAATTCGCAGATGGAAGAACTACTAGACTCGGAAGAAATGTTTGAAGAAACATATGCTTGGCAGATACTGTAAAGGGTGGAACTGCTAAATTTAAAGGAAATGAAAGACAAATTGCAAGAGGAGGTCATAGAAGCACAACAAAGCACTTAGGGATCTAAAGGTCTACATATGTCAAATGTTAAAGTTGAGTTTATAAGAGGGTGGAACTACTAGACTCGGAAGAAGTGTTTGAAAAAGCATATGCTTGGTAGATACCGCGGAGGGTGGAAATGCTAGATTTAAAGGAAACAAAAGACAAATTGCAAAAGAAGATCATGGAAGCACAATGAAGCACTGAGGGATCTAAAGATCTACAGGTATCAAATGTTAAAGTTAAGTTCATAAGAGCGACATAGAGCTCTGGACAAAATGACGTGGATCAAGAACCATTAGCGAAGGATCAACGAAATCTACAGGAAGAGATTGAGGTATGTACAAACTCACGATCACAAATAAGGAAGTTGGGTGGAAGTTAGAAATCAAGTATCAAGTATTCTAACTTAAAAATAAAAAATGAGAAAATCATGAAAGAAACGAAAACATTGAATGAAGGGCCGGATATATTGAACGAAGTATTGATTGCTCCAAACATGTTGAGTTCGAGGTAAAGCTCGACGTGAAGAAAAAGAAAAGAGTTAAAATTAAAGTCGATGTTGAAGGGGAGAATTGAAAGAGTCCGCACCAACTTTGGCTTCTAAATTGCTTCATAATCTAGACTTTTCTTTTTGCAGCAAGATCTAGAAGAAGTCTAGAATAATCCAAATTGGTAATAATTATTTGCAGCAACCGACTTACTAGAATTGTGTAGAGAAGTCTATATATATATATATATATATATATGTATATGCATGTTTAGCCTACACTTTTTGTGTATGAGTGATGAGAGAAAGAGAGATACAAAGAGATGTATATATGAGTGGTGTGAGAGACAGTGATAAAAGAAAGAGAGATACAAAGAGATTTATTTTTAAACGAGCAATTTGATATGTCGTGTGTTGTCTGAAAAACCCATTTGTTCTCTGGTTCTTGCAGGAAGTAATATAAATCTTGTCATTACAGATTATTGTATGCCAAGAATGACACGCTATGATTTGCTCAAGAAAATGAAGGATTTTTTCTTGGTTTCTTCCTTTTGCTTACTCATCATTCATTTCCCACGCACAGATTTATTTCCTTTCCTAGAAAATATGTCTGTGCCAATCAATCTTGTTACATATAGAACAAACTTACGTAATGACTTTTTTAATGCCACGTGACACTGTATTATTGGAAAGTTTAAGACACAATCAGTTTTTTCATCCAATCATTTCCTTCCAACTCATCTTCGGGTGCTACTTCTGAACAATTTCTTCATGCAAAGAAAATTAATTCCATGGCAACTCGCCTAATCCAGACTGTAGTTTTGTGGGATTGATGTGTATGGCCACATGGGTCCCTTTCTTGCATATCAATGAGAATCTTTGTGAAATCTTTGATTTGTGTAGTCACAAATATTGAAAGAACATTTTAGCCCAACCTATCTTTTCCATCCAAAGCCATTTTCCATTTACACTGGACGAAAATTATAAAAGACAGTATTAAATAGTATTAAATATGTGTTTGAGCCACATTATTTTGGAAAAATGTATTTTGAAATAGTCGATTGATGGAGAATGTGTGGTTGAAAAAGAAGGAAAAGTTATTGATGTGATGGAAAATATTATTTTATTGAAGAATATGTGGTTAAAAATGAGTAGAAAATTAAAATGAAAATTTTAATGTGTGTCAAACAGGAGCTAAAGAGGAAACAACCACCAAAAATCCTCAACAACATATTTAGAATATGTTGCCAAAAAAATCCACTTTAAGGAGCTTTTAATCGCTCGCAAGCACGCTCTTAGCATGATTAATAGTACTAACTAAATAATAAAAAGACATTAAGGATGTGTTTGATTGCAACGAATTTCATGAAAAATGTAACATTCGAGAAAAACTAATTCCACTTTGACCGTTTGATTGTAGGAAATGAAAACCGAATTCTAAATTACAACCACTTTAAACTGTATTTTCTTTGTTTACATGAAAAACGAATTCATATAGGTTTGGTGGGTTTTTATTTTCCAACTACCATGGAATTGAAATTCATTTCCATCTTTACCTATCAAACGGTCTCTAAAATTTTGACTTTACAGTTCTGTCCGGCACTTAAATTCCATAGTAAATATGGGGCTTTCTTGTTTTTTGCCGGGAACCTTCATCTTTGAGAAACATACCACTTGTTATTATGTCCTCTAAACACGTTTCCTCGAGGATCAATAGGTAACAAAATTTTTACAATTTACTCAGCCCCGTGTATTTATGTGTTGAACTGCCTTGTCTAAGATTCTTTTTTCCTTCGTTAAAAGCCCGACACACCCACAAATTTCATAAATGGATAGTTGTTCTGATATTATATTGAACTTCTGCATGATTTGGTGGGATAATATTTGATAGATCGAATACATGAGACAGATGCTTAGATGAAGGAGCAGAAGAATTTTTGCTATAGCCAGTGAAAAGATCGTATGTAATCAAGCTTAAGCAGCACATTATTAGAAGAAAATGCAATGAAAAGCCTGAACAAGAAGAATCAACAGAAGCATCTGAAAATAATCAATTACAGACAGCATGGAAAGCCATGGATGAAGACAGAACAAGGCCCCAACTCAATGTGCTGTCCAATTAATCATTGGAAATTTATTATTTTTTCTTTTTTCTTTTTTCATTTAAAATGTTTCTTGACCTTTTTTTAGTTCTTGTCCTTTATTTTTATTTTATTTTTTTGCTTTTTTTCTATTTTTTTAATATTAATGGACTTGTACTGAGAGAAAAGGAAGAGGGGAGCCGTTCACCGCATTATGATGAAATATCTATCCAATTTTTTGATACTCAAAATGTGGAATCAAAATGTTTCATTAATATCTTTCAACCTTTGAAATCGAGTTGACTAATTGAGGCTATATTTTAATTTTTCAATAATTTTAAATTGTGTAGTTCCCAATAAATAGAAGTCAATTGCTTGACATGACATTTCTTTAATTTGCTTAAATAATTAATATTTCTTCTTAACTGTTTTGATGCTTCGATCAACATTTTCAATTGAATTAATAATGTTTTGTTGCTTAAATACATGGGTATTTTTATTTACAAAACAGATATTAATAATCATTTATCTAGAATTTTCTATATAATATGCACACACTCTAAATGGAAATATTAGTTTTTTATGTTGTGAGAAAAACGAAGTTCAAGCAACTTGAAGATTGTTTTAGCCCCCGTTTGATGCGGATTAAAATTAGATTTTTATAAAAATTGATAAAATGTGTGGTTAAAAAGTTGTGAATCCCATAAAATATGTAGTTAAAATTAAGAATATAATCATGTTACATGAACATCAAGGTTGACATAAAATTTAACATAATGTCACTTAACATTCTATCATTGGATGGTTAAAATACAGTCAGCTTTTCTACACAATCATCTACTACCTACCATATGCAATTATGCCAAACTTTCTGTCAAATCCTGTTGGTAAAGTAGTTTTATTATTTTTAATATTATTCATAATGAAAACTATCAATAGTCGCTATATGTCACATACACATGACATATTATTATTTGATGCATGATGTAATTAAAAACTAACACATTAATCTATGTCATGTAAAGTGATTTAGTTACTTTAACTTGAATTAAATTTGAAGTTTAATTTGTATCAAACAAGAACTTAATTTAGTTTGGGGTGATATTGCAAGAAAACTAAACGGATGGAACTCATGGTCTGGCACCATCAAATTTCTGAACGGATAACGCCACGGAATTTTTTATTTGAAATACTCAGATTTATTTTGTACTTTGACCTCGTAATAGTAAATTTGTTCCTGGAATTTTTAAAAGTATAATTATACCTGGTAACGTAAGCCGCAATAACTAAAGTCCCTCTTTACTTTCTCTATCCGAAAGATGTTCTCACTCTAAATTCTCTCAATCTTGCGAACCAAAAAAGTTTCTTGAAAAACCAAGAAAGTTTCAGGTGAAATACCCTTTTGAATTCAATAAAGTTCAATACTGTATTTTATGTTTGTGCATTAATTTTTTTGCAAGTTACATCATACATGCATATATATTGTGTTTTGGTGTGTATGTGATGTGATCTTTAGGTTTCAGAGTGATCCTTTGTCCTTTTGGTTTGTTTTGATGGTGATCATGGCTAAAGATTGATGGGCTATTATTGTCATCGTACTTGAGGATTTGGTTTTCTTGATGCCTCGTTTGCGTTTTATTGAACAATCCCTGTTGTTACAGGAGTTAATAATTGTTATCATGAAGGGTTTGTATGCCTGCTGTATGATAAAATAAATAAACGAGAGTAAAAAATATATTTTTTCTTTTTTCAAGAAAAGTTGGTAGTAAGCTTTAATTTGACAAAGCTTTGTTAAATATCTATTATCATGGTTTCCCCAATATTCAAAGGTTAGACAGGGTGATAACGAATAGAAAGGTGTTGTATGGGTAAAAAAGAGTAAAAGACCAGATGGAAGAATGGGGAGCTGCAATAATTATTTTTGGAAAAGAAGTTCGAATAAGAACCTAGGCTTGCAACAATGGGAACAAATATCGTGAATGTAGGTATAGATTTGTGCCAATTGTTGCATTTGGAAAGAAAGATGATTGGTAGTAGACAAGGCTGGTGTTTTTTGTAGGTTTCGGTAGCGGGGTTAATTGGTAAATGTGGGAGTCTCAGTTGGACTGTTTTAATTGGGTATTTTGGCCACAACTGGTGGTTGTCATGGAAAATGAGGAGAAAAAAGTTTGAAAATAATGTTTTCACTTTGTTGAATTGAATTTAGGCTTACCAGAAATGAACTAAAACAACATCAAAATTGAAATATCCAAATATAAATGTTGTGCTTGCCTTTTGTTCCAATAAAGGTATTAAGTAGTTTTGGTAGCAAAAGATATTTTTTATTATAATTTTCCTCAAACTATTGACATACAAGGAAGTGCAACTCACAAGAGCCACTTCCCTATATGCACCGCTTTGGTTCTCTAAATTCTCCCTTGCAACTAGAGAAGCTCTTTGAAAACCTTACGATATTTGCGCCAAAATAAATACTAAGTTAACAAAAGTACTGTTATCTAGATCCATTTTCAATCATTTTTTAATCTTGAAGCTTCCATACCTGCAGATGAATGAGTACATTGCATGCATATGCATTTGTGTGTGTATATCTGTACACCTGTTATGATCAAACAAGTGCTTGAGTTTTGTGTTCTGATAACCATGTCAGATGGCTGAATGCTGATGGTTGGAGTGATTTGGTGAAAGATTTTATGGTTCTTTATGTGCTTTATAGAAGTTCTTAGTGGATTAAGAGTTTTAAAGTTTTGATCATGTAACCTACACACGTGTAATTGTTATTTGATTGGGAAAGTGTGTACATATATTAACTCGCTAGGATAAGCGGTATTATTGAACCAGACAAAATGAAGGATCAGTATAATTTCCTTGATTTTCAATTTTTTACATTTTAAATTTGTGATTCATTGCATTTAATGCCTTGTGATAGTAATTTGTGATGTTTCTCCTGACGTGTGTCCCTGACAGCTACATTTTTTTCAACTAGACTGCCTTCTTAAGTCAAACCAACAAAACATGAACGGAGTGGCCCAATTGTATCAAATGCTTAAGTGAAGTGACCCAGTCGTGCCAAAATTAAGTATGGTGACTTTCATTGGGCGGCATGTTTCTTATGCTGCACAATTCGTATCACCAACGTTTTTTATTATTTTTTCTGTATTTGTTAATGTGTTAACCATTTTACCTTCTGTTGATTCATTCATTAGAAAAGATTCCCCTTGAACTATTGTTTTTGTCCGTACACCATTTTGTTTTGAGTTTTTTATATGTTAATTTACCTCACCACCTGAATTGATGCAAGCATTTCAGGTGGTATACATATTGGATTGATTAGAAAAAATTGAGCAAAAGCATAGTTCTGCATACGATGTCATGAAAAATTAGCCATAACCAGCTGAAATAAATCTCATCCTGGTGGAGATTTTGCATGATGGCTAGCGGAGAAGGTAGGTAAGTGGCAGTTCAAGATATACAGCTGGTAAGTTTCTCAACTTCATTTACACATTTTGCTTATAAATGCCTTTGTTCTTTCTTTTAGTTAATAGGACTCCATTACAATGCAATGAAGATTTGGAATGTCAGCATATGAGGATGTTTATATATTGGTGCTTTGAGAAGCACCTTCTCTTTAGTTGGCTATTTTTGTGCTCATATTTTTGAAGTTTGTCTTGACAAAAGAGAGCCAATGGATGGCTGCGTGACTTGGTTCATTCATTGATAATAGAGTCGCTAAGAAAGTAGAAGGAAGCTCTCTAAAAGAATATAATCAGTGTCTTTTTCAGAATATGTTATGTTATTTAGAAGTTTTTAATTTGTACTTATAGTTTTTTGGAAAAATGACGTGCAAAAGTTTAATCATCTATGATTTTGGAACAAAGGATGATTTTTCCTTGTTAGGTATATGTCATTGCATTTCTGGCAAACTTGATTTAAAGCTTTTCTGTGGAAGCAATAGTAGCTCCCCCTCCCCATCTTTTTTGAGTATATTTATTTTAAAATATATCTATCATGGTAAAAATATATACTGTCATGGTGCTAACCTTGTACTCTTCAATAATATCAGGTTCAAAATCTTATAGAAAGGTGTCTTCAGCTTTACATGAGCCAGAAGGAAGTTGTAAATACTCTCTTACTCCAGGCAAAGATTGAGCCTGGTTTCACTGAACTTGGTAATGTTAATTCTTGGATAGAGTTTTCTTCTTCTGTGTGTTCTTATTAGGTAGTGGATTTTACTCACACAACATATCAGACATTAGATGATTAACTTGAAGCTACAATGTGAATAACTGTATAATCATCATCTCCTTATGCATATGAGAACCTGCACTTCTTTTAGTAAAAAATATGTATTTCTGACATTGTGAGGCTTCAAATTTTGCTCCGGTTTAGTATTTGATATGGGCAATGGATTTGTCTTAACCTAAGTAAGTTTGATGGTTGATGCTAGTGTTTGATAGTGAGTTTTATATGTTTCACAACATGATGTCCTTGGTTATAGGAGCCCTTGTAGTATACCAATTCTTCTCAATCTATTATGAAGAAAAATTTAGAGATCTTGTGTTTTCGTGTTTGTTTTCATTGGAAGGGTTTAGTAGGCAAGTGCATACTGTGTACTTGTGTAGAGTTAGGGTAGTGACTTGGGACATATTATACTCGGTGCTCGCTTGGTAGTGCTTTCAAGTGTTTATTAGTTGTGGGTCCTACGTAATGTGTGGATAATAAGTAGGTACTAAATAATGGATTCTACAAATTTTTGGATAAAAATATGTTTGACTAGCTTAAAAAAAATGTAAGCTTTTGCCAAACATGCACTCAATATCATGAACATGAAATCCTTGAGTTTTTTCAATCTTCAAAGTTATTTGGGTTCTACAACCATTTTGTTACATTCTTCTGTTATATCAACAGAAGTTCTGGGCATATGTCTGTTTTTTATTAAGACCTGCTACTGAACAATAACGAATTCAAAGCATGCTATTTTCTTGTCCGATGATTATGGAAGTCATGAGGCAACATTTGATATGTTACCACCACTTAGCTTTTCTCCAATAAATAGTAGGGGAGAATTTTGTGCTAATAAATTTCTGTGTTGTAGCAGCAATCAGCATATTTTGTCATTCCTGCCCTTGATAGTTGTTAATATAAATCTGGTCTGTCTTCCAGTGTGGCAAAAACTTGAACAAGAAAATCCAGAATTTTTCAAGGCATATCATCTCAGGTTAATTGTGAAGGACCAGATATTGAGATTTAATCAATTACTTGATAGACAGATTCAGTTGATACGTCAATTATATCCAACTGTAGTCGCTCCCATTCCTTTGTCCAATGGATCACAGATTCATCCAAGTAAGCAAGCTATTTGATATGTGGTTTTCTATATATGAAGGTTATACCTTCTTCTGTAAAGAAAAAGTTATACAGATAAAAGAGGTGTCCCTCTGTTGGTATTTAGATTCCTACATAGATGAAACACTGCTTGATTATATACATATTTATGTTGGGATTTTGGCGTGCTCATCTGAAAGAAGTTTTCTATTCGATGGAAGAGATCTTTTCTTTCTATTTCCTTGTACTTTGCTGGTTACTTTCCTAGGGATAGGCTCATAGGGTTAAAGAATCTACCTCTCTTCTTCATCAGGGGCTGTCAATGGATTGATAACCTATGGTTCACTAATTAGCACTTTAACCTATGTTCGGATTAATCTTATATCTAAGTCAGCTTTATATGACTATGATAACAGAATTTAGATGTTGCTCCTTCAATTTGATGACTTAAGCATTGGGGAAGATTGTGGTGAAAGAGTACACAGTGAAGCTTTACATTACTTGCATGCTTCTTTTATTTCTTTGATAGTCTTTTGGATTTATGACGTACATAGCAAGCTCAATGTTGCAGTTCATTTAACATTTTAAAGGAGAAGAACATAAGCAAGCTTTACATTCCGTCTTAATGTCTACAAATATTGCTTAGACTGTTGATTGTACTTGATGAGAGGGCGTATATAGGTTTTGAAAACAGGATAGAAGAAGTTGTTATTGTTAGAACAGTTTTTTTTTTGGCTAGAATAAGTTTAAACTGAAACATGGCACTGCCTCTTAATATTTTTTCTTCTTAAACCTCTTTCCCCTGGATACTTCCATATCTGATTTTTGAGTTGTATTAGATACTAGGTTGCTGGAGCTCTATTATGCCGAAACACTTTTAAGTTCCATAAAAGTCTTTTCATAATCTACAATTGTTTAGTTTTTCATGTCAAAAATTTTTTATAGTTTATCATGAAGGTGATGAACTCTCAAATAGGTTTTGCTTGTAAGTTCAGCTGGTTCTAACTTCTCAATTGATGCTGAAGGGTCCAATTTGATATTCACTCTGGCCTGTAATGATCCTTATTTTTATTGCTCCATTTGCTGTCAAATTTAGAACTCAATTAAAGATCTGGAAGAGAAATTTGGGTGTCGGGACAAAGAACCAAGGATGTTATTCTGGAGATGTGATGCACGATTGTTATCAATCTTCTTGTCTTATCTGAAAATTGTTGCTCCGATAAAGTTCAAACCAATCCTTTGTACAAATGAGGGTATTGCCTCTGCTGGTTAGAAATATAATTGCTTATCAAGCTCTGGAAATTTTGTTCGACAATTTAAGAGTTAGAACCCCAATGCTACTCTGACATCTAGTGTCGAAATGGTGGGAAAAGTGGCACCTAATTTCAATCATTCTTTTTATAGTTGGTGAAAATGGTGTGAAAGTTGGTGAAATTTGGAACTAAATTTGAATTTCTTTTATTTATGTTTAATACTATATAAACCCTCTTTACTTCCCATTTGTTTTTCACACTCAGTTCTCCTCTCCTTTCTCTAATTTCTCCTACTCTACTCTCAATTTATCAAAATTTCAATTCTCACATTTTATATATTCGATTATTCAAATACCATATCATTTATTTAGTACTCTTTATACATAATTGTTTAAATATTTTCTCAATCACACAACACAATCTTTTTTGTAGAAATATTGATTCATCTTGCATTATATATAATGGATTTAATAGTTTTTTTGATGCTGAGGAGTTGAAAAACTTAAAATATCGTTTGTGAAGTCCCCATGATTATGATCAATTTGCAAATCTTAACGATATACCAATTATTTCTAACCTTCAAGTTCTGTTGATGTTGATGATTATTTCTTGGATTTGGAACCGCGGCCTTCAAAAAGGCCTTGAGGAGAACAAAAAGATATTCCTGTAAACAAATTTTTACACTAGAGAGTCAATTTGAATGGAAATGAAAAACGGTGAACAGTTCGTAAATTTTGCTAGAATAGGTTTTTCTTGAAAACTGGTGGTGGCACGATACCCTGCATAGGCATGTGTAGAAATGTGTGATTATATTTTCCTTGTTTTGACATGAAATATTCCTCCTGCACCTTTTCAAGCACCATGAAACACCAACAAACTGGAAATTTACGTTTATTTATTTATTCATCTGTCACCCTAGTTTCTAACCGCTGATTCCCATGATCTTCCTTTTCCGTCTCAATTTTATGATTTTGTTTTCTATCGAACGTATAGCTGTTTTTGATCTTCGCTGTCAAGTTTATTATCCGTTGATAATGCACTATGATTATTTATTGTCTTCTTTGCTCGTTTTGTCTACCTACTCATATCCAATGGCATGTGCATGCATGCGTTGCAGTGTGGGCACTAGCAGAGCTTTCTTTTCATGCTCGACCCAGAGAGTTCCTTTAGAGTATATGTTCATATTACTTTTCTTTTTGGATGCCTCTGCTAGTGTTTTCGCTTAATCATTTCTTCAGCAATTATATTACTAGTTTGGCTTAAAATGAAATTATTGTTATAATATTTTGGCAGTGCACAACAATTCAGCATACCATACCCCAGAACCTAGTGTACACCAACAACGTAGTAACATAACTAATGCATACACCAATGGCGCTTATCCACTTCAGCCGACCATACCTAATGCATACACCAATGGCGCTTCTTCATTTCAACCGACAATACCTAATGCTTACACTAATAGTGAATCTTCACTTCCACCATACATGCCTGTTGCAGTCAATATGGCGGGTCATGTTGTAAGGATTGATATATCAGCAGACATGCCATTGACTCAGAGGTCAAATGCAGGAATTATACAAGGAATGAATGGGGGGACGATGATATCAGAAGCTAGCCATGCAAATGATCCTAGGTTGATGTTTGGTGCAAACACAAATCTTCAACAGCCAAATACCACAATAGGAGATGGATCAGTTTCATCTTTCGCTGGTGTCGAGTCTAATTCACAGGCATTGAACGAGACTTTCCTGGATCATGACATGAATTCATTCGGATTCTTGGGATCCCGAAACTTCAGTTTTTCAGACTTGACAGCTGGCTTTTCTAATAATACTGGTGAATTCTCTATCTCATACTCCTGTGCATTAAAGTTCAATGCTACTGAAAAGTCTATTTTAAGAATTACTTTGTTATTATAAGTATACTTCAACTTTATGTAACTTAATTGATTTTGTATCTTCAGATATATTAAGCTATTCTAAATCTCCCTTCCTTGGAATGAATGAGAACTTTCCAGATCCTCATATTAGGGGAGAACAAGGTAAGGTTTTTCGACATCTCATATTGTTCTTGAATTTCAAGGATATTGCTAATATCTGTGTCCTATCTATGAGCAGACATTAAGAGGCTGGACACTGTATCAGAGGGGCTCAGTTATGAAGATTTTGGCAGTGATTGATTGAATAATTTTAATGGTACTGCTTTCTATCCATTATCCCCTTAAACTTCAGAATTGTTACTTCTCTCTTTTTCTCTTTAAAATGTGCAAGTGCAGCTAGTAACCTGATTGATAATATATTGTCTGCACTGGTATACTTGTTGGGGGAAATTTACACCTGTGACACCCAACCAATTCGTAAATATGTACTTCCGTATCAATTTTTTAAAATGGATCCCCAGACAGTTTCTGTCCATTAGGTCATTAAAACATCACATGGCTTGCACACTATGTAATCTTTGGGAGTATATTGATTAAAATGGTAAGAAATATGTCAGTTTTCCCTAAATAACATTGTAAATTGAAAGGCAAGGAAAACTAATGTTCTCCCTTACCCACGCCCATGCTTCATCCCTGCCACTCTACCATCTGGTTTCATTGCCCTCCGTCACGTAAGTTTAAAATATCAGTCGGTTTACTTGATTTTGCAAATATTAACGTAAGGAAACAAGATAAAACTCTGGGATGGGAGGTTTTACGGGTGTCTGGCGAGGTCAAATGTTGGACAATGCAATAAAGCTGCTGGGAGTTTAATTGAAATTCAAGCAATTCTGATTTGAAGTCCCCAATTGTATCCCCAAAAATACCAATTTGAAGGTCACAATATCACTGGCTACATGATATAGCATTTTATGGAGCCAGTTGTATTGTGGCTTTAGGTTCTCTGAGTGTGATTTTAAAGGAGACAAATTGGAAGGATTCAATTTATTCCCTTCCAGTTACCCTCTGGATTGTGGGGAGGAACAAAGGGTGTATAGTGTAGTGTGGGGTGGCATTGTCACCTTTCTGTGTGCTGCTGAAAACTGGGCAAGCAAGGGAGCTTTGATTTGAAACATGAGTAACAATGCGTGATAAGGAGACGAGGAACTGGACAGTTGGGAGTGGGGGGAGAAGAAGATGAATTCCTTTTGTTTTCTTTTATTTTTAAATTCAAAATGAGGGTGTAATTGCTGTTTTACCAAATATCCGTGGTACCGTAGAGATTATTTTCCAATTCATTTAAGTAATCGTTAAGTCATAATCAAAAGTTTCTGGGATCCTGTTCTTATCATTATTCTGAAATATGTTTTTTTTTTTTTACAGCAAAGTTGCAGTTGGATTTTGATTAACACGGCATTCTTTTGAATTTTTGTACCAAGTTGGTCTGCGCCTATCTAACTTCATATTGTTCTTGTGATCATGTTGTCGCAGGGAAATTACTTTCTAGGATTGAAGTTACTGTAAAAGGTTTTGTTGAGTTAGTGTGGTTCAGGATTTCAACTGTTTGAAGGTATTGATATTTCCATTTTTGATTGATAATTTATTGATGACAAATTACAGTATTAGTTTTCGACCGACAAGGTATTAGATACAAGCGAAAGTTTGTTACTGAATCCATGCATGTCTTTTGATTTCTTTTACCAAATTAGGCTTTTTTCATAGAAGTATTGTAGTGATTTCGGAAATCATGCTGTTTTTGTCGATGTGCAATGGAATGACATATTTACTGGTATTATCTGCGAGCATGTTTGGCTGAGCTTAGAAGCAAATATGTGTAGATAAATTACTTTTTTTTCTTACTTTGAAGTAATGAAGTTACTCATTTGAGAGTAAATCTTCCTTGTAAAATTAGTAGCGTGCTGATTCTGGATTAAATATTACTTGTTTAAAACCTTACTTACCCACTTAAAATTTCGTCATTTGACCAATTTAATTAATGGCAAAATGGTTAATCCACGTAATCCTACTTAAAACAATTAAAATAAGAAAAAAGAATAACTAAAAAAAGGATAAAATTAAAAGAATAGAAAAGAAAAATATATGAAAATGTTTCATCTTCCCCCACCATCGCCCACCTACAGTGGCCCCCTAACCTTGCCAACCGCCACTATCAGGGAAATTTCCCCCCTGGTTTCTGACCCAAACCAGCGGCTTTGGGGCTGGAAACCAGGGATAAATCTCCAACGGTTAGTAGGAAAACTTCGGGGTTTATCAAGATATAGGGTGGGATTCTACCTGGTTCTGAGTAAGTGAGCCCTTTTGCGACTTAAACCCATGAGTTTGAATCGCGAAACCAGAGGGGATTTATCCCCCCCTGCTCCAGTGTGATTGATGGTGGTTTTTTGGGTCTCAGATGGAGGCTGTGGGGTTTGGGATATGGGCGGCGGCGGCGGCGGAAGATTGCATATTTCTATTTTTACTTTTATTCATTTTTACTAATTTTCTTTTAATTGTTTTAAATGAAAAAATATGGAGGGACTATTTTGTTCTTATTAAAATTGGTAAAACTAAGGTCTATTGTGTGACTTTTAATCAACTGTCTTTTAAACGAAAACCATCCAGAGGTCCTTTCGGGCACATTCATTGAAAGGTTTAGGAATAGGTGCTAAGATTAGGAGGTTTGGTACCTCTGCTGCAAATTTCTCATTTACTGAATAAACCTTTTAAGCTTAGGCAAACATAACATGCTCAAGTCATATTCGAGAATTTCAGTTCTCCATGTACTCTTTTAGATCTTGTATGTCAGTAATTCAATATGTGAAAATGCTATTGTTATAATCTTTTACAGTGACTGATATTTCCGTTCGGGGAATGTTTAGCTTTGAGAAACTTCGCTTCGCTCCTCCAATGTAGTAATGATCTGTCTAGTTTAAGGGTTGCATCTGTTTAACTTTGACAAACTCAATTTCGAACCAACCATGTAGAGTGGTCTACCTAGTTTAAAGGTTGCTTTTATTATCCAGTTTCATCTTATATGTCATACTTGATTCATTTTCCCCGTGTTATGCAATTTGCAGTAATTGCTGAGGAATTCGTCAAAGAAACTTGAAATGAGTAAGAAGAACCAAAGAACAAAAGCAACTTTTTGGGTTTTCACTCATTCAAATATTTTTTTTCATGTATTCTTAGTGCTACTAACAATCAGGTTTAGTTGATAGCGTAATACATCTGATATTATGAATGGAATTTAATTTGGAGTCTTGTTAATCAGTTGAATGCCTCCTTTTAGTCCTCCTTTTCTCTATTACACAAACACCACTTTCTTGTTTCTGATGTGAACTTTTCTTACCTTCACATACAGCACAACCTTGGGTCCTAGTCGAGCAAATACTTGGACTAAGAACAAGTAAAAGAAGAGACTCATTTGGCAAAAAGCAATAGATTTTGCAATATTGCATATAACATGTTCGAGTTGAATATGTTCTTACATACCCATGGATTTAAGGATTCTGAGAAAAGAAAGTGAAGAGAACACGTTGAGGGGAAATTAAGGGCCAATTCAACGTATACATTACAGACAACCTAGTCAAGCTTCTATAAAGTATTTTACAACAAACCAAATAATCGATCATAAGCATTTCTTCTACTCTTCTTCCTACCTGCATTTATCGTAAAATCTTGTTAAGAGACTTTTCATGATTGGCACAACATACTGTGATGAAGCTCATAGTTACACATTAATTAGGAACCAAACGTTAAGAAAACTGCTGAAAAGAAACCAGGTCTGAATTTTAAACAGAGACAAAATACTTGAGCAGAAATGTGTCAAAATGCAACAAAAAAATCTGGAATTAAATTCTGTAATTTTTAGTGCCCGTTTGGCACTACTTTCAAAAAATCAAAAGGAGTTTTTGAAACCTAAAAGCTATTTTTTAACTCATTTGACTAATTTTATAAAAGTACTTCTAATTAAAAGTACTTTTTACAAGAAGCTGGTCCAATGTAACTTTCTTTAAAAACACTTCTAGAATAGGAACCACTTTTAAAAATTTGTTTCTAAAGAAACATTAAAGTAACTTCCTCCAGAAGCTGTTCTACAGAAAGTAAAAGATGTGTCAAATGAATCCTTGAGTCTTTTTTGCTAAATCTAGAAAATAGTGAAAAGAATCTGCATTTATCATAAAATCTTGTTAAGAGGCTTTTCACGACTGGCACAACATACAGTGATAAAGCTCTTAGTTACACATTAGTTAGGAACCAAACATCAAGAAGTTAACTGCTAAAAAAGAAACCAGGTCTGAATTTTAAACACAGACAATACTTCAGAAGAAATGTGTCAAAATGCAACGATCAAATCTGGAATTAAATTCTGCAATTCATGTGTCTTTTTTGCTCAATCTAGAAAATAGCGAACAGAATAAAAGTTTTCCCACTTAATTGGATATCCTATTGGATTGAATATATTTCATGCAGCATCGACCATTAACTTGTAAGAAAGAATAACCAACTTATGCATGCATATTTGGAAACAAAAATTGAAACAAATTAAAGTATGACTTTTTCAAACATGCTTGGAAGAAAAAGTGCCATAAAAAGATTCTAGTAGTGCCTATTATGTGCATCGCCAATAATATATCTCTCAACTCTTCTAGACCTGGTTATCGGTAAATAGCGGAATGTTTTTGGTAGTTAGAATAGATCGAGAGGAAAAAAGTTTTTTAATCTCATAACCTCGAAAATTAATCCGGAAAGCATATCTTTTGACATATACAATACAAAATACAATCAAAATTGCATTTAGCCAGCAGCGAATGGCATTCGTACATATATTTTCTTCCAGTTTCTAAAGTTAATATAACATAATGGCATGAAGAGTCAAACGGATGCAAACAATAACAGTAGGTGAGAGATGCACACGCATGCAAGAGGCAGGATGGGGGTGGGGAGAGCGAGAGAGAGAGAGAGAGAGAGACCGTCTATTTGATCTGGAATTTCTTCTAGTGGAGGTTCGAGTATCAGTGTTTTGACACTTTGTGCTGCTTTTCTTCAGCCTTGATTTAGAGGCACCTGCAAGTTGTGACATTATATTAGCACATTTTGAGCCTGAGATTCAAATTTAAATGTATCGAAATATGAAGCTTGTATAACCTCTTAAATTAACAAGAGGTGATTGAACTTCATCATCGTCAAATTCAGAATCTGTAATCTCACTAGAAGCCTGTGATTGTGCCTTCGACTTTGGATTTTTTGATTTTGAATGCAAAATTCCAGTCTCCTCCATGGACCTATCAGTTTCTTCATCATCTGATGCAATTGTAAAGGTGAAAACCATTACTAAGGTACATTATTTTCATGATATCCATAGGACATACTACATCAAATTGTAACAAAGATTGAAATTAGTTCATAGGAAGATCATCCCCTTGATGAAATTCCAGAAATCGAAAAGAAAAACAAAAGGAAAGAAAGAAAAGATTCTTTCCACAGTACAACTCTACAATCCTGTACAATTACAAATGTGTTGCACCAGAACGTATGTAGTTTGATACTTTCCCCAGAAAGACCTTTAATCTTGGAGTTAAAAATGAAAACTTCTTCAAACAGTTAAGAATTCATTAGACAGCAATGCAAACCTCATTCGGTGGAAATTCAAAAAGAACTGGTAGATTAAAGGTCATCTAACCAACTTCAACCTACCTTCAGTAATTACAGATTCACCACTTTCCTCTACCTCATTTTTAGCCGCCACAAAACACCCCAAGCTATCAATTTTTTGTTGGTGAGCTTGAGCATTCTTTGCAGTAAGTTCTTGCTCCTTTCTTTCATTGTGAGACTTATTAATCTTTTCTTCAAACTCCTCAATGCTTGATTTTAGCTCTGGTTTGGCAAACTTCTTCCCCTGAAAGAAATTAAAAAATAAAAAGCAGATAGGGCAATAGGTTATAAATTTGACCCCTAAACGATGTGATCCAGTTAGGAAACCAATTAATCATGGTGATGAAAGCACATAGGGCAATACCTTGTTAATTATGTTTTTAAAATGCTCCATTACAGTGTCCTCAGACAGGACATGTTCATATGCCTTAAATGACTCCATAAGCTTTCTCATGCTCTTTTCAGTGAATGCTAGCTGAGAAAGACAGTAAGAAATATACTCCCACTGCCTGATATCTGCACCAAAAGTATCCATAATAAACAGAAGCACCGACATTATTCACTGATAGAGAATTAAAGAGACCAACGACTTGAATATGCTTTCTTGGTTTAATATCATTTGGCAACTAGAAGATATAGCAACAGTCACATTAAAAGATATTGATCTTACAACAGAAAATACCCCATGTTCATAGTTTACAGAAATGGATTAGAGCTTTGGCCAATATAAGCACCAAGCAACTCCAAATTATCTAATCTTGTTAGACATGCCTCTCCTCAATATATTTGTCAAAGACATTAAGAGAGATTCAAATAATAAGGAAGAATGGGTTCATTATTCGAATGACAAAATAAAAGACATCTTTCAACTGGCCTACACGGTACATGATAGACTTTATAGTTCACAGAACAGGAAAACTGGAGAAAGTCTTTTTATTTCACAGGAAAAAATACATATTAGACGTAGGTCAGCATGATAAATCTCTAATGCCCAATCTCTATAAACATGCAGATGAGCAGTTAACAATGAGCTTAAGACAAATTTCTATATCCAATCTCTATATTTATGCACATTGTAGATGTACAGAGTAATTTGAGAGTTAAATATTTACTGTTTAAGGCTTCCATGATAACTATTTTTGGGTCATTGGGTGTCATAAAGTCACATTCAATGATTAATACAAACTAGATGATTATGACAAAAGGGTAAAATAAGAAAAATTGAAACTAGTCAAAAGTATAGTACCTGTCACTCCCGTAAACCTATTGCACAGCTTGTCAACAAGAGCTTCCATTTGTTTGTCCTGAAAATGTTCCATTAATTGACCCAACTTACAGCAAAATAAAACATTCTCATCGCAAACTAGGCTAAGCCATAAATACCTTCTTGATGGAACCAATTAGAAATTGCATAATGTTGCAGAAAGACTCTCCCTTCAAGTTCTGGCAGGACAGTTTTCCGAGGATATCTGGGAGTAGATTATATATAGGATTGCTCCCTGCAACCATAATTCAAAGAATTCAATGAAAAGAAGATGGTCTCAAGATCAGTTACTACTTAAATATCTGGTTAAAATATTTCACCTTTCTTTGACAACTCATTAAAAAAAAGTCTGGCCAGATTTGAAATCCTTTCATCTTCATCTTCCACTCTCATAGCCATTTCATTTATGTAACCTTTCACCTAAACATTTAATAGTCAAGATATATGCAAAGCATCTAGGGAAAACAGTAAAGAACAGGAGCACACAGAAGTCCCTCAAACCTTCATCATGTCATTTAAAATAAGATGAGAAAGAACCAACACAGCACTCTTCCTGACACAAACTGAAGGATCTCTCAGGCGTGCATACATGTTTTCTGTCCATGGCTCTAATAGATTGGGAAAACGAACTGCCAAATCTCCAAGAGCGATAGTGCAATTTGACCGAACAGTTTCTGATGGTGCATTCTCCACAACAGTGAAAAGCAGTTGAAGATTTGACTCACTAGGAAGTCAAAACACAAGCGGAAGAAATTAATATTTTCTTCTTGAAATGAATATCTATGCAAACGAGAAAGTCACTCTTACCAAAAGTCCGCATCAATTATCATAAACCTACATAAAGCAAGCATTGCTGATGTCTGCAGCTGAGGATACTACAAATGGATGCAGAAGTTCAACTCAGTATATTAAGTGAATTTTAGAAGACAAAAACAGAATGTAAGAGAACATTTAACTGAACTGGAATAAGACTAATCATTCACATGGAACTTGAATTGGATCACTCTGTTTTGCAGATAAGAAAATGGCATTTCCTATCTGTTGAACTAATTACGTCTTCTAGTACATTGGACATCCAAGCATCACACCATATCAATAATAAAGCAGGCAAAACTAAGTAAATTAATATTGTAATCTCCATGACACACTAGAAGGCAGCGAACTATGTATTACGGTATAAAAAAAAGTGTAATCACCTTCTGCATCAAACTAAAATTTCTGCATAATTTTGACAGGAAAAAGCCAGAGTGCCCAATTAAGTTTTTTTCAGTACTACCACTGGAAATTATTTCTTTCTCTGCTCTTTCCACAAGGCAATCAAGCATTGCATCCTCAGAGGCTGCAAGACCTAACTCTGCGTTGATACCATGATCCTGGAAGGAATAAGTCAAGCAAATAAAAAAGAATGTTACAGCCACTTGTTCAAATGACACCATGCAAGCATGCACTATCAACAAAAGCTAAAATCAGAAACCCTGTCACCTTTTGCACATCAGATGTGTTTGCATTAGCTTTAAGGTCATCGGCAACAATTTTCTCTTTCTTGGTCTTTTCTTTTCGAATTTTCCGAACACAAGATTCAATATAGACCAATTGGTTCATGGCAACTTGACTAACCACGAATAGATATCTGCTCAGCTTTGTAACCTGAACAGTGGTAAGGACACTGGAGCTGCCATTATCCATGTCATTTTGTAACTTATCCTCTCCATGGCAATCAAATACAGAGCTGAGAGATCTTTTCACGAGATCAGCAGCTATTGTTTCTGGAGTTGGATGAATAGTGTATATTGTAGCTATTGCTCGATCAGCTGCAGCATACCATATGTTCTCTGGAAGTATAAAGCCAGTAACCAAACCCTCCAAAATACTAAATACACGGCTACCATTACTAGACAACAACTTTTTCTTATCCTCTTCGGACAACCTCTGTAGTGCTGTGCATGCTGTCCTAGCAAGCAAAGGTTCCACTTTTGCCCAGCGACCAAATCCTATATCAACAATGTCTTGTAGGTGAGAGCTGAGGACTGTAGGAGAAGATTTTGCCACCATGCACAGGACAGATAAAGCACCGCGACTTTGCTCAGCGGTTGTTCCGCTAACATTGAAACAAAACAAATCCCACAATGCGGACAACTGGAAAAGAAAAACAGATGAATCAATGAAATACACTACTCGTAAAAAACCTGATTCATAGTTATTCTAAAAAGAACTTTGACGAAACTCCTATATGGATACTGAGCCTGATTTGCACTCTTGTTGCAGTCATCCTAAAAGCAATTTAAGATTTCGATATTTAATCATTCATACAATGCTTTCAGACATGCTTCAATTACGTGTAATGCAGGACATGTAACTAGCCAAAATAATTTCACAACTTAACAAGAAATGGTGGCTGATGATAGTCCAGTGAACTTCATGTTGAATCTTATCGTGGAAGAGTTAGTTCTTCATCACTTACGTTCCTAAGATAAGACAATGTCTATTCTATAGCTTACACGGTTGGCAAAATAAATATATACTCTCCTGTCACAATGCATACACTGGGATTAAAAGAATGGATAGCAAAACTTACAATATTTACCTACTACTCTTATCCGAGAATTACTATGGTGCACCGACAAGGACACGACACGTGTCAAATACTTCGATACGCAATTTTTCAAAAAATCACACGACAATGACGACACGTTGATTAAATTCTTTGAAATCCTTCATTTATATAGTATAAATTTAGTTTTATATTTGTTATTAATTTTTCTTGTTGAAAACTTGAAATAAGAGTACATTTTTGTTATTTAATAATGACTTTAAGTTAAAAATATATAATATTTCTGATAAAGAAAGAAAATTGATTGTGGTAGAGTGTCCAAGGAGTGTAGGTATTGACACGTATCGGATACGGATACACTATCCTAGTTGAAGTGTCCACGCAACAACGAGAAATATGGTAGGGCAATGGCATTTAATACTGGAACTGCAGTTTGGATCTATCCTGCTAAAGTATCTATCCTAAAAACAAGTCCTGATCATACGTAAGAGACATTTTATATCTGTGGGAACTGGGTTAAGATTCCCCCAAAGTCACTTCATTATATATGGGATTACGAACGTGAAAAGATGTCTTTTTTTCCCCATCCCAGGAATAAACTTGTAAGAAGCATAACATGAAGTTCCTTGCTCAGATGAAACATGCAGTACATCTTGAACAAACTTCTCTGCCTAACAGAACACAGTCTGCAAATACTTGCGCGAGTAAACCAGAAGTAGCTTACCATGCTAGCAGTTATGTCGCCTTTGGATACCAGGGCTCCAAGGATGAACTCCAAGGATGCAAGATCCCCAATGTTTGAATTTACGGAAAGATCCAACAGATTCTTTGCAGTTTCTACTGGGTTCTTCCTTATATATATCGTGATGAAAGCATTCTCAACAGCCTCACAAATCGATTTGTCTTGAGAAAATACCTGTTACCATCAGAGACAAAAAGGTTTTACATATCAAACCTACTTGAAGACAAGAAGAGATGGGGTGGTGGAGGATAAATATTAAATCTCAATGTCTGGATCCTGATGAAGATATAGCTTTACCAAAGGCAACATCTTGCAGAGGCAGGCTTCTGAACCATCAATTTGAAATTGTCTGCATCTCATGAGCAAAAGAATTGCATTTTCAACATCAGTGGCAGATGATGAAGCCATTAATTGTACAAGAGTAGGCATCGTGGCAGAGAGACACATGGAAAATCTCAAGCCTGCCTCCAGTGAAGCAACCAAGGTTCTAGTTTGCTCCAAATTCCCAAAAGATGGTACAGAAGAATCCATCTGTACCATAACATCAGCTGCTTGAGGTAATAAGCTATCAGTCAAGTCTTGTTCCTTGGAATTCTCTTCAGTTTCTTCATCTCCAATCTCACCATCCACATCGGAGATGTCTTTGTCTGAAGGCAACCCATTGGAGACGCCTTCTGATGAATTTTTGGATGGAGATTTTGGTCTAAGCTCGTTCAACTTCTTCTTGTATTGTTCTAAGGTTGCATCAAAAGAAGCAGTTCGAAGTTGGGGTCCAAAAGGGTTATGCTGCAGCATCATGATAAGTAAATTAAGTGCAGATTTCCTTACTATTGAACTCTTGTCTTCTAACCTCCCAGCAGCAACCGCCGCAACCTCATTCCACAAACCAATTGAAACGGAATGTTCTTCACATAATTCAGCCCAAACTTGAAGAACTCGACTTCTAGTATAAGCAGAGACATCACGACAGCGCTCCAACAAGATTTCCAACATGGCCTGCTTTGTTCGTAGACGAATAGATTTTGAGCTCACTTCTCCTTCAACATCATTAAAGGCCTTCACAATTAACTTACCCAACACCCCAACAAGAGCATTCCTCATTTTGTAAGATTCTCCTCCAAAGTGTGGAATTAACAAACCAATGTTAGTTGAAATCAGCTTTGGCAATCGATCAGCAAGCTCTACAAGGAACCGCCCAATATTTTCAGCCCCAACAGTATCCTTCACATAGGCTTTTGGATTTGTTCTTCCAATCTCCCGAATAAGGGAAGTAGCCACACTTCCATCAGCATACTTCTTTTCTGCCGCAGCAACCGCATCAGCCAAATGTATAACAACAAAATCATATTTATGAATTAAGTGAAGAATGGAAGCACATGATTGTGCTATGTAGTGATACTTGGTAGCACATGTCCCAATTACACGACATAAAGCATCTTTCGTATCAGAATCTTTTAATAGCGCGGCGTTCTCGAACATCAAGAATGCACTTCTACAACAGATCATTTTGTCAAATTAAAATCAACGCAATTCATCAAATATGAAGCAAAACCAAAACAGGATTTTCAACTTACTTCGCAATGAAGGATAAGTAATTTTCATCCGGGTTAGATGACCCAAAAAGCAAGGAAAGATTGATCTCCAGCGAATTAGCAATCAAATTCAATATTCTGCTCCTCTGAGACTCCCAATTCCACGAATTTACCAGATGTTTCTTCCGACTACTTGCTGCTGCCTAGAGCATTAAAATAGAATCAGCCATGCTAATTCCACTAACAGCCAATAATGAACAAATATATATATATATAGAGAAATGATCTAATGAGCACCGGTGC
>OU503039.1:6839637-6859938 GCA_912172775.2 Fraxinus pennsylvanica | reverse complement strand
ATATATATATATATATATAGTCACGAGTTTTATTTCATTTTTAAATTGATTATGAGCTAGTGAACATTTTTAATGTGTTTACTAGTATTGTCTTGTATGAGTGGTGATATGTTGCAAATCATGGAAAGAAAGAAGAAAACAAGATTATTGACATTAATCGATAAGAGAAGAGGAGCGAGAGGGACAAAAGAGTCAAATCTCTAAGTTTGATTCACATAGAGATATNGAGTCAAATCTCTAAGTTTGATTCACATAGAGATATGTGATTGAATTAGTTAAATATACACAATGAGAACTCGAGAGGGGTAAAAAAATGGGGCATGTGGGACTAGCGCACCCAACCAATGTTCAATGTTAATGTAAAAAATGAACTCATGATATTAATGTTAAGTTTCTAAAGAAATTGAAGAAAAATGAGATACATATTGAGAAATGTTTCTGTTTTCTTTTTATTCTCATCAGCATTCATCATATGCATGATGTTTGCTTACCGAGCTTTATTTCATTCCACGTTAAACCTCCTTATTTTCAAATGGTGAAGACAGGATGATTCGAGACGACTACATGTTGTGAGGTGGACACAGTACTAATCTAAATATTGACTTCATTTTGATATAAAGTTAAGTTTTAATTTAATTGTTTTATACTTTATTAAATAAGTTTTAATTTAATTGTTTTATACTTTATTAAATAAAAATTATTGTTATAAAATGAAATCATTAATATTTATCATGCTATAGAAAAATCCATCTTTTTTCACATTACCTAATTTTAATAGAAAATGCAAATGATAATACTTCCAATTCTAGGGTATCTGAATTTGAGATGTTGCATAATTTATGAATTTTGATAAACGCGAGATTTGACCCAACTACACCTAGAGGGTGGGTGATTAGTTGTAAATGTGGAATTACCAATCTAATTAACTAGCAACATGTAACAAGTTAATTATGTTTAGGTGATTAGTCAAACAATCCAATTTAGCCTGTCTTTGAATACCGCAGTTATATCAAAACAATAAATAAACCAGTAAATAACACTAGAATTGTTTATGGAGAAACCTAATGTTGGAAAAACTCCGGGTGCTTTGTCAGTCAAAGATCCACTATAAACTGATAATATACTAACAGACCACCAGCAAAATTGAAAACATAAGTTTTATGATCTCTTGTCTGAAGTAAGAAGCAGCCTCCTGGAATGTGCACACGAACACCAAACCCGGCTTTTCTTTGTAAAGCAGTCCTCCTTGAATGAGTACACGAACTTCAATCCTGACTCTTTATGCAATTTATCTCATGTAAATCTTCTCAAAGAACTCCTCGTTCAGATTCTCCCTTGATCTTTAATGCAGCACAGTTGAAAACACAATCTTGCAGCACACCCAAGCGAAGAATGCAATCCAGTGTTTGAATTGGCTCTTCGATGTTTTCACAATGATTGGTACATGAATAATGGAATGATTGAACTTTGATTCTTGTAAAATATGTATTCTGATGTTCAATCTCACTTCTGTAAAAAGTGTGACGCCTCAATATAAAGGTTGGACGAAATAGGTTGTGTGGGCCAAGTAAAAATCTCGAAAATAGAAAATTAGGTTTGACCGAATAATAAGTCGCTCGAGCGAGAAGGCAGCTTCATGGTGTGCTGTCGTAGGCACCCAGAAATAGTCCTTAAACTTCTAAAACTAATGTAGTAGTGGAAGTAATGGAAAATTTCACGAAGAGTGTGTAATTAAATATTTTATGTTTCGTACAATGATTGGGGGTTTTTGTATGCAAACAATTGTAAATAATGTAATAAATAACAATGAAAATTAAATTAACGAAAATAATTAAAAGACGAACATTGGTCTAAGTCCACATCCACCGTTGGAAATCCACAATTGATCATAGATGTAAGGATAATTCAATTCATATTTTGAATATTTACCGTTTGAATTATTTTCCTATCTCTTCTTAATTTTAGTTAATTAGAAATCAGCGTTCTAATTAACCCTAATTATTAAATAACCTCAGACCAGCGCTCAAGATTCAATTTAATAACAGTTTAGACAATAGAGAAATCGATGAACTAGATAACATAAATACCAGCGGTTGTATTCAATCTATTTAAACATTTATCTTAAGATTCAATAACCTATATCGCAGAAAATCGTCAAATCCAAGTGTTTCACAAGTTAAAGGAATCAAACAATTACGAATTTGATATTTAATTTAGCGATAAATTGTAACGAATAACAAACTAGTAGGCATCCTAACAATTAAATATAACAATCATGAAAATAAGTGTAGAAAAATATTCAATACGCAAAATAAGAATTAAACAATAAGAAAAACTATTTAGATCTCATAATATGTGGTTACGAGACTTCAATTTCCATCGACCAAGTGTAAAAATTTAGTTACAATTCATGAATTTAAGAGAGAAATAATGAAGAATGGTGTTTGGAGGCGTTCTCTACGTTCTCGTCATGTTCTAAGTTTTAAAATATGTATTTATAGTTGTTTCCATAGATAGTTGACTTAAATTAGGAAACTAGAATTTTCGTGTCGGAAATAAACCATTCGGCCCCACGGTTTAGAAGCTTACAGCTGCAAGGAACAAATGAACTCAACCCTCAAACTTTCAGTAATGGTCTATGCGGCCGCATGGAATTAAAGGCTTGCGGCCGCATGGTTTTACGAAATTTCCTTCTAACAGTTTTCAATATTTTGGTCATATCTTCTTTTCCAGGTATCCGATGAGGCGGTTCAAGATGCGTTAGAAAGATAACTCAAAGGGCTACAATTGTGTTTCAGATATCATCTTCCAATTCGATCATTTTCCATGTCGAAAATGGGTCTCAATATGAGGCTGAAAATCGGTGTATAACTTTTCGATTGGAAATTGATGTGTGATCACACTTTGACGATATTTCATCTATTTGACATCTTCTTTCAACCAATTGACTCTCAAATCTTCATCGTTTGGTTTGACACAACTTTTGTGTATTTGCATGCTAGTCCTTGAACTTTCATTTCCTTTTACTTTGGTCTATTTTCACATATTTCTTCCAAATTACGCCATATGTATCGAATTGCCACCTAAACCAAAATATGAGAATACTAAGTACATTTAAGCATAAAATAGTCACATGAGTGCATTAAATAAAGATGTAAAATGTGTATTTTACATTCCTATCAATTCGCTCGAGCGAATGGTCTGTCGCTCGAGTGACAGTGGGGCGAAGGTCGAGCGAGGCAGTCTTTGTTTTAGTCCCTCGAGCATCACTTCGAGTGCAGCTAGCGAAAAATCGACGTGAATCCTTCTCGTTCCAAACATGAAAACCCAAACCCTAAGCTAACCTATCAACTATAAAACTTTACAATTTAGTCCATAAACTTACCTAATTGTTCAAGTTGATCGATTTGTTCATAGAATCGCCAATACAAAATATAAACCCAACAAATTTTATTTTATTTTATTTCATTTTTTTGTTTAAGGAAATATGATAAGTTCTTGCCAATGAAATTATTAAAAGAGTTTCTTCTCTTCTGCTAAAAAAAATAAAAGTTAGTATTCTTCTAACTTTAAATTACACAATGATAAATATGTACATATAATATTTTATTTTGTTATCTCATTGTTATTATATCGCTTCAATATTGTTTTATATTTTTTGAGGAGCACATCTTTAGAGATAAATATTTACACAAAATATTGCTCATGTTTGTTTTGCTAAAAAAATGAATTTTAGTAGATTATGATAAAATGTTGATGAAATACATGTTTAAAAAATTGATAAAACTTGTGGATTTCATGAAATGTATACTTAGAAATAAGCTTTGAAAAGAATTGAACTTTTAAAAATGGTAGAAGCTAAATATTTGTATATCGATATTTTGACGAATATTGTGTTGTTATTTTATAAGAAGCAAGAGCTTTTACATTAGAAGAATATTGCGTTGTTGCTTTTTTCAATGAATTTTTTGTTTCTTTCAACTAGCTGAATTTATAAGATTTTATATTCTATTAGAAATTATGTTATTACTCTTGAAGAGTAATTATCTATACAACACAATAATTCATAATCATAATAATTTGTTATTGCTCTTAATAAAGAATAATGCTATTTTGATATTTTTGAAGAATATTAATTACTTTAGAAGAACATGATATTACAATTTTGAATATTGAGCTATTGCTCGTAAGAAGCATTAGTCTCAATATATAAATGTTTTCAAAGAATATATGATTGTGTTCTCAAAGTAGCACAAGTCTCGAAGGATACAATATAGTCTAGTATCGCGAAGTGAAATTACCAAACACAAATTATAGGAAAATTTAACTGTGATGAATATTTATTAGCGAGAACTATTATACAAGTTTTTGAAAATGTAAAGCCTGTTTGACCCAAGACGGAAGCATGAACAATAATAATTGGTTCTTGTTCGTAATACACAAACGTGTGTTTGCTTGAATATCGCTCAAATATATGTGATAACTATTTGAAATCCACTAAAGAACGAAAAAAAATTGAAATATCTTGCCAATATAAAAAATGAATGTTGTCTTGTTTTCAAACCTTAAAAATTGAAATATCTTGCCAATATAAACAGGATTGATGGGTGATTGTTGTTGATATAAATAAAACAATGATGCATTATGTTTATTATTTTTAGCTTTTTGATTCATCCCCTATTGATGAGAAAATTATCAAATCAAAATGACAATCGGCAAATTACATTATAAAGTATCGTACTTTAGGGGTTAAAATAATTTATAATGGTTCAAACTGAATATGTAGACTTAGCATTCTTTAATGTCGTATCAGTGCACTATGGTAGAATCATTGTACTTGTATTGTACTACAATAAATCAATAGATGAAAAAATATTAGACTTGATAATAAGCCAACTATAGCGAAAAGAACTTTGATTTGATATGATGCTTACAAGTATTACTACATACAAACTAAGGTAAACTGGTGCTAAATCCCCTGACTTTTGTCCCTATTGTGGAATACCCCATATCATTTTGGATTGACGAAAAACTCAGATGACCTTTTACGTGCGAAAAATCCCTTACCGTCCAGTCCATTAGTAAAGCATTAATTCGGTCCAAAATTAAAAAGGGATAATTGCAGCCGCAATCTCAAACTTTTCAATTTTTTACAGATTAAACCCAAACTTTTTATTTGTATAAACCTGCAGACCCCACCCCACCCTCACTCCAATATCTAGAAAACCCATCACCAATTCTCCAATCATCGGTACAATGATCATTTACAATTAGTAATTAATTTACAACACAGTATGCATTTTACATCATTCTTTCCATACATGGGTACGCATACTCTCTCAAATAGTAAATATATTTTTCTTTAACTATATAGTTTATTAAATTAATTTAGATTTGAACTCGAATTTCGTTATAGCCAAAGTTAAGGTCAAAAGTTATATTTATACCCTTCGCGATTAAACGTAGATTTGAAGTAACGTAAGTCTAATATAAAAATCTATTTGCTTTCGGATATTGACTCCATGTGTTTCCTTTGATAATAAACAAATCAAACACTTCACCCACGCATTGAAAAGGTAATTAGAGCATGTTTGGCCTTCCTTTGGGATTTATTTTTTTCATCTAAAAAATTCATTTTAAAGTCAAAGATTAAATTTTAATTCACATACTTCATATGACTTGCAAGTACTATTCATTTTTTTACCACTCATTTCTTAAAAAATAATTTTTTAGAAAAATAAAATAATACCTAGACAGATGCTTAGAACTATTACAAGTTTTTTTTTTTTTCAAATATATTTTTTTAAATCAAACCAACATGTGGTTAAAGTAACAATTCGTATAGTAAGTAAACGAAAGTACAAAACTTTGATAGCTTAATAACCTATTAGATTGCATGTAGGGTAAGGCCAACATCCTTGATATCAAACTCTTGATAGAAATCAAAATTAGATTTTAGTAAATTTCGATAAAAGTTAATGAAATGCATAGTTGAAAAGTTATGAATCCCATAAAATATATGGTTAAAATTAATTGTTAATTTTGACTTGAAATTTTAATTCAAACCAAATAGGGACTAAGCCTCTGTTTGAGGCTCATTATTTTGGGCAAAAGAATGAGAATTTCAATCGCTGGAGTCAAAGTAGGGCCCCAAACAAGATTTGAGAAGTCAACAATTTTCAAATAATTTGATGGTTAACGGTTATAATTCTCATTATTTTGGGCAAATAATTTGCGCCAAACAGGGGCTAAGCAAAATAGTTGTAAGCACGCTTATAAAATTTTAAGTTCAAAATCACGATAGTGTTTGCGCATAAAGAGTACACGAGCAACAAAGGAATGAAAGTTACCACATAATTTTATTTAAATATAGCAACGTTATTTGGTAATACATAGAACTTAGTATATGTGGCAAAGTGTTTTTAAAGTGTCAGGCAGATGGCGTGCAAGTTTTCGANTTCTTTTCAACTTAATTATAAGTGAGTATTTGAAGTGAGCCCGAGCTTTTTTTTCCGGCTCGGCTCGGCTCGTTGACATAGCTACCATGAGCCGAACATAGGCTAACTTATTCAACTTTAACTAGCAAGAAACTCATTTTCTTTTCAACTTAATTATAAGTGAGTATTTGAAGTGAGCCCGAGCTTTTTTTTCCGGCTCGGCTCGGCTCGTTGACATAGCTACCATGAGCCGAACATAGGCTAACTTATTCAACTTTAACTAGCAAGAAACTCATTTTCTTTTCAACTTAATTATAAGTGAGTATTTGAAGTGAGCCCGAGCTTTTTTTTCCGGCTCGGCTCGGCTCGTTGACATAGCTACCATGAGCCGAACATAGGCTAACTTATTCAACTTTAACTAGCAAGAAACTCATTTTCTTTTCAACTTAATTATAAGTGAGTATTTGAAGTGAGCCCGAGCTTTTTTTTCCGGCTCGGCTCGGCTCGTTGACATAGCTACCATGAGCCGAACATAGGCTAACTTATTCAACTTTAACTAGCAAGAAACTCATTTTCTTTTCAACTTAATTATAAGTGAGTATTTGAAGTGAGCCCGAGCTTTTTTTTCCGGCTCGGCTCGGCTCGTTGACATAGCTACCATGAGCCGAACATAGGCTAACTTATTCAACTTTAACTAGCAAGAAACTCATTTTCTTTTCAACTTAATTATAAGTGAGTATTTGAAGTGAGCCCGAGCTTTTTTTTCCGGCTCGGCTCGGCTCGTTGACATAGCTACCATGAGCCGAACATAGGCTAACTTATTCAACTTTAACTAGCAAGAAACTCATTTTCTTTTCAACTTAATTATAAGTGAGTATTTGAAGTGAGCCCGAGCTTTTTTTTCCGGCTCGGCTCGGCTCGTTGACATAGCTACCATGAGCCGAACATAGGCTAACTTATTCAACTTTAACTAGCAAGAAACTCATTTTCTTTTCAACTTAATTATAAGTGAGTATTTGAAGTGAGCCCGAGCTTTTTTTTCCGGCTCGGCTCGGCTCGTTGACATAGCTACCATGAGCCGAACATAGGCTAACTTATTCAACTTTAACTAGCAAGAAACTCATTTTCTTTTCAACTTAATTATAAGTGAGTATTTGAAGTGAGCCCGAGCTTTTTTTTCCGGCTCGGCTCGGCTCGTTGACATAGCTACCATGAGCCGAACATAGGCTAACTTATTCAACTTTAACTAGCAAGAAACTCATTTTCTTTTCAACTTAATTATAAGTGAGTATTTGAAGTGAGCCCGAGCTTTTTTTTCCGGCTCGGCTCGGCTCGTTGACATAGCTACCATGAGCCGAACATAGGCTAACTTATTCAACTTTAACTAGCAAGAAACTCATTTTCTTTTCAACTTAATTATAAGTGAGTATTTGAAGTGAGCCCGAGCTTTTTTTTCCGGCTCGGCTCGGCTCGTTGACATAGCTACCATGAGCCGAACATAGGCTAACTTATTCAACTTTAACTAGCAAGAAACTCATTTTCTTTTCAACTTAATTATAAGTGAGTATTTGAAGTGAGCCCGAGCTTTTTTTTCCGGCTCGGCTCGGCTCGTTGACATAGCTACCATGAGCCGAACATAGGCTAACTTATTCAACTTTAACTAGCAAGAAACTCATTTTCTTTTCAACTTAATTATAAGTGAGTATTTGAAGTGAGCCCGAGCTTTTTTTTCCGGCTCGGCTCGGCTCGTTGACATAGCTACCATGAGCCGAACATAGGCTAACTTATTCAACTTTAACTAGCAAGAAACTCATTTTCTTTTCAACTTAATTATAAGTGAGTATTTGAAGTGAGCCCGAGCTTTTTTTTCCGGCTCGGCTCGGCTCGTTGACATAGCTACCATGAGCCGAACATAGGCTAACTTATTCAACTTTAACTAGCAAGAAACTCATTTTCTTTTCAACTTAATTATAAGTGAGTATTTGAAGTGAGCCCGAGCTTTTTTTTCCGGCTCGGCTCGGCTCGTTGACATAGCTACCATGAGCCGAACATAGGCTAACTTATTCAACTTTAACTAGCAAGAAACTCATTTTCTTTTCAACTTAATTATAAGTGAGTATTTGAAGTGAGCCCGAGCTTTTTTTTCCGGCTCGGCTCGGCTCGTTGACATAGCTACCATGAGCCGAACATAGGCTAACTTATTCAACTTTAACTAGCAAGAAACTCATTTTCTTTTCAACTTAATTATAAGTGAGTATTTGAAGTGAGCCCGAGCTTTTTTTTCCGGCTCGGCTCGGCTCGTTGACATAGCTACCATGAGCCGAACATAGGCTAACTTATTCAACTTTAACTAGCAAGAAACTCATTTTCTTTTCAACTTAATTATAAGTGAGTATTTGAAGTGAGCCCGAGCTTTTTTTTCCGGCTCGGCTCGGCTCGTTGACATAGCTACCATGAGCCGAACATAGGCTAACTTATTCAACTTTAACTAGCAAGAAACTCATTTTCTTTTCAACTTAATTATAAGTGAGTATTTGAAGTGAGCCCGAGCTTTTTTTTCCGGCTCGGCTCGGCTCGTTGACATAGCTACCATGAGCCGAACATAGGCTAACTTATTCAACTTTAACTAGCAAGAAACTCATTTTCTTTTCAACTTAATTATAAGTGAGTATTTGAAGTGAGCCCGAGCTTTTTTTTCCGGCTCGGCTCGGCTCGTTGACATAGCTACCATGAGCCGAACATAGGCTAACTTATTCAACTTTAACTAGCAAGAAACTCATTTTCTTTTCAACTTAATTATAAGTGAGTATTTGAAGTGAGCCCGAGCTTTTTTTTCCGGCTCGGCTCGGCTCGTTGACATAGCTACCATGAGCCGAACATAGGCTAACTTATTCAACTTTAACTAGCAAGAAACTCATTTTCTTTTCAACTTAATTATAAGTGAGTATTTGAAGTGAGCCCGAGCTTTTTTTTCCGGCTCGGCTCGGCTCGTTGACATAGCTACCATGAGCCGAACATAGGCTAACTTATTCAACTTTAACTAGCAAGAAACTCATTTTCTTTTCAACTTAATTATAAGTGAGTATTTGAAGTGAGCCCGAGCTTTTTTTTCCGGCTCGGCTCGGCTCGTTGACATAGCTACCATGAGCCGAACATAGGCTAACTTATTCAACTTTAACTAGCAAGAAACTCATTTTCTTTTCAACTTAATTATAAGTGAGTATTTGAAGTGAGCCCGAGCTTTTTTTTCCGGCTCGGCTCGGCTCGTTGACATAGCTACCATGAGCCGAACATAGGCTAACTTATTCAACTTTAACTAGCAAGAAACTCATTTTCTTTTCAACTTAATTATAAGTGAGTATTTGAAGTAGCCAAACACGCACCTAGATCGCCACCATCGTGAGTTATTTCCCTTCTAACCAGGTTCCATTGCCCCACGATCTCGTCTCCTCCCCTCGACAGCCCCCTCCCCACTACTCTTCTTCCCCATTAATCAAATTCCTCATTCAATCCACATATTAACAGCACAAATCAGTGCCAAAGACGCAAGGAAAAAAGACAACAAAACCTAGCAATTGCAGTATCCAAGTTCTGACCTCTGTAAAAAAAGAGAAAGAAAGGGATCAGTTTTCATTTTCTTTTCAATTCCCAATCCTCATGGGTAGCTCAGCTTCTCGTCCCCATACTTTCATCGGTCAACAACAAAATCCCTCCTCAAATTCTTATTCTTCTTCAACCCCCGTTTCAAGAACTCTTTCTTTGCCTACCCCTTTAGTCCACCACCCACCATTATGCCAAGGGGATTCCGATCACTTTGTTTCCCTCACCTCTACCACCCATGGTTCGATTGTGGTAATCGACTCCCCAAATATCAATTTCACCCAACAAGATTTTGAAAACTCTGAGGACCCTTTATCCCCAGACTCAGTTATCAACACTTGGGAACTAATGGGAGGCCTTGATGATGACGATTTCCACATCATTGACTTCCCCAAAACACCCCGCAATACAGAGATGGATGCAAGCGACATAGTGAAATCCTTCGAGTTTGTGGAGCACGGCGAATCTAAGCCGTTTCGGAGGCACTTATCCGAGGAATCATTGCTAGCAAAAATGGATTCCAACGTGGTCTCCAGTTATCGAAACGCTTTGTTGGCTAGACAACATGGACAAGCAAAGATTGAAGCTTTGGAGACTAATAATGGGAGTTCTCCGGTGTCCAGTAGTACTGAATCGTGTTCTTTATCGGGTGCTGAGGATAGAATTGTATTGTACTATACTACTTTGAGGGGCATTAGGAAGACTTTTGAGGATTGTTGTGCGGTTAGGTTGATTTTCAGGGGCTTTAATGTGTGTCTAGATGAAAGGGATCTTTCTATGGACTTGTCTTACAGAAATGAGTTGAAGGATGCGTTAAAAGGGAAGGCAATAAGCTTGCCACAAGTGTTTGTCAGGGGGCAGTACATTGGTGGTGCAGAGGAAATTAAGGAACTTAATGAATCAGGAGCGTTGGCTAAGCTAGTGGAAGGTTTTCCACTTATGGATTTGGGGTTTGTTTGCGATAGTTGTGGGGATGCAAGGTTTGTACCATGCCCAAATTGCAATGGGAGTCGGAAGGTTTATGAAGACGAAGAAGGAGAATTGATGAGATGTTCTAATTGCAACGAGAATGGTTTGATTCGGTGCACTGGCTGTTGCCATTGACTTCTAATTCTCACCAAGGACGAGCATTACTTAATATTTATATGCTAGGCTACTTATAGAACTTTTCTGGTTATATGTATATGAATGAGGATTGTGTTTTCATCTCATTCATTAAGTGTTATTATCGTGTAGCTGTTGTGTTTTCTTGTTCATTGCCCATCTGAAAAAAATATTATGTGCTTGTTGCTCAATCGTGCAGGATTTTAGCAGTTAGTAGATGGTTCTGTCGTTACTTTATTTCTGAATGTAAATTGCTTCTTCTTTTTTATCTGTAAAGAGAAACGTTTGATCAAGGAAAAAAATTATAATAATTTTTGTGATATGCTAAGCTGGAAATCCACAGATTAACCAATGATTCTTGGCATTGAAATTGTACCTGTTATTATATGCTAATCTGCTAAGCTGTGCAATTGCTGTAAATGCTGACAACATTGCTGCTATCCTTTTTACGATTAATTCTGCGAAGCTCAAAGACTTAACATTGGACTTGTAACAGGCTCTTAAGGTGCTTTAATTTTCTTCATTAATATTGTTAAGTGTCATTTAATAGAGTTGAGATCTGCTGTCCAACTTGTGATCCACCAATGGTTCATTGACACGTTATTTTACACCTATTTTTAAGCACAAGTAGCAGTGAGAGAAAAGTTGTATATGTTAATTTAAAGTGATGTGTCAATGAATTATCACAAGTTGGACAGTCAATTTTGGACATTAGATCTCAACTCCATTTGATACACCTTACCAAACATACCATTAGTGTATCTGTCTTCTTTCGATCTTGAAGAATTACCTAATATAGTTTTGGTGGTTGCTATTCCATTGAAGCAGTTCTTTGTTTTGAGTTCATGACTTACATGAATGAATTAAAAAGTTTAATAAATCCCCTGTTCGTTAAGCTTCTTATGTTATGGTTTGGTTGTCTGATTAAAGTTCTGTTATGCTGAAGAATTGAAAGTCATTTCTTCTTACAGAATAAGATTATGTAACCAATTACTCAAAATCTCAATCCGAAATTATATATGCAGCAGGCTGAAGATTCATTTTCTTTTCCTTGTTTGCTTTAAATCTTGCTCCCTTGAGGATTTTGAGAGCTTAAAGTTGGGATCATTGCTAGCAAGTGCAAACTCTAGAAAATTGTGCAAGAAAGTCTGTGTTTCTATATTTCGTGCTCTTTCTCTTTGATGCCTATTGCTTCATTGACAACTTTTCTTATTGCCGCATTTATGTTTCTTTGAACAACTTTTCCTATTGCTGCATTTTAAGTAATTTCATGCTGTGAATGTGCCTGACCAAGAAAATGTAATTATGATTTTAAAGGAAGAATTCAAGTTGTCTATTATTCAAGGCTCTCCATTGTCCCTTTTTCTTGGCATAGAAGTGGATATTTTGGATCCTGGAAACCACTGAATTTGGTAACTGATATTCAGTGAGCCTTGGAACTGTGAAAGAATTTGCAAGATATGCTGCTGCTCATCTACTGGGGTCGATGGAGGTCCAGTTGCGAGGGTGGTGAATGAGTGCTTGCTGCTAGCTTTGGTGGGGGCTGGCATTCGAGGCTCGGAAATGCTGGCGTTTCTGGTGGTTTTCGGCAGGAATTGGCGTTGAGTTCCCAAGCTTTATCAGTTGAGGCCTTCATGTCTGCGAATCCTCGTTTCAAAATGATTCCTCCACGAATTCAATGGCAATTCCAGTTCAGCTATATCCTCACACTATTGAAAATGCAATGGAATCTAGTTCCAATTATAATCAAATATCAAATTAGGAATATTTATGGATTTTGAAAAAAATAGGACTATTTACAGAACATACAGAAACACTGTATACAGAAAGCACTGCATTAAGCAGCCTTTGTTTGATTTTTCTTGGTTTATAATGTTAATGTAACATTTATGTTGGAGAATTGTACAAGGAAGATTATGGGCCCAAAGGATAAAGCTTGGGAACTAACAAGTAACAAAAGCATATTAATTACAATAAATGTCTTTAACTTTGTCATTTTCACACTTATGTCCCCAATTTGTTTGCTGTATTTTTTCATCGACCTCTATTAGTTTGTACATTATGTCTAATGAAAGCCAAAAAATTACTTGGGAGAGAGTAAAAAAGCTTGTTTGTCCCTAGTATTTTTAAATAAGCAAGATAAAACAAATATAAAAGTTTGACAAAATATCTTCTTGTATGATAACAGAACATTTTTAGAGACAAGGTGTGCTATAATTAACTTTCGATTTTTATTTTTTAATATGAAAAAAGTTAAAGACGTAAATGTTAAAAATGAGCAAAACGGAGAATATTCATTAAAATTAAAATGCGATCCTATTAACAAAATATGTGGTGTGAATATAAATGCTTTGAACAAATTCTCCTTTCACCGAGTTTCCAAGGTTATAGTTAAAATATAATGAAATTCGTGTTACTTACATTTTATCTTTAGTGAAGTTTAGTGTAACTTACTCACGAAACAATATTATTAATCACTATCAGGTGAACTTTTGTATCGACTTTGGTATTTAAATGTATTAAAAACTTGTATTTATTCATTTTTATGTAGATACAAGTGGATACAAAGTAAAACGAACAAAAACAACAACATACTGTTTGGGTCAAGGGGTTTCAATTTCACTGCAAAACTAGTCAATCATATCTCGGAAAATCTTAAAAAATTTATACAAATTAAGCGAGCTAATTGTTGAGTATCTCATCTCATAATTGGAATGCCATAGAATTTGGGTTACTTACCTTAATTCATAGTGAAGGCTAGTTTGATTTACTCACGGAACAATATTGTTGGTCACTATCGCGTGTATTTTTGTATCGACTTTGGTGTCGAAATATAGCGATTTTGTGAATTTTCATATGCATACAAGTGAACATAAAATGAAACAAAAATAAAAAATAGTTGAAACGATACACAGCCTTTTAAAATGCAGCACGTCATTTTCGGTCACATGGTAACTATTTTACTCTAAATATGGTGAAAACTTGTCTATATTCATTTTCATGTGGGCGGGAGAAAATATAAAATGAAATGGATACGAAATTAGTTAAAACGTCATCGAAAAATTTATAATGACAATATGTCGTTTCAGATTATAGACTCTCAATTCACTCCATATATAATTAAAACTTGTTTTCATTAATTTTCATATGGATACGAGGGAATATGAGGGGGATGTTTAAGCCTCATTTTTTTGAAAAATGTATTTTAGAATAGTAGATTGATGGAGAATGTGTGGTTAAAAAAGAAGGAATTTTTTTGATTTGCGTGTAATATTATTTTAATAATGAATATGTGGTTGAAATGAAGAGAGAAAAAAAATATATTTTGAAAAAAAATGGGAATCAAACATCCCTAAAGTGAAATCAACTCGAAATTAGTTAAAATAACATTTGATCGTTTAAAAAGGCAACACGCCGTTTTGCCTTTGGTTTTAAATTGAAAAGTGAAAATGAAAGTGGGGATTTATGTTTGGGAATTTGGTAAATTTTGGTTAAATTGGATATTTTAGACATTTCAAATGAAAGGTATTTAATACTTTTAACACATAATAAATGTTAAATATATGAGTAATTATATTCACACCACAATTTTTATTTTTTGCATCACATTGTGTTTAGGGTTCTTAATTTTTACTTATTATAGCACTTATGTTTCTAACAGTTTTTCATACAATTCTTATCCTCAAATTTTTCATTAGTTAGTACATTTTGTATTTGATAATAGTTTTATATCTAAAAGTCAATCGAAATGACGTAAAACAACATAATTTTTCATCATATTTTTAAAAAATAAATAACAAAGAGTGTGAAAAATATTCTCCCCTCATTTCAAAGCACGAAAATAAAATATTTTGATATAAACCATCATTAAGGGCGAGACGTACTAATTAATTGAAAATTGAATATAAGAATTCGATGAAAAAAAATTAAGAAAATAAGAATTCGATGAAAAAAATCGATGAGCTTAACCACAATTAAAATGTGGTGTATCAAATAAAAATTGTGGTGACAATATAATAGCCCTAAATATATTCATACTGCAATTTTTAATAACTACGCTACATTTTAATGTACATGAAATGTTCATAACCTTTAGATATTATTATATTTATATCTCAAACTTTTTTCATCACATTCTTATTTTCAAATTTATATGAATTGGTCATGATTATGATTTCCCTGGACGGATTTGGCGGGGGACTGGACCAGCTCCAGCCCAAATCCAATTTGTGGAGTTTTTTTTGGTTCAGACCCAATTATTTATTCAGCCCATTCCAACATAACCCACAAAATTTTTTTAAGGGAAAATTTCATATATAAGGAATTAAGTATGACCCATTTAAAAACTAAGAAACAATGTTTATTAATTTAAAAATTAGATAATTTTATTTATGAAATAATTAATTGATTTTTTTATTAATTAAATATATTATGGTTACAATTACGTATTTATAGGCCACAACTTATTTTCTGATAATATATTATCAAATTAATTGATCACAAATTATTTTTCGGTTAAAAATAAAAAAATTTATGAGTTATAATTTATTTATCGGTCACAAATTCCAATTTTTATAGGTTAGAACTTATTTTACAGTCACAAATAACAAATTTTTATGTCACAACTTTTTTTGTGCTCACAAATTATCAAATTAATTGGTCACACTTTACCAAATTTTTGGTAACAATCACGCATTCTTCTAGCCACATATTATTTACTAGTCATAAAATAACAATTTATTGGTCACAATACCTAAATAATTGATCACAAACATTCTTCTTACCATCATCATGAGCACTACCGCCTTGAGAACAACCATCACCTCGCCATAATCACCACAGTGCCTGCAACACCACCACACCATCACGCCCACAACACACCACCATCGCATCCACAACACACCATCGCCACCTCTATCTCCATCTACACTACACCACAACGACCACCCCACAAAAAAAATCCACAACGCCATAACCACCGTCGCCTACACCACTACAACCTCAAAAACCACAACAAAACATGTCACAGAATCACTACAAAACCACCAGAAACCTCCGCAAAAATCACCATATAAACCTCCGCTACCGATTGCAACGCTGTAGCGACCTCCACAAGTGACACCGAGATCCACAGAAATCACAGTAGGAACCTCCACAAGCTGAATTGTGATCGGTAACACCAAAGAACAGTTCAAATCATCGTTGTGATTTGCATTGTCGGAGAAAAGTTCATATCTACAAGCGGCGCTCTGACCAGGCAAAACCACTGAGACGCCGCGCCGAGCCTCAACTCCGTTGCGCATCCGATGCCATGCCTCAATGCCGGAGTTTTTTGTTGTAGGGAAAGAAAGGAACATTAAGGTTTGGGGTGAATGAGATAGGGTAGGTTGTGGGGTCGGGTGGGTTGTGTAGATTAATTTAAATCGGGGATGGGGTGAGTTGTTTTGGTGGGTGGTGGGTTTGTAAATTTATTTAATTTTATAATATTGTTGTTAGTATTTAAAAATTATATTATAATTTTATTTTTGTATTAAAAAACTTTTTATGAAGTAGAAACTTAAAAAATTTGGTTGAATGTAATTTCCACTTCTTTTAACCCAATTACTAGGGCTAATGAGTAATGGTAGGGAATCAGATAATGGGATTAGGATTATTTTCATATTTTGGTGATGGGCTAATGAGTAAGGACTGATTTTGATTATTTTGGTAATTGGTGGGGGTCCGTCTAGATTAGGGAATGCCGAATGTGATTCAGGGATTGGGAATTCCTATTAATTTGGAAATTTGCTAATTGTACTATACTTTTTACAGAAATATAATTTGTTGAGAAAATAAATCTAGATTTTATTATATATGAATATTATGTTTCAAATTCTCGAGAACAATTTAAATAAATAATATCTTTTAACAATTTGTTTTGTTAAATATAAATTTTATTACATTGACAGTATTTGCAGTCCTCCTATAAAAAAAATCATGGATCCACCCATGATGATTTCTTTCCAAAATTTTCATTGACTAAAAAGACGTATTTATCTATTATATTTTTGAATAAACAAAAAAAATTAATACTGTAAAAATGCGATTAAATATTTGACCCTCGTTTTAAAGAATGTTAACAATATAATGTGATTATATCGTGTTATTACTTACTAGGTGTATTTGAGCTATATTATTTTGGAATAGTAGATTGATAGAGAACGTGTGGTTAAAAAATAAGGAAAAGTTTTGGATGTGATGAAAATATTATTTTATTGAAGAATGTGTGATTGAAAATGAGTTTTGAAAGAATGAATTTTTGTAAAACGTGGATCAAACATGGGCCAGAAATGTTGAAAGATTTTCTCCAAAAAAAAGAGGAAATTACAGCTACAAAGGTTTTTAAATTTTCATTTTCATAAATCAGCAATCAAGTTTAATTATACAGAAATCAGGTTTTCAAATTGTCAAAATTGTCTAATTAATTTTGGGAAAGAATAAGAGGAAATTATAGCTAGAATGGGTTTTAAATTTCCATTTTCATAAATCAAGAATCAAGTTTAGTTATACAGAAATCAGGTTTTAATTAATAATTAATAATTAAATATTGTAAATATAATAATATATTAATCTATATATACACACCCCACGGCCCACACATTCAAATCCTAAATTAAATTACAAATCAAACCTTCCCCTCATTCTCTCCACATCCACCATCTCTAATCCCCCCACTCTCCTCAGCCACTGCCACCACCACCGCGCTCCCTTCTCCTTCTATCTCTTCACCAGACTGCTGCGAAGACGCCGCCGTCGCCGCCACCACCCCCAAGACGCCACTACCGAGCGGGGCGATTTGAACGTCGTCGGACGGCTGCGAAGACGCCTGATTTAGGTATTTTTGTCTGTTGTAGATGTGGTGGTTTCCACGGCGTGGTGCTGTAGATGTGGTGTTGTAGATGTTTGGTGCTGTAAATCGTGTGGTGCTGTAGATGTGCACGGTGGAGACTGTGGAGTTGTAGAACGCCTGATTTGGGTGAATTTTGTTTGTTGTTGTTGGTGGTTTCCATGGTTGCTGATTGTGGATCTAGTGTTGTGGTGATGGATTTGGTCGTGACGATGGTTCTCTGCGTTCTGATTTGGTGGTTGTGCTGTAGAGGTGAGGAGGTGGTGGTGGTTCCGACAGTGGTTTGGGCTGTTGCAACAGTGTGGTTGTGGTCACAAGTCATTTGGTTGATTATGACTAATAAATTGGTTGATGTATACCAATAAATAATAAATTGTGACCAATAAATATAGTGTGACCTACCAATTTATTAATTTGTGATTAATAAAAGTAATCTGTGACCTATAATTTGATATTTTGTGACCATAAAATAAGTTGTGTGACTTATAAATTTTGTGATTTGTAACCGATGGACAAATTGTGACTTTTAAATTTTTAATTTGTGACCGATGAACGAACTCTGATTTATAAAATTTTTGAATCGTGACCTTAAATTTTTTGAATTGTGACCAATTGTATAGATCTGTGACGTTTATATATTTATTAATAAAACATATAATTAATTAATTAATCCATAAATAAATTTTAATAAAAATCTGATTTTTGAAATTTAAAACATCTATCCTTTTGAAACGATGATATTTAAAGGGGTATTTTCAAGAATGTCCACAATTAAGGGTGTGAGTTGAAAAGTGTCAAATTTTCAAATTTAATACTAAAGTGTCTATTATGCCCTTAATGAAAAAAAATGCCATTTGAATCTTTATGACCCATTTAAAAACTAAGAAACAAGGTTTATTAATTAAAAAATTAGATAATTTTATTTATGAAATAATTAATAAGAAATATATTTTATTAATTAAATATATTATGGTTACAATTACGTATTTATGTCACGACTTATTTTTAGGTCATATATTATCAAATTAATTGATCATAAATTATTTTTCTGTTACAAATCAATCACAAATCACAATTTTTATGAATTACAACTTATTTTACAGTCACAAATCACAAATTTTATATGTCACAACTTATTTCATGATCATAAATTATCAAATTAATTAATCACAATTTACTAAATTTTGAGTGACAATCACAAATTTGGTCACAATCATGCATTCCTCTAGGCCACATATTATTTAATGGTCATAAATTAACAATTTATTGGTCACGACACCTAAATAATTGATCACAAACATTCTTCTCACCACCACCATGAGCACTACCGCCTCCGGAATCACCACCACCGCGCCATAATTACCACAGTGCCTACAACACAACCACACCAACACGCCCACAATATACCATCATCGCACCCACAACACACGACCACCATATCTATCTCCATCTACACTACACCACAACGACCACCCCTACAAAAAAATTCACAAACCCACCACCATAGCCACCTGCACAACTACCACCTTAAAAACCACAACAAAACATGTTGCAAAATCGCTACAAAAACCACCAGAAACCTCCACAAAAACCTCCACTGCTGATTGCAACGTTGTAGAGACCTCCACAAGCGGTACCACAATCCGCAGAAATCAAGGTATAAACCTTCACAAACTGCGCTGTAATCTGTAACAATAAAGAAAAGTTTAGGTCGCCGCTGTGATCTACAGTGCCGGAGAAAAGTTCATATCTACAAGCGGCGCTGTGACCAGGCAAAACCATTGAGGCGCAGCGCTGCGCTTCAGCTCTTTTGCGCATCCAATGCCATGCCTCAAGGCCGGAGTTTTTTGTTGTAGGGAAAGAAAGGGAAATTAAGGTTTGGGGTGAATGAGATGGGGTAGGTTGTGGGGTCGGGTAGATTAATTTAAATCGGGGGTGGGGTGAGTTGTTTTGGTGGGGGTGGGTTTGTAGGTTTATTTAATTTTATAATGGGTAATTGGCGCAAAACGTCCCTACCTATGATGGGTTGTGTGAAAAACGTCCCTACCTATGATTTTTTGGTGCAGAACGTCCCTACCTTTACATTTTCTTGCGCAAAACGTCTTTTTCACCAATTTTTAACATAAAATGACAATTATACCCTCCTATACATAATAAAACAAAAATAAAAGAAAAGAAAAATAAAAAATAAATTGCAATCTGCTCCTAAACTTTTTTAAAAATACAAATCAGTCCAAACTTATAAAAATATTAAAATTAACAAAAAACTTTCAC
>OU503039.1:6804960-6830433 GCA_912172775.2 Fraxinus pennsylvanica | reverse complement strand
TTTTTTTTTTTCCTCTGCTTGATTGACTCACCAACAATTAGGTAACTAGCATTGCTTCTTTGTGTGTTTGTTAGGTTTTAATTTTGTTTGAGGATAACAAATATTCATGTTTGGGGGTTGAAACTATTGAATTTTATTGTTCTTTTGGCAAAATATGAGCTAAATTGTGTCACATTAGATCTTGTAGGTAAAACTCGATATTTGATGAAGAATTGGAGAAAAGAAAGCAAAAATAGTGAAAAAGGGCGAATTCCAAAAGTCGAGGACTAAATTGTAAACAATCCATAGATGAGACGCGCAATAAAATAAATATCGAAGATACCAAGCATTTAATGGATACAATTGAAAGATAAATGAACAAGATTGCAAGAGAAAATGATTGAACTGAAGTAAATTCAAAGTTCGGGCACTAAAGTGCAACTACTAAAAAGTTGCGTCGAATCCCAAGATAAAGATTTGAGAGTGCTAAGGATCAATTGGATGAGGAAAGAAGTCAGATGGATGAAGTATGGTCAAAGTATTATCACATACCAACTTTTAGCAAAAAAGTTGTACTTCTGATTTTTAGCTTAATATTGAGATCCAATTTTGGTATAGAAAACTTTCGAATTGGAAAAATGATATTTCTATAAGAATTGTAGCCATTCGAGTTATATTTTCAACATATTTTGAATCACTTCAATCGGATATTGAAAGAGAAAATTATGATAAAAATACTGAAAACTGTTTAGTTATCGAAAAATTTGACGAAGCGCGCGCCCTCGCCTGTAGGAGAGGCATGTGGCCCAACCAAAAATGGTGTGCCTGAGGCGTCCCAAACTAGCCCGGTGCGCCCTCTAGATATGCATTGGCACTCGCCTCATACAAAAAGGGAAAAATTCGATTTTCCTTATTTTTGTTTTGGTAAGAATTCAATGCAATTTTTTTATCTTCCTTTAAATACCAAACTTGACCAGAATGTGGGGAGAGGGCCATTCGACCTAAATTTAATTATATTCTACATATTTTGGAAGTGAAGAACAAGTTTATATATTAATTCAAGGCGAATCATATAAGCATTTTGAAGATTCATAGCCGATTTTAAGATTTGAGCCAAGAACGTGGATTTCTTATACTTCTTCCATCTTTCTTATTGTCGGGTGATTTTTCCAATTATTCTTGTGTAATTTAATTATAAGAATGTTAGATTAAGTTTTTCATTGCATTGGATGAATAATGAACCATATTGTTTGTTTATTTTAATTTATGTACGTCCTTGTGAAGCTCAAATGGAGCACTAGAAAACCAACTTGGCCATTATGGATTCAAAAGAAAGATAATATCTGCAGCAATACTCTACTTATAAGGTAGGATCTTGTTGAGAGCTACTTCTTGTCATTTGTTAGAGTTCTAATGTCTCCCATTTCATTTTAATGTGTTCACTAGGAAGAGAAGTGATAAGTGTGGTTTCTACACTTATTCGAGATTCTAAATAATGATATTTTACTGTTCTTTGGATAAAATATTACCTCACTTGTATTGTATTTTGTAGGTAAAACTCGATATTTGATGAATAATTGGAGAAAATAAGCAAAATGTAGCGAAAAATGGCGAAATCCAAAGTTTGAAGGATAAATTGCAAATACTTAAAGGTTCATTCGGACCTCAAAAAGTTGTAGCCCTTTGCTCTATCTTTCCAAATCACTTTGAATCATCTTAATCGCATATCATGAGAGAAATTTATGAGTAAAATACTGACTGTCCTACAGAGATAAAAAAATCCAAGGCTTTATGACTTGAGCAATGAAGCCTCCAAGGGTTTTTAAAACCTGGTGCCCTATGGTTATCTGACTTGGGAGTCATCGACCGAAAATTTGTTACGTGGGTCATTTAGAAAGTTTAAGGGAGAGAATGCTTCAAATAAATAAAAAATTTGTTCAAATAAAATATAAAAAAATTGAAAAATCAGAAAGAAACATGTGCATGAAACAGAAAACGCAGCAATTNCTCGCCTGTAGGAGAGGCATGTGGCCCAACCAAAAATGGTGTGCCTGAGGCGTCCCAAACTAGCCCGGTGCGCCCTCTAGATATGCATTGGCACTCGCCTCATACAAAAAGGGAAAAATTCGATTTTCCTTATTTTTGTTTTGGTAAGAATTCAATGCAATTTTTTTATCTTCCTTTAAATACCAAACTTGACCAGAATGTGGGGAGAGGGCCATTCGACCTAAATTTAATTATATTCTACATATTTTGGAAGTGAAGAACAAGTTTATATATTAATTCAAGGCGAATCATATAAGCATTTTGAAGATTCATAGCCGATTTTAAGATTTGAGCCAAGAACGTGGATTTCTTATACTTCTTCCATCTTTCTTATTGTCGGGTGATTTTTCCAATTATTCTTGTGTAATTTAATTATAAGAATGTTAGATTAAGTTTTTCATTGCATTGGATGAATAATGAACCATATTGTTTGTTTATTTTAATTCAAGACAATTAATTTAATATTTCTTGATTGGTTTTGTATTCTTATGGAACTATTTGACTGCTTGATCACCAACTAAATAGTAAGTTATTTGTTACAGTATAGGAATACTCACAATAAATTTAGAACACGGCAAAAATCAACACATGAGCAATATGTATTAGGAATAATATCTATGACATGTGCAATCATGTGCGATAAATCTCGTGAATTAATGCATGTTTTTCATATGAATTCGGATTAGGAATATAAACGAGTTTGGTTAAACATAGGTTTGATATATCTTGAAAAAGAATATTGAATAACAGTGGATTATCGATTGTCTTGAATGCATGAATACACTAAATTACGAATTAAGAACTAAATAAAATGGAAATATGGGAATTCACAATTTCAATACAAATTTTCACATATTAAATAAATACTTTATTTATTTTGTTAGTTTAGGATAAATATAAAAAATATACTAAACATCTCTTTTGATATCAGGACGTTTAGAATTTAATAGTAGCCATTAAACTACAAATTAGACCTTATTACTCGTGGAGCTATACTTTTAACTCACAAATCTTATTACTTGTACAAAGATCTCATACGCTTGCGAATTTTGTCCAAACAAGTTTTTTGCGCCATTCCCAAGGAGTTACGAATTTAATTTTAGTTTAGTAGTTGATATTAAGCCCTTGTTTGACACAGATTCTCTCAAAATACATTATTTCATAACTTATTTTCAACCATACATTTTTCAATAAGATAATATTTTCCATCACATCAATAACTTTTGCTTAATTTTTAACTAATATTTCCATCATATTACTATTTAAAATACATTCTTTCCTCAATAATATTCATCAAACACATAATAAGTTCGATTTTTTTTCTATTTCTCTTTTTGTTCTTTTTAGGCTTTAATTAAAATGTCTTATCTCTTCTTGTTTTACTCTTCGTAGGTTTCCACCAGTTTATACAAGATCCTGACGAGATCGAGATCCCCCTATAGATCCTGGATCGAAAGGACCTTCAAGCAACTTCGAAGAGAACAGAGAAGAAAAAGGGTAATGGTTGAGAATCAGATTAAGATTTAGGATGCATTACATGAAGCAACACTTCCAATTCAGTAACCACCTCCAGTTCAGCCTATATTAGGAGGCGATTCTGTGAATCCTATGCATGCACCAATGCAGTTGGCAATTATCTACCCGCCCTTGGGGCATGCCAACTTCAACATCCGACCAGATATCATAAACCTCTTTTGGAATCATCAAGACATCAGGTTCTGCGGAAAAGCTACGGAGATTCCACGTGAACACCTATAGACTATTCTCATATTGGGCGAAGTTATCTACCATCTGGAAATGTCACAAGATGCATTTAGGATGCGTCTTTTTCCTTGCACCTTGAAAGAGGGTGCAAAAGCATGGATGTATTCACTACCTCTTGAGAGCATTGTATCGTGGAATGATTGGTACAAAAATTTATCATGAAATTCTTCCCACTAGCTCGAGCCCACCAAACTAGAAATGAAGTATGTCTTTTCAGACAGAAGGACTTTAAGACATATCCAGAAGCATGTGACAGGTTCAAAAACACGTTTAGGAAGTGTTCAAATCTTGACATTCCTAAATGGCGCAGATATATCTCTTCTACAATGGGTTGTACTCTGAATTCTGTAATACTTTTGTCTGCGTATCAATGTTGACTACCGAGGTAGATGATGCATATTATCTATTTGAGTGGATTGTTGAGAATCGGGAAAACTGGCTGATAAGTGCATTTTTACACACTTATCGTACTGTCAAAATATGGAAAATTTTTTATTAATATGTTGGAATATAACTTAATTCTATGTAATTCACGTTTTGCAGGACAAAGTGATAAATGTAGCGAAAATAAAGAGAAATAAGTGAAAAATAACCAAAATGGAAGGAAGTGAAAGTTCAGGGACTAAAGTGCAAGTACTCTTAACTTGTTTCTAACCTTGTGATGAATATTCGAGACTGTTAGAGGTCAATTGGATGAAGAAATGAGTCAAAGGGATGAAATATAGTCAAGATATTATTACATATCAACTTTCAAACTAAAGAGTTTTCCACCGGTTTTCAGCCTCATATTGAGACTAGTTTTTGACATGGAAAATGATCAAATTTGAAGATGGTATCAAAGATAATTTGTATCTCTTTGAGTTATCTTTCCAACGCATCTTGAATCGTCTCAATCGGACATTAGGAGAGAAAGAAATGACAAAAATACTGAAGACTTTCCGGTGGAAAACTTCTAAGGCTATACGGTCGCATATGGTTATTTCTATGCAGTCGCATAGTACCTTTCAGAGATTTTCAATAGCCAATTCCAGCCTTTCCATACGACCGCAATGCCTATAACTATGCGGTCGCATAGAGTATTTCCAAGGCGCGATTTCCAGATTCCTAATTTATGTCAAAGTCTTATGGAAACAACTTCTCTCTCGATTTCTAAGCCCTAAAAGACCCCGGAACGTCCTAAAATGCCTCATTCCTCATTATTCATCATTCTTTCATCTCTTTTTGCTCAAGAAACTCATGATGAACTAAAAACCAAGGTGAAACAAGGAAGGAACTCGTTGGATTCCGAGATTTCGCACTTTTTATTCATGTAATTGTTCTTTTCATTGTTGAACAATTCTAGCATTTAGACTTTTCTTTTCATTAACTTACATTGAAATCGGTTTAACATTTACAAGATTTTTCATGGATCCAGTCATACTTTTTCCATTGTTAAATTAAACTATTTGTTGAGTTTCAGTTTCATTTACTTATTGTTGAGATTAGTTTAACCTTTATCAAGTCCTTTATAGATCTAGTCGTGTTCTTTCTATTGAATGTTTGAAATAATTGTTGAATTTTAATCTCAATATTACTTTATTAGCGGATTGATTGTTGTCTTATACTTGATGCATATGGTCGATTTTTGATCTTGTTCCAATAAAATTGTGCGAATATATCATAAGTATAGATTCTAGGATTACATTTGTGAATTACATTGGTTTTTATGATAAATTCTCCGATTAGAGAGTTTGGATGAAAATTCTCTAAGTGAGTTATAAAATAAATAATTGATGTGATAGATCTAGTCTAATTGAGGGAATTCCGACACTTCATTACCTTAAGTTATTGATTCTAATTTCATATTTCAAATATTGAATTTAACTACACATTGAAGAGAATAATTCATCCATTTTCGAAATCCTCGATAATTTTTCCATCTCCCAGTGGATACGACACTCCAAAACTACACTACAACTACCACATTATTTTTTGGGCGTAATCAAATTTTAGCACCGTTATCGAAGAGACGGTACAAGAAATTAAATGATTCAATTGTAAAATCGTGACTTCATTCCTTTTCTAACCCTTTATTTTAGTTTATTATTTTCTTTGTTATTCTTTATTTTTCCTTTATTTTTTTACTTGTGTTGCATGATCGTGTATCGAGACGAGCATTGAAGATCTATTGAAAGACTTGATATAGAGTTTGAATCTTTTTTTTAACCCTGATTTTGATTCTGCATCTGTTAAAACTAATACTTCATCATACAACACCATGTCTGATAGTGAACATGATACACCTTTTAGTACTTTACAGGATTATCTTTATCCCACATACACATTCATACCATCATGTATTATTTTTCCACTTAATATGCCACGTATGGACCTTAAACCGGGAATGATTTAATTTCTTCCCACTTTTCATGGACTTGAAATGAAAATCCATACGTGCATATTAGGGAATTTGAGGAGGTGATTGTGACCTTCCACAATCAACATGGTACAGTGGATGCACTCAAACTTAAATTTTTCCCATTCTCACTTAAAGATAGAGCAAAAAGTTGGATGTATTCGCCGAGACCACGTTCGATTAGAACATGGGGTGAAATGACTCAAGCTTTCTTCATCAAATATTTTCCCTATTATAAAACTAGTGACTTGAAGAAAAAAATTTCTTTATTCACTCAAAAAGACAATGAAACCTTATACCAAGCATGCGAACGATACAAAGAGTTACAAGCTCTTTGCCCCCATCATGGTTATGAGAGCTGGGGAATCATGAGTTATTTCTATGAGGGATTAACACCTAGGGAGTGTTAATTTATTGAGATGATGTGTAATGGTAAGTTTTTGCAAAAAGATCCTGATGAAGCCATAGAGTACTTAGATGACCTAGCTGAAAAAGCTCATACCTGCATTGGCCCTAGCGCCACTAATAACACTAATAGGTCACGAACCGTAGGAAATCCTTCTAGTACAGGCATTTATCGTCTTAGAGAAAAAGATAGTATTATGGCTAAAGTGGAAGCTTTAACTAGAGAAATTGAAACCCTACGCACTAAGAACTCAAAGCCTATATTTACTGTTGCCCGTGTTAAATCTTTTGGACCATGTTTTGTGTGTGGTGGAATTGATCATCCAGCGCATGAGTGTTTTGCTCTCGCTGAGATGATGTGGAATAATGAGGAGCGTTATAATGCCTTAGGCACATATAATAAACCTTATGTTCTCTTTTCTGATACCTATAATCAGGGGTGGCGGAATCATCCCAACTTCAGTTGGAAATTTGAAAACCAGTAACCTACCCAGCCACCTAGAGGTTTTAATACACCTTCATACCAGCCCACAACTTCTAGGAACTCCTCAGAAGACACCCTACATGCATTTATTGAGGCACAAAGTAAAACCAATAAAAAATTGAGACTATGATTACCCAGATTGTTGAGAAAAATAAGGAAATCAAAAATCATTTGTCCAAATTAACTAGTGCCTTAGTTGTGTTGGAATAGGGAAAATTCACAGTTCACTCTCAACCAAATCCTAAAGGGAAACACATAGCATAAACCTTGGGTTCAAATGAAAATAATCTTAAGAAAGTGAATGCCATAACCACTAGATCAGGGAAAGTCATAGAATCAATCCCAAAACCTAGGGAAACTGAAAAAGAGTCTAGTGTGTCTGAAGAGAGTAGCCTTAATGAGAAGTAGTGAAAAATCCAGTAAGAGTACCTTTCCCACTAGCTCTTAAGTCTACCTCAAAATCTGCTAGTCAACACAGTGAGATCTAAGAATACCTAAAGCAAGTAAAAATCAATTTGCCTCTGTAGCATGTGATTTCACAGGTTCCTATTTATGCCANCAATTTGCCTCTCTTGCATGTAATTTCACAGGTTCCTACTTATACTAAAATCCTTAAAGACTTATGCACTGTCAAAAGGAAGCACAATGTCAAGAAAAATTACTTTCTTGACTGAGCAAGTGAGTGCTGTGATTGCGTAAAGGATCCCGCTAAAGTATAAGGACCATGGTTGTCCCACTGTGTCTTGTGTCATCGGGAATCATGAGTTTGGACAAGCCCTTCTTGATTTAGGGTCTAGTGTCAATCTCACGCCTTATGCTATTTACTTGTCGTTAGGTTTGGGTAAGATGAAGCCTACATTCGTAGCTCTGTAATTAGCTGATAGGTCCACTATTAGATCTAGAGGAGTGGTTGAGGATGTCTTTATTCAAATTGATAAATTTTACTACCTCGCTGATTTCTTGGTTTTGGATGTAAAAGTTGATGTGCATGTTGATTCTAAAATTCCTATTATTCTTTGTAGATCTTTCCTTGCTACTACTAATGCTCTGATTAATTGTAGGAATGGTCTTATGAAACTATCATTTGGGAATATGACTCTAGAAGTCAATATTTTCCACATCACAAATTAGCCAATGGAAGATGACAAGTATCATCAAACCTACATGATTGATGCACTCACTCACGAGGTAGCTGATAATATATTTCTTGGACCAGCACATGAAATTCTAGAACCGGTTGGATTGGACTTCGCCATCAATAAACATTTTGAGAGGGAGGATCAAGAGTCAGGTAATAGTTCTTATTTTACATTACCAGTTTCTAACGAGTGGACTTTACCTTTTGTGTTGTAGGCCCCCACTCCTAATTTTAAGCTTTCCTCTAGTCACCTCATGCACGTATTTGATGGAGGTGGAGGAACATTACTGGTGATTATGTTCAAGGAGTTTAGTGTACTGTAAAGAAAATTGAAACTGCGCTTGTTGGATATGGGCTGAAGGAGGAAACTTTGGGTTGAGCCAACGACAATAAACAAAGACGCTATTTGGGAGGCAACCCAATGGGAGTTCGTTTATTTCTTTTGCTGTTTACTTTTGCATTTATATTCTAGTTAATTTCTGTCATTTTCTTTGCATTACCAGTCCATTAAATACTTTCAGGCTTCTTATCATTCAAGTTTATGTTGATTTACTGCATCATTTTTGTGATATCTCTTCATTTGACTTTCATGTTTGTGATATCTCTTCATTTGACTTTCATGTTTATGGATTGTTTAGTTTTAAGGGTTGAACAAATAAAAAAATATAGGAGAAACTCGACTTGTTGAAGTGTGAACTTGTAAGAGTGAGGTTTATCCAAACTAAGAGAGGGTAATAATAGAATTGAATAAGTTTAACTTAGGATGCACCCGAGAAAATTGAGTGAAAAGCATAAGTTTGGGGTGTGTGTATCTTTCGAGCGAAGTAATGATATATTTAACTACTATGGGTCAGGTGTTGAACCAATCACAATCTTAATATGTTAACATGAGTTTTCACACACACACACACACACGTCGGGTTATGCATGTAATAGGTGGAGCTTTATTTAATTTTTGCACTGTTTTAATTATTCATTTGTTTGATTACCGAATTCTAATCCTGACACACGGCATGTTGTTGGACCATGTTGTACATAGAGTTGAGTTATATTATTTTGTTTGAGGACAAACAATAATTCAAGTTTGGGGGAGTTTGATAAGTGCATTTTTACACACTTATCGTACTGTCAAAACATGGGAAATTGTTAATTAATATGTTGGAATATAGCTTAATTTTATGTAATTTACCTTTTGCAGGACAAAGTGATGAATGTAGTGGAAATAAGGAGAAACAAGTGAAAAAATGACCAAAATGGAAGGAAGTAAAAGTTCAGGGACTAAAATGCAAGTACTCTTAACTTGTTTTTAACCTTGTGATGAAGATTTGAGAGTGTTAGAGGTCAATTGGATGAAAAAGGAGTCAAATGGATGAAATATAGTCAAGACATTATCACATATCAACTTTCAAGCTGAAAAGTTTTGCACTGATTTTCAGCCTTATATTAAGACCAGTTTTTGACATGGAAAATGATCAAATTCGTAGATGGTATCGAAGATAATTTGTAGCCCTTTGAGTTAGCTTTCCAACGCATTTTGAATCGCCTCAATCGGATATCACGAGAGAAAATGATGATGAAAATACTGAAGACTTTCCGGTGGAAAACTTCTAAATCTATGCGGTCGCATAAGGTTATTTCTATCAGGCCGCAGAGTATCTTTCAGAGATTTTTAGTAGCCAATTTCAGCTTTCCATGTGACCGCAACGCCTATAACTGAGGTCGCATAGAGTATTTTCGAAGTGCGATTTCTAGTTTCCTAATTTACGTCAAAGTCTTATAGAAACAACTTCTCTCTCGATTTTTAAGCCCTAAAAGACCCAAGAACGTCCCAAAACGCCTCATTCCTCATTATTCATTATTCATCATTCTTTCATTTCTTTTTGCTCAAACAACTCATGAGGAACTAAAAATCAAGGTGAAGCAAGTAAGGAACTTGTTGAATCCCGAGATTTCGCACCAATTTATTCATATAATTGTTCTTTTCATTGTTGAAAAATTCTAATATTTAGACTTTTCTTTTCATTAACTTACATTGAAATCGGTTTAACATTTACAGGATTTTGCATGGATTCAATCATGCTTTTTCCATTGTTAAATTAAACTATTTGTTGAGTTTAAATTTCATTTACTTACTGTTGAGATTGGTTTAACCTTTATCAAGTCCTTTATAGATCTAGTCGTACTCTTTTTATTGAATGATTGAAATAATTGTTGAATTTTAATCTCAATATTACTTTATTGGCGGATTGATTACTGCTTTATGTTTGATATATATGGTCGATCTTTGATCTTGTTCCAATGAAATTGTACGAATATATCATAAGTCTAGATTCTAGGATTACATTTGTGAATTAAATTGATTTTCATGATAATTCCTCCGATTAGAGAGTTGGGATGAAAATTCTCTAATTGNCAATAGACACTCAAACATCTGAAAGTAAAAATGTTCTCGGGTACATTGAACATAGCAAATGAAAAAGGGCATAACTTATCCTACCGACCTTCAATTGACTTAATTCCGAAGCCATCGGACAATGAAATCCTCCAATTAGAGAGTTGGGATGAAAATTCTCTAATTGACTTATAAAATGAATAATTGATGTGATCGATCCAACCCAGTTGAGGAAATTCCTACGCTTTATTACCTTAAGTTATTGGTTCTAATTTCACGTTTCAAACATTGGATTTTACTACAGATTGAAGAGGATAATTCATCCCTTTTTAAAATCCTTGATAATTTTTCCATCTCCCAGTGGATACGACACCCCAAATCTGCACTACAACTACCGCATTATTCTTTGGGCGTAATCACTGGCCAACAGACATGGAAGCTCCGAGGAAGGCAGCTGGGATGCATAACGTGGACGCAGTGACAACATTAGGAGCACATATAGAAGCAATAATGAAGAAGCTTGACACTTTAACTTAATTTGTGCACATGATACAACATCCAGCTCCGATTTGCGTAGGTTGTGGGACATCACATCACTACAATCTGTCCTTTGGCTTACACTCACATGGATCATCCAATAGGGGTCAGTTATGTGCAGAATGGAAAATGGACCTTACCCACACAACTTTCATCCGTGTTTGAACAAGCATCCCAACTACGCGTGAGTGGATATTCGGATAACGTAAATCAGATGAGAGGCAATCTACCAATCATTCTTGGCGATCTACCAATCATTCTTTTTGTTCTATTTTTGTAGGATTGGGAGCTATTGATAACATATGATTATTGGTTTCCTTACAAAGTTACTTTATACGGGTTCCGCATTGTTGTTAAGATTAGAAAAATATGTTGAAGATTATGATGATGTTATAAAACTAATATTGATTGGAAGAAAATAGTTATATAGGCTGAGTTGATTCACCGTCATTGTTAAGGAAAGTTAAGCATCCCAGCATAAGAAATGTGGCTCATCACATGAGGAAAAATTGTTAGATTTCTTATTGGAAAGTTTTATCTATTGTTAATATATTGGATTTCATGTTGGTATAGTGGAATGCGATTCTTTTCATTTATTTCAAACTATGTCTTCTAATTTTTCTTTTGTGCCTTGTATTTTTATGTTGTTAGTTAACTCATTGCTTTTCAATCGCCAAATCGTTATCTATCTTCGTCTTTGGTGTTGTTTCTACTAAGGCAACGATTAGTGGTCTCCTTAGATTTATGCCGATATATCATATTACCTCCTACACATAGGATAATGTATTTATTTAAAATTGCTTTCCCTACTTGAACATTGGTGTCAAATGTCTTGATTATAGTTGGTGTTCAATATTATTTGTCAATTTCTTAAGTTGTTGTCACTTTTTTGAATATTTATCACATTTTAGAATTATAGTCACTTTATTGAATAACTTTCAAATCCAAGTTAATATGTTAGTCAATAGAAATGAAAACATAATAATAACAACAACAACAACAACATATAAAAGAAAATCAACCATCCCCTAGATCTATGCTAATGTTTTGATTGGTGATAAATATTAATTGTCACTTTTTTTTTAAATGCGGGTTACTTTTTAAGTATTCATCACTTTTCTAAATTTTCGTCACCTTTTTTTTTATTTGTTAAAAAATTCTTGTCACTTTTTTTAATAACAAACATAGGCTTTGATTGATATTCCTATTTTGGATGTTTGTCACTTTTTTTGAATTTTTGTCAATTTTTTTATGTTTGTTAATTCTTTTTAATAGTGTATCACTTTTTTTCAATTTATGTAACTTTTTTTTATTGTTTGTTATTATTTTTTTATTTCTATCACTTTTTTCATTGACAAATATCACTTTTTCCGGTCACTTTTTAAAATTGAAAGTCACACTCAATTTTAAAAAATGACATTGTGTCACTTTATTATATAAAAGTGGCATTGTGTCTCTTATTTTTATACAATATTTTCTATTTTCAAAATACGTTTCATATAATTTTTCAAAAGACTTCTTTATTATATTAAAGTGATATTGTGTCTCTTATTTTTATACAATATTTTCTATTTTCATAATACTTTTCATATAATTTTTCAAAAGACTTATAATTTTAGGAGTATTTTTATAAGTTGCATTTTTTTAATTAATCCATTCAAATTAAGTGGAAATTACACCCTTCCCTACTTTCAAGATCTATATTCTAAAATCAAATTTGAACTTTTAATTTTCAAAAATTAGATATCTTTTAATTACATACATTATAATTATTATCAAATAAATATATTTTTAAATTCAATTAACTTAGAAATCAACCCTACCTACCTCCCTCCACCCACTCATTTCCCCAAACCCGTCCTCTCTCTAGTCTCTACCCTTCCTCTCTCTCGCAGCTCTCCTCTCTCTCGTCGCCATCACGACGATTGAAGCGACGGTCGTAACGGTACGACGATGATGGACATCGGCTGAAAATGGTGGTCGCGGTGATGGTGGCGTCGATCTAAAGCAGTAGCCGCCACAACCAACGCCGCGACCGTTCTTTCCTCTATGTTTACACCCCACCCCACTCCAATTTTAAAACCCTAATTTTTCGTTCTTTTTTCTGTGTTTGTGAAGCTAATCTATTTTTGTGCTCACCTTTACATACCAATTTTATGTGTGACGGTACGTTTTTGGAGATGATGGTAGATCTCGATGTGGCAGATCTGGCAGGTCTTGGTGGTGGAGGTGGAGGTGGTTGCGGTGCCGGCCTTTTGGATTTCTTTTTTGGTTTATGTTTGTGTGTTTTAGATTGGAGACAGTGTTGTTGTGAAGTTGGCTGCGAATGGTGGCGTTTTATTCGGCGACGATTCTATGGTTGTAACTGTGGTTGCGGATCTGGTGGGATCCGGTGGTTTTGGAAATGGCGATGTTACTACTGATTGTCGTGGTGTTTGGGTGGTGGTGATGTGGTGGTTTCCCGTAGTGTTGGTGGGGTGAGCGTGCGCAAGTGGCAGTGGTGGTGGTGATGCTGGCCGTGGTGGTTGTCGTGGAGGCGGTGGTAGTGGTCATGGTGACAGTGCAAAGGTGGTGGTGGTGGATATGGTCGTTTTGGTTTTCTGTGACTAAAAATATAATTTGTGACATTAAAATTAGATAACCTGTGACTAAAAATATAATCTGTGACCAACCATTTCATTATCTGTGACCTAAAAATTATATAATTTGTGACCGTGAAAAAATCTGTGGCCAAATAATTTGGAATTCTGTGTTTGTGTGACCTTTTGTGACTAACAATATAATCTGTGACCTTAAAATTCGATAATCTGTGACTAAAAATATAATCCGTGACCAACCATTTTGTTATCTGTGATCTAAAAATTATATAATATGTGACCAACTAATTTAGAAGTCTGTGACCCTGTGACCTATAAAAATATTGTGACCAAAATCAATATTAATAGGTCACATGTATTTGTAGAGTCACGATTCAAAAATACAGGTCACATTTACCGGAATAGTCGTCGGAACGATCATCAAAATAGTCGCTGGAGCGGTAGGGGTGGTGGAGGGTTAACTATATATATATATATATATATATATCGTGTCCAACAACAGCCCAAGTCCAAAATGTTAAACCTGTAGCCCCAACCCACCAAAACCTAGATACTAGCGTCTCAACTTTCTCGCTCTACTTTTCTCCTCAATTCTCTCTCTTTGGCTCTCGCTCTCTCGAGTCTCTGTTTCTATCTCGTCTCCCGTTCTCGGATTCTCGAAATATCAGGTGTCATCGCCACCATGATGTCGGACAATTGGCGTTAGATTTTGAAGAAGAATTGGACCGAAAATTGTCAAAACGAGCTGTTTCGAAGAAACGGATATAACTTTTTGCACCAGTGTCAGAATTTCTATTATAATATGTTTTCGGAAATGTCTCATAGTGCTCTACAACATCCTAATTGGGTTTCCCTAATGACGTCATTTTCAGCCTCAAATTTGCACTTTCAGGCAGTCTATTTTGGTCTTTTTGCTTAAATTAGGATTTACAGAGACTATTTAAAGGCTCTTTATTTTTATGAATAAGACAATTCCGTTTTTGAGGTTATTTTCTTGAGATTTGCAATTTCTTTTATTGGGGATTACGTTGGTAAACCCTAGAACTTCTGTTCTGCGTCACACCAGCCCTCAAATCTCAATTGGTTTGAGTCTGAAATAGGCTCAATTTTTGGGAAATTTCTTCTCCTTTGTTCCAAGGTAGGGGCTATAGAAGCTTTATCTCTTTTAACTCTTTTAGATGTTTTTTCTTCTCCATTATTTTTACTGCTATCATTTTGCTATTTTGGAAAAATTACATTAGAAAATTTCATAAGACTTCATCCGGCTTAAAAATTAAAATTGAAATTTGTGTGAGTTTTGTGGTGGGAGAAAGAAGATTGGAACTTGGGTGTTGCTCTGTTACGGTGCTTGGCGAATTTATATTTAGGAACAACAAGAGAATTGATTTCCATTTGGATCCAACCCTTGATTTCTTTTAATTTTTGAAGCCCATTGCAAGAGATCTGTTCTTGAGTAATTCTTGACTGGGTTTTGCATGCAATTTAATATTCTTGGGTTTGAGGATTTTCGATAGATTCAGTGATTATTCTGATTGCATTTGGTTGGTTTTAGTGGATGTTCTTGATTTAGTCTGTTCTACTGTGGTTTTGGTTGTGTTTTCGTGAGCCATCTATTATAGTTTGAAGGGATGTTATAACTTTTTATAATTTGGGATTTTGTTGAAAACTTAAGGTTATTCGTAGAGAAATTTGTGGGTTTTGATTAATCTGGGAATTCAGTTGTGAAAGAAAGTGGTGCTTATAAATTTATAGTTGTTGGTTATTGGATTCCGAGTGCGTTTCTTAGAGAAGTTATAATGCATACTTTTGTTGATTGATGGTATCATATTCCATTTTAATCTAGGATTATTAGGTAGGTTATGCTGCATTTGTAGTACAAGATAAGATTTTTCATTTTAAGACTTGTCTTAAATGTTGGAACTTTAAATTAGTAAATGAATTTTATGTTTCAAAACATCGTCGAGAACAACTTCAAATTAATTGAATTTGACTTTAATATTATATATACATTTATTATATTGACTTTTAAATTTTAGCCCGTGTGCCTAAAATTCCTGGATCTGCCCATGGATAAGAATTTGACAAGAAACGTTAAGAAAATAATTACTATAATGAATAAAAATTGAGGAGTTTAACTACAATTAAAATATGGTATATCAAATAAAAATTGTGGTGACAATATAATCACCCTAAATATATACACACCACAGTTTTTAATAACTATAGACTACATTTTGATGCACATGAAATGTTTATAATCTTTAAATATTATCACATTTGTACCTCGAACTTTTTTTATCGCATTTTTATTCTCACCAGCTCCAGTCCAATCTTTGTGAGTTTTTTTTTTGTGAAAATTACATGAACTAAGTGTTTTAAAGATTTCAATTCATATTTAAGAGTTATATATTTTTTTTTTCAAAAATCAGATATAATTAAATTTGTAAATATTAATAATAATATTATAAAAATTATTTTACATATCCACCCCACAACCATTTATCCTACCAAACTCTAATTATTTCCCAATCTCTTCTTTCTCTCTCTATACAGCCATGGGCGACCCTCTTTCTTCCACCCCTTTCTCTCCCAACCCTTTCTCTCCCAATCTCCTCTATGTCTACATAGCGATTGTACGACAATGATGAGTGCGATCGGAAATATGATGACTATTGTGGCCCACAAAGTGACAAGATGAGCGTCGCTCAGCCCCTGTGCGGCGATGCAAGCGAGGAGCGACTATGGGTGATGTTGCTTCTAGTGTGAAACTAAGTGAGAGCCGCCATGCCAACATAGGTGAGATCGCCGCTGGTTCAGCCATGGTCGAGATCTGTTGCGCACCATGGTCGAGATCTACAGGGCCGCGATCTGGTGTGGGTTTTATTAGGTGTGTTCTCAGTTGGTGGGTGGGAGTTGTGGGTGTGGTATTTGGGTGGCGGTGGCTGTGGCCTTATTGGATCCAGTGGTGGTGGAGGTTATGTTGGATTTGGTGGTGGCTGTGGTTTTGTTGGTAGCGGTGGTGGTGGATCTTGTTGCGGTGATGATGATTTTGAAGTTCAAAATTGTAGTTTGTTGGAGGTGGTAGCAATGGTGATGGGAGGTGGCAGTGTTGGTTTATTCCGGGAGGTGATGTGGTTGTGGCGGCATTGGTGGTAATTGTTGATACATGCAGTGGTGGTAGTGCCCGACGACAGATTTTAGGTTTTTTTGGTGGGGGTTGTGGTTATGGAGTGGTATGCTGGTGGTGGTAGTGTTGGTTGTGGTGTTTGAGATGATAGTTTTGCTATTGAGAGATGGTGGTGGTGGTTCTGCGGCGGTTGTTTTGGTGGCGATGCGGCTGGTGGCTGTGGTGAGGTGATGGTCATAAATGATTTGATTGTTTGTGACCAATAAATTGGTTAATGTGTGACCAACAAATAATATGTGACCAATGAAATAGGTAAATTGTGATTAATAAATAATTTGTGATCTAAAAATTTGTTAATTTGTGATCAATAATTTTACAATTTTTGACCTAAACATAATTTGGCCATGAAATAAGTTATAACATTTGTAATTTGTGACTAAGGAATAATATGTGACATATGAATTTGATAAATTTGTGATCGTGAAATGATTTGACCTATAAAATTTTCATTTGCGACCGAGAAATTATTTGTAACCAATTAATTCGATCGATAATTCGTGAGCAAATTGTATAAAATTATGATCTTATATTTAATTTATAAAATATATTTTTAATTAATTATTTTAGAAATAAAATTTAATAAATATCTAATTTTTGAAAATTTGAAATTTTTATCTTAGTTGTGAAATGAGTTATAGTTGAACTCTTATTTATGATTTTTTCCCCGTTTTTGTTCTAGCCCAGTTATTTATTCAGCCCATTCCAACTTAATGGGGCATTATTCTAATTGGCCTTTTTATAAAATAGGTTAAAAAGTCTATATTACCCTTAATGAAATTGATTCTCATTTACTGCAAGACATATCCTTCTTTTATGCATTGCTTTAAAGATTAGTATCTTATATTTCTTATATTTCGGATTCTAACAAACAAATTCATCATTTGAGGATTCTAGCAAATAAATCAATCATTTGATCTAATAAATTAGCATAATTTTTAATTTCTTTTTTATATTCTGCTATAAGTCTTTTGTATTCTTCAGATGCTCTATTTCTATCTTCTAATTGGGATTTAATATTTAATATTTTTTATTTTTTCTAACACTCTTTCTAACAAATTATCTAATCATTTTACTGTATATCATGACATTTTAAATCTGATAAAACAATAACAATTCAAACATCATGAATAATTCTAAACATAAACATTGAAATGAATAATCCCTTCGATTCTTTAAGATTTTAGAAGAATTTATGCTAAACATAAACATTGAAATGAATAATCCCTTCGATGCTTTAAGATTTTAGAAGAATTCTTTCTAATTTTAACAAAAACAATAGTTTTACCTTAGTTTTGATTTTTGGCTTTTATTCTTAGAACATAGTGACCTTCAATTATAAATTGTTTTATTATAAATTTATTTACGGGATCCTTGCTATTTCAGATTTTGCTCTCACTGTATATTTTTCAAGAATTAAAACTACAGATCCTAAATAAAGAAAACTCTCTTTTTGTTAAAGTAAGAAATAAATTTCTTCCTTAATCTTTCAAGAATATATGGGAAAAGTAGTTTAGAAACTCATTTCTATTTAAGAAGATTGGAATGTGAATAATCTATCAAAAATTGGTAGTATTGATATATCTGAAAATTGATATAAGATTCTGACAGAAGGTTTCTCGACTTTCTCACAAGTTTGAGTGTTCGAATTCGTTCTGTCTTTCTCTTAGCCCGAATGCCTCTATTTATACATCTAATTGAGGCAAAATTATTGACCTCTTACATCATTGCATACATCATATAGCACTAAATAATTTGTGCTTTTTCATTAAGAGCCTACTGGCACCTCCACTATAGTCACATCTTCTTTAAGAGATTGTTTTTATATGCAGCTCTCTTCCTTTGGTCACATCTTTCTTATCTCTTTGGAATCTCCTTAATTAGATTATACATATTTTCTTCAAATATTTCTAATATCATCTCATAAGTATACATATCTTTAACAATTCCTAATTTTATTTTTTCAATTATAAATTGTCTTATTTCTATAGGTAATTTTTCAAGCGCTTTTAGTGTAAATTTTATTCTTTCATTAAATAATATTGGTTTTATAATTATTATATTAAAATTTTATTTTCTTATTATTTTATATTTATTACCTAAATCTTCAATTTCCATTATCTTATATAATATTTATTCATTTTAGTGATTGTAATTTCCATGATTTCTATAGTTCTTTATAGATCATTGGCTTTGATACCAATTGAGGGGTGCTACTATGAGCGAACAAAAATCTAACAATCTTTGAAATCTTAAAATGGTTCTTTTGGGATTCTTTAATATTCTAAGTATTCTTTTAATTTCTTTAAACTTAATCTATTATTTATTATGGCTATATAAAATCTTAATGTCAACTCAAATTTTATATCTTTATATGCTTGAGGTAATCTGTTTGTAATATGTTTTCTCATTTATAATGTTTTAAGTAAATCTTCAAAATCTAATAATATTTGAGAATTTATAATATCAAGATCTGTTATTATATCTATATTTGGGTTAAAAGGTATATCATATTTAAAAATATTCTTTTTTCTTTTTTCCAATTTGTCTATAATATCATGTATATTTTTTTATTATTATAGATCTTACTATTCCCTTAGCAAATTTTTTCAATTAAAGCATTTTAATATTTTTTGAGATGCATTTAATAGTTCTTGATATCCAATTTTAACGAATTCATTTTCAAATTCAAATTCATTTTTATCTTTTATTATCTTCTTAATCTTGTATGGTCCTCTTTTAGTTCTAGGTTTTTTTATAATTTTTATTAGTCATTTTATGATAATCTAGGACTTGATTGTATTCTTTTCTTATTTTGGTACTTAGATGTAATTATTATACTTGGGGTATTTTAGGTAGTTTCAATTATTTAGAAAAGTCAAAGGCCATTTTGGAATTATGGCATGATATTTGGGCTATCTACACATATTTCCTCCAACTTAACTCAGTTTATTTTTTTTTACCTAATTTACTACATGTATTTTAGCTTTATAACCTATCCCAACCCGAATCTCAAACGGGGACTTCATTTAATGAGCCCAGTCAAACCAAGTTTTAGTTTAAAAAGTCCACCGACTAAGTTTTTTAGTTAGATCGCCTCAAGATACAAAGAAAAGGAAAATACAATTTGTAAATTACTAAAATATTCTTGTATGAAAAATGCATAGATTTTCATAACGACATTGAAATCGTTCTTGAAACACAAAACGATATTTATGTCGTTCTAGTACGAAAATTGCACTAATTTATATAACGATATTGAATTCGTTCCTGAGATATAAAGCGAAATTGATGTTGTTCCAGTATGAAAAATACACTACTTCCAAAATCTTGTCCTTCGTTCAATAAAGACCTTTTCTCACATAATTTTAGAGAAACGACAACAAATCATAAGTATCAAACTTACAAAATAACATAACGATATCCGCATCATTTTAGTACAAATTTGGAGAGATAAAATCATTATTTTTAGCCAGAACGATATAATTATCGTTTTATATGAAAAGAAACGGTATCTATGTCGTTATAGTTCTTATTTGACTGTAGTTTTCTAAGGTTCAAATACTTGGACATCAAAAATCGTTATGTGTTATTGTAATAATATAAACAATATTGTTCAATGTCCTAGTGGTGTGGGGAGCATCTTTCATACAGGTTTTTAAAATTTTTAGATTCGATCAAACGTGCTTGACTAGGCCAGATTTTGATTCAAAATTCTTCATTTATTTAGTTATACAAGGGAGGGTAAAATAGACATTTGAAATTTTTAAATAATTAATTCTTTTTCCTCTTAAAGAATTTTGGTCAAAAAAGTCCATTTAAACAAAAACATCTGGTGGCCATTCCAACTCATTCCCAATCTGAGATCCCATCGTCCCAATTGCTTTTCTTCAACCCAACGCATTGAATTGAAACCATACCTCAATTTCTTCTCTCGTCGCCGTGCCACTGCTACTGCCACGCCTACGAAGGTACTTGTTTTTCTATATTTTTTCTTGATTATTTATATTGTTGTAATTCATAATTGTTGCCCTGGGCTAATGAGTAATGGGATTAGGATTATTTTCATAATGGGATTGTGTTCGTAGGAGGGGAAGGCGTGTTCGATGGAGGAATGGTAGGGAATCAAATTGCGTGCTGGGCTAATGAGTAATGGTAGGGAATCAAATAATGGGATTTGGATTATTTTCATATTTTGGGGATGGGCTAATGAGCAATCACCGAATTTGATTACTTTGGTAATTGGTGGGGATTAGGGAATGCTGAATGTGATTCAGTGATTGGGAATTCTGAATGGAATTGAGAATTCCTTTTAATTTGTATTTATAATGTTTTGAATTTGGGAATTCCTTTTAATTTGGGAATTTGGGATTAGGGAAGTTGGCAGTGATGGTGGAGAAGAAGAAGAGTACTTGACTATGATTGCAATTAATTTTTTATTTTTCTTTTCTTTTATTTTTGTTTTATTCTAAATATGAGGGTATATTCGTCATTTTATAGTCTTTTATTGAGAATTTGGATGAAAATGATGTTTTACACAATCAAATGTGTAATTAAGGGTGAAAATACCAAAAAAGGAAGGTGGGGGCATTTTTCACAATAATTCTGAAAGGTAGGAACGTTGTTTGCTAATTACCCTATCAACAATATAGTGTGAATATAATCACCGCATAATAAAATAGACGAAAGCCTAATTGATCAAAAAGTATTGACTATTGAGTGAAGATGGTTTTACTAATGACGGTGTTTTAAGAAAATTTTTCAATTTTACAAAAAAAAATCTTACTTCATAACCAATAGAGAGATTTTCTCCAAAAAAAAAAAAAAAAAAAAAAAGAAGAAAAAAAACTACCTACTAAGTTCGTCTTGAAATCGAAAATGATGAATGCTCGTTGAATAGAATTCTCAGTTCCATATCGTTCTGAGAGCTATCGACTTTCTGCTTATTTTGTAAATCATGGTACATTTTCGCATATAATGTACTAGATGTTATGAAAATTGGAATACCACCACATATATCACTTGTCCATTTACATACCTTCGATCTTTTTTATCGAATTCGAAATCACCAAAGCAACATACTGGGATTTCATCCATATCTCCATGACGAAATAAAATTTTTAATTATAAAAAAAATCGAAAATCGGCGCAGCCATTGGGCTCGGTTCGGTTCTGGTCTGATTCGGTCGGTTCAGGAGTTTTGTCCAGCCCTATTTTTGCTGGAATAAACATATAAGAAAATTTAGCGGGTTTTAAAATTTTAAATGGAAAATGTTTGATTTTTACTTGTTAACTAAAAGGGCAGTATTTTCTTTTAAATAAAACAAATTTTGTAGTTGTATAACATATTTAAGGACATTTTTGTCTTTTAATACCCAAAGGGCCATTGTGGAAATATGTAATTGTTGAAAATTCAAAGTGGAAATTAGGGGGTTTGATTTTTTCCATGGCAACCTACAATGAATTTTTTGCTGGTGCTTTTATCCGAAAGACATTTTTATTCCATCTAACACGATGTCAATTGTTAGCCTTTTCTAGAAAATTCTTGATGACGACCATTGTACCAATTCCAAGTGACTCCTACAAACTAGGTTTTATCGGGGCTGGAAAAATGGCTGAGAGCATCGCAAGAGGTGTAGTCAAATCAGGTCTGTTGCCTGCTTCCCAGATTAGAACTGCACATCTTGGATATGCTCGTCGTACTGCTTTTGAATCTTTTGGCGTCAAAGTCCTAGATCATAACAGTCAGGTATCCACTATCCTCTGTCTCTCTCTATTCGTATGTGTGCGGGGTGTTTGTATAAAAAATTAAAACAGAAAAGCAAAATCTTGATGCAAAGGATAAGTTGTCATTCTATTGTGTTCACCAAAACTTATACTGCTAGATGCTTTTGGCTGATTTGTCCATGTTTTTGTGTGAACACATGGAAAAATATGTAGCTGGATAATTCCTAATCAAATAAGTAATTGTAGATTTTATAATTTCCAGAGGTAATTTCTTAAAAACTCCTTCAAGTTCATATAAAGATAAGATTTATTGAATGCATTGTTGTTACATGCAGTTCTAAGCACAAAGGGCAGAGAGGCGCACCTGAATGCAATCTTTAAGAGCAGTTCAAATGTTCATTGGTGCCCAAAAATGTGCATAATACAAAAGTAAAACTTTAGTTTGTGATGTGGTTGATTCTTTGGCTATGGAAATTGGATTAGTAGTTGAAATACAAAAAAATCTTATTCTGGCTATGCTTCAATGCTAATTTTTCTCCACTCAACAGTGAAATTAAGGCCTTGTTTGAGCCACCTTTTTGTAGAATGAGAATGAAAAATATAGCCGTTATTGGGGTTCACACAAGAGATAGAAAATTTGAATTTAAATGTTGATGAGATGGATAACAGTCATATTTTTCATTTTAATGAGAAAATAAGGTGGCCCAACGTTGGCTAAATAGATGTCTTATGAAAATATTTACAGAAAGTTGCTGCTAATTTTTCTGATTGCATTTGGTTGTTTTTCTAACATAGTTGTAAACTTGTGACAATTTTTTGTCGAGATAGAGCTGTAGGGGTTAACTGCTTTTTATTTAACCCATTGTGGAATATTTTTTAGCTCATTATTACTGGTTTGTCATGAATATGAATTGTTATCTTTTCACTTACCTTGTGTGTCCCAAAAACAGGTAGTTGAAGACAGTGATGTTGTCATATTATCTGTGAAGCCTCAAGTTGGTATTGTTCTAGCTTATCCATTAGCTCCATTTCCTCTGTTCTTTTCTTTTGTTTGGTCCCTTCCTGTGACTTTTATTTGTGTTAGTTTCTGGAAACTTTCAATCTATCAAGGTGCTAAGAGGAGATTGGATAAGTGTCTTAAGTTCTTTCTTCTTATTTTTCAGATGAGCTATTGATAATCGTGTGGTTTATTAAAAAAAATAGGCTGTTTTCAAAGCTTGAATAAGCGAGTAACAACTCCTATGAGGATTTTACAAGTTGGCAACATCTATTTCAATCAGTCCTTTTAGAGTTATTGGTAGTTTGAATATTATATATGTAAAACATTCAGCAAACATGTGAAAACTTATGTGGGACGCACTAGAACTAAAATATTTCAATCTGTGGATAGTGGATACTGTGGGTTACTTGAATTAATTGCCAAGTATTCAGGATAGAAACATGTTTTTCCATGCTCGTCATAAAATTAAAAATAATCTATTGAGAAAACTCTTGCAGATATTTGTTTGCTTCTGGTTCCTTTTTCATCTTTTTTGTAATTCTTCCACTGAACTTCTGAGAAGATGATTTCTTAGATGTTTCTTTGAATACTAAGCTATTCTCTTGATGCCTAACATATTTGCAGTTAAAGGAGTGGTACTGCAGTTGAGGTCACTCCTCTCAGAGAAGCAGCTTTTGGTGTCAGTTGTTGCTGGAGTTCAACTAAAAGATTTGCAGGTTTGTGCGGTTTCACTTTGTTGGTGTTATTATCTTTGAGGCTTTTGGCTTTTATGTTCTATGGGCACAGTTAATTTTTTAATGCTTTATTATAAGTTCCATGACTTCCTCCATATTCTTTGCCTTATAGAGATTCACATGGTTCTCAAAAGTTGTAATCACCAACTAATCCAAACATAGGCCTCGTGTTTGGCTTCCTTCTGCGCAGCTACATTTTGTAATTTTTATGACTCCATATTTATCTTTTCATCACTTCACTCATGTCACGCTTCATTTGTCTAGGAGTGGGCTGGTCACAGTCGATTTATTAGAGTTATGCCAAACACCCCGGCTGCTGTTGGCAATGCAGCATCTGGTACACCAGTTCCTATCTCTCCTGTCTTTGCCTTGTGCCTTGTGACTTTTAGAATGCCTAAACTTTAGACTTGATGGTTTGATTGAAAACTTGGGACTTCACTTGACTTAAAACATGTCATGATAGAATTGCATATCCGATCCTCGTTGTCATTGTGATTGTTAAACAGAGAAAATAAATGGCAAACCACATCATTTTCGATTTCTAGCTCCTTTTAGATGTGGAACACCTTTATCATTCAGTATTATTTACTTTAAGATACTTCCCCCTGCAATTCTCATTTCTTTGTCAGATTATTTCATGATTTTCCTTTCTGCCACTCTGTTAAATCCAATTTTGAGTTTATTGGTTTCTCCATTTAGGATGATAATACACTTTTACCAATATACTTATAATATACGTAGTTATCAGCCTGGGGGCTGCGGCTACTGAAGATGATGGACAATTAATTTCCAAGTTATTTGGAGCCATTGGTAAGGTGTGGACAGCTAATGAGAAACTGTTTGATGCAATCACTGGCCTCAGGTATTGTTTACTAAATTCTCTCGTGTTTCACTGTTGTATAATTAATTCTTAATGCAAAGTTTTTGGTTTATCTTTGACATAGTTGAGTTTTAAGTGTTTGGGTTCCCCTGACTGCCTTGCATGCTTGTGTAAGCCATATACTTTATAGAGACGAAAAGATGGGGTTAATTGGCCTGTTCTAGTAACTTTCATTTTTCCTGGAACGTTCAGTGGTAGTGGACCAGCATAC
>OU503039.1:6775509-6793088 GCA_912172775.2 Fraxinus pennsylvanica | reverse complement strand
ACACACACACACACACACAAAATCAGCAATGTGGCAGCAAAGTAGATGAAATTGAGGTTGAATTTAATTATAAGGAAGACGGTACACACGAGAAGTTTGACGTTTCGTCAATTTTTGGTGATTTCTTTCCACTTTTTCATGTTTAAGCCCCCGTTTGGGTCACATTTTTATTTCATTAAAATGAAAAATATGACCGTTATCTATCACATCAACATTTAAATTCAAATTTTATATCTCTTGTGTGGGCCCCAATAACGACTATATTTTTCATTCTTATTCAATAATAAGGTGGCTCATACAAGGCCTAAATTCAATATTATGAGTGGCTAAATATTTTTATGTTAGGATTGATGATGTAGCTTAGGTTTTTTTTATGTTTAATTTCAAGATTTTCATGTCATTTTAATACTTTTTAATTAATTATTGTGTGTTTAATATTTTAATTGTCTGCACAACAATTAATTGATTTAGGGATAATACTGAGACCAAGAGGTGATGTATAATTCTAATTCGTGCAATAATTAACATAGATATTATAAGAGATCGAAAGATAATTATAAACTATGCGATCTATGTTGAATTCCTACAGATAAATGCGTTTATATGTATGTGAATTTATATAGAGATATAATAACTTCAGGCGTATGAATAGGATTAGTGTTGCTCAAGAGAAATCACTAACTACATCAGGTCAATTCGATTGTTGACATGTATGAAAAAATGGGTGACGAAATTGAAATTAAATGTATGATAAATAACATAAGTGAAATCGAAAATCCTAACTACCTCATTACATAATCTTTTCTCCAGTTTTAATTTGAGTTTGTTATTTTATTTATTAGAATTTCACTTAAAAAACATGACTTGATTTGATAATTAGTTACTATTTTAATTTAAATTGAAGCTAGATTAGTTTAAAACTTTATACTAAATAGTAGTCTCTGTGGGACGATATTCGGACTTGATAAATCCACTTTATTACTTGTCACGATCCGTACACTTGCGAAATTTCACCAGCAATATCCAAGATGAATTTTAATTGGTTTCCTTCTAAACCTTTTTGGGAAACTAGGATCGAGAAATCTGCCTAATCAAGTGGCAGTGTTGTGGAATGAAAGCTGTAACAATTACTTCACATGTAAAGAGTGATTAGCACAATATTAAACTCACTCTTGATCTTTGTTAGAACATTTGAATCACTGCTAACTCTGTTTCTAAATTTAAAATTTATTAGATTTTACTGATATAAATGGATTACAGTTGCATGATCTGGTTTGTCCAGTAGAAGATACAAGGAGGAAGAAGTGTTATATTTCACAAGTACTACTAGTGCATTATTGGAGGCTGAGGAGGAAGTAAATATGAACAGGGAAAGAGGAGAGCATTAAACCAAAGACATTTAGTACTGTCTGGTTGTTCCCACTGGACTTGTTGGACCTGATGCTCACAGTGTTGCTTATCTTATGGTGGTGCTTGGTGATGAATACGGTGCAACATTACAAAGATGGATACTCACAGTTTTGCTTATCTTATGGTGGCGCTTGGTGATGTATAAGTTGCAAAATTACAAAGATAGATAAAAGTGCCTATCAATCATTTCAAAAGCTCATGTATTTGATAGATTATGGATTTAATAATGTAGAAATCTCGAGTTTTACTTTTTGTGTAGTCTGTTTTTTGGTTGTTATGAAGTGCTCTTCAATCTCAGATTGTGATCCGAGAGCTTTAGGTTTACATGATGTTCGGCATTTGGTTGGTCTCTCAAGTTGAGGTTCTGTATCTTGATCTCTAAATATATAGATTTATATCATAGATTATGATATCAGAAGTTGCACATTTTCATGCTTATTGCTCGAATACACTTTTCCTCAAGTTTTTACCTATCCTATAGTTTACATTGCATAGCTATAATGGTTATTGAACTTCACTCATCATGTTGCTTGAATTCAGTTTTGCTAAATGAAAGCATCCAATTCGAGCTTTGCATTCAATGACGAACATTTTAGAAGCACAGCCTATTTGTCATCTTTTTCATGTTTTTGGTCCATGTTCCATGTATAAACCATCACTCTAACAAGTCTGCAAGAAGAAAAAGGAACAATAAATTTACCATACAACGGTTGATCTGATAGATCAGAATCCATTGGGCATATTTCGTCAAAGAATCAAGTAGAGCTTTATTTTGTCTCTGGGAATCAGGCCAACTTACAGCCTTACAAGTGCTTATTCCTTGTGTGCACACAGTAAGTTCTATTTCTGAGTAGTGTATATAATAACTTGTACAAAGAACGCTACTACTAGGATCTACCTAATCCCGAAACTTGTTTATCATTTTTCCTGTGAAGGCTTAAACTAGAAATAGCGACACCTTGCTGTCATTCGGCTGATCAAATATTTCAAATACCTTGAGATGATTTATAGTCTTGTTTTACATTTTTCTTATTCATAGTTTGGTAGAAAATAGTGCTGAAAATCTGCCTTTTGCAAGTAGAAAGGTATCTTTGATTAACGATGGCATATTTGCCATCTCATATAGTAAAATTAAAAAAAGAATATGGATCATGGTTTTCATTATCTGGAAAAAAATATTTTAAGAATTACTAACTTCAAAATTGATATGTTATTTAATACTATATTAACATTAAACTATTAAAATTTATTGAATAATCAGTTTTTTTTAATTAAATATTATAAAAAAATTCTCAACGCATTTTCAGAAATTTCAAAACAGACATTCAGAATACAAAATACAAAACGAATTCAAAATTTAAAANTTTTTAGAATGACAAAAAGAACGTATTTTAACGATTTCAAAACAGACACACTAAACACAAAATACAAAACGAATTCAAAACTCAAAACTAAAAACATGAAGAGAACGGCCCCTAAGTTATTTCCATCTGTTTTGGTGAACAACAACCACATAACATTGTGAAAATGCGGCAACACATAAAATTCCCAACAGTAGCCATTGGATATATGTACGTATACGTGCACGTACGTTAGTATTTGTACATTAGTGTATTATAATGAAATGATATAAAAATGATGTGTGCATAAATAACCCCGGGAGATTATTATAATATTTCCTCGTGAAAACAAAGACATTTATACAGACTCATTTGGCAACACTACTAGCGGACATTTTGAGTTAGGGGGTTACAATCAAACTTATAAAAAAATTGTAAAAAAATTAAAGTGTTCTATATTTAATAATTTTTCAAATTGACATCATTTTCAATATTATCAAATGCTTCGTTCTCAATATATGCAATCGAATAATCAATTAAAACAAACTCAATACAAATAGAATAAAGGCAATTAGCAAATCAGGAACCGTAGGGAATATTGAAGCATAAAGCAGCTCAATTATACAAATGGGATCACAGAATTATGAAGCAAATTAAGTGGCAACATAATCTCCCCTCCATTCCTTCCAGCAACTCTCTCCAACAAGCTCAATCCCCATCAACGGAAGTTTTTTTTTTCGGATTCTCGTGTTCTGTTTTTGCGTCGCAAGAATAGATTTTTTTAGGTCTATTAGGCCTTGTTTGATGTGTAAAATTTTTCATGGAAATTGGAAAATATTTTCTATTTTTCACATTTTTGGCTGTTTGATAGCCAAAATTTTCTAGAAAATTGATTTTCCAACTTTGCCTCATTTTTCAGTTTTTCCTTGAATTTGTTTTCCCACCGATTTGGTGGTTTTTGTTTTTCCAATTTTTTTTTTTCCGGCAATAGAAACAAATTATATTCTCAATTGTTAAAAAAAACTCCCTTTAATTGACAATTTTCATGTAAAACAAAATCAAACAAACATCAAAAGATCCAAAATTTCAATATTTTCCACATGGAAAATTATACTAATCAAACACAATTAATTGACAATTTTCAGGAAAATAATTCTAGGCAATTTAATTCTCTGGAATTCAATTTCTTTCCACTCAAATTTCACTTTTTCAATCAAACGGATCCTTATTATTTTGAAAATTTATTATTTAATTAATGAACTTTTTAGTACAAAAAATAATATTGATTTTGGTTTCATTACGTTGTTCGCAATTTTCTTTTACTTTCAATATTAGAAATTTAGAATAATATTATAATAATATCTTCCAGGTCAAAGTACAAAACTAGAAGTCGGTCATAAAGGTTCAGTTTCCATTTCTTGAATTCATTTTCGTTAATTTGATTCTCTATGGAGGCGAAAGTTTCTCAATTCTTCGAGTCCGTCGCCAACTTCTTCAGCGGTGGCGACCACATCCCTTGGTCAACTCCTGACGTCATTCTCGTAAGGATCACTGTTTTTTCGTTGTACCATATTTGATACGATAATGTCTAAGAAATAGAAATTTCTTTTTTTGGTTTTGACAAGCTCGATTGGGGGATATTTTTTCTTTCGTTTTGCCTTGATATGGGTTTTCTGTACCCGGTCTAAAAATTGAAATTTCTTGAGTAAATTGATATTTATTTAAAGGCTTTTGGAGTTTAATATTTGCAGTTTTGATGGGTTTAAAGTATCAAAGGTAGATTTGGTTGAATGGGATTGTTAATTGGTTGCTTCAGATATGATTGTTCTGTTAATTTTTTAAATGGTTTTTAGGTTTGAGTTCTGAAGAATTTGAGGTGTCTTCAAGCACTGCATTCTAAGAGGTGTTTGGTAGAGATTAAAATCGGATTAAAATTGAAAAACTAGTCGTTATTGTTGACTTTTATTAGATGAGTGGAGCCAATAACGGCTATATTTTCAATTTTAATTGAATTTTGAGCCGCACCAAACAGGCCTTAAGTTTAGTAATGGCAGGTGAATCTTTGATGGTGGAAAAGTTCAAATTTGAGGCTGAAGATTTGAGGTGATCCTTTTGATTTAGTGTGATTGAGATTGAGATGGTATTTTTAGGTGTGGATAGTGCTTTTTGGGAGGTATTTTGAGGTCTTGTATGAATCTCATTAAGTTCTTGGATGATTTTTGAGGATTGGGTGTATCTAACTCCCAAGGGCTGGTGGAGTGGATGATTTGAGTCGACAACAACAAACTAAGTCCTATTTATTGGGGCAAAAATTGATATTTTCAGGGAAGAATGAAAGTGGAGTTGTAATGATTGCCATGGTCCTCCACATTCATACAAGTGTGAAAGGAACAAATCATATTTTCTGCAATCGAGGCTTTCAACGAATTAAAAGTCACATTTTATGTGGCCATTGGTTAAATTTTTTTGTGGGAGTATCCCATTTTTTCACTTTTATTTGAAATGGCGGCGTTGGTTTTGAGGTATTATTTCATTTGGAATGCCAGCCTAGACTTCTTAAATGCTGATAAGGTGTTTTTTTAATTCTTGAATGTATACTTGGAAGTTCTTTGTTCTTGCACTTTGCATCAACAAGAGTGTTCTTTGGACATGACGTCCAGAGCTGTAGGCCGGTAGTAGTTTATCAGATAGTATTCATAAAGGTTTATGAGCTAAGGTGACTGTCGATGGTATATGTTAAGCACTGTTATGTCTGTCTTCACAGCTGATAACTTAATTAGTTAATTATATTTATAAATAATACTTCTGTACCTGCGAGATTCGAGGGTCAATGTTCACTATTTTTGTTGAATGAAACTCCTAGATATCTTAAAATATACTCTCAGTTGCTAGACCTACTTAGTTGGAATGTATTCTAAAGATTATTTTAGATGATATGATGGTCTCTAGATATTAGATTAAATCTAATATACCAATGTAAGGGCCTAAATCAATGGGTTAACACCCACATCTTAACGACATAATCTGTAGAACAAATCTGGGATCACTGCTAAAGGTCCAGAATGCCTGGGTGAAGGTTTCTCCTACTCAGAGTAGTCCAAAGCTATTGCATCCTCCAAACATTGATTCAGGAGTGTTGAATATTTGATAATTTTCGAAACATATTAATGGTTTGGCATATTATTCAGGTTATTCTTGATCTGCCAATTGAACCTTTGTTAGATTCTCTCTTTTTAACCTATATCGTTGGCAGGGCTGTGAGAGAGAAGTTGCAGAAGCTTTGAAAGATGATTCTGATGAAAGGAAGAGTGAAAGCATTATGCGCTTATCGTGGGCTCTTGTTCATTCTAAACAACCAGAAGACGTGCAACGGGGAATGGCCATGCTTGAAGGTGAAAACTAGATCGATCAAATTCATGCTTTAAAACATCTTTCAACTTTTCAATGTTTATAGAAATTGATATTAGGATTTTTTTTTCAAATTCAATAACTAATGATTAAGCCAGTCATTGAAAGATATTCATAGCTTCAAAAATCACATCATCTATCTTCTTGCTGCAACCTTCATTGGTTAATCTATTTATTAAGAGGCACCTCATGAATCTATATAAGATCAGCGTGTTTTTCTTTTTTGATTCTTGAAATTTTTCTTGATGTAATTTTCTTTTGTCGTCTTATCTTGTAGGATTGATTTTGTAAATTGTTAATATTTGTTTTTGCTTTCCATAGAGGAGCTTCCCGAGGAAGCTACCTTAAATTATGTTTGGAAACTAATCTTCCGGAAGTGCTTTTAGAGAAAGTCACATTGGACCCAAATCCTTTAAAAGTTTTCTAACTAGAAGAAACACTTTCATAACATTAGCCAAAGGGGTCCAAAAGCAAGCTCCATTTGACTCCTGAAAAGTAATGTCAAATTAGCCCTAAGAGTATATCAAAGCATTAACTAGAAAACATTCCATTTGTTGACAGCTTCACTAGCCAACGATAATAGTCCATTGCAAAAGAGAGAGAAGCTCTACCTGCTTGCTGTTGGATATTACAGAAGCAGTGAATATTCAAGGTGCCGGGAGCTCCTAGACCAATGTTTGGAGGTTTGTTTCCACTTTTTAGTTTTTATGCTGCCGTTGCTCTCTTTATATTCTTTTTTCATTACTTTTATCCCCGTAAATTACTAGTATTTGGAGATTGTACATTGTATATGTTCCTTGCTGCCATTCTGTGCTTAAATAATTGTCGTCTGCTTCATTTTGTAGATTGGGCTAATTGGAGACAGTTTTGTCATTTTCTTTTGAGATATACCATTTAATATGATTTTTCTCCCACTTCTTTTTTTTCTCAAATAATTTTTAGTTTCTTGTATCCATAGATTGCACCTGATTGGAGACAAGCTGTGACCCTGAAGAAGACGGTTGAAGATCGAATAACTAAAGGTAATGACAACCTGAATTGTTATCCAAAGCTTTTGTATTTTTCGACCCTGTTAGAACTAACCAACAGTGCTTTATATGGTACAGATGGTGTTATTGGCATCGGCATTACAGCAACTGCAGTCGGACTTCTAGTAGGTGGTATAGCAGCAGCTTTGGCTCGAAAAAATTGATCATCTCAATCTCGTTTTTATTGATGAACACGATATTTATCGTGCCTCTGGTTTGAGGTAGAAGGGTTGCCCTGCTGCAGCACGTTAATAAATTTTAGTACAGAAAGGGGAAAAACTGATCTATGTTTTCCAATGAGTGGATTATTTTTTATTTGTTCAGTTTAAAGATCGATCTTACAGAAATGATAAAATCGTCAATGTTTGGAATTGTTGTTCGTACTGTTTATCATGTCAATTCATGTTGCGACACAAGAATTCAATCAGCCTTCACTCAAGAAACTATTCAAGGCTCAAATATTTAAACAAAAAACAGACATTTGTGCAAACATCATTTGCAACAAGCTGTTCCCACGAAGGTGCATTAATCAACGAGATAATCTCAAGGGAGAACTCGTGCCCAGTTATAAAAAATGAAGAGCAGAAGACAGGAAGGTGTCACTAAATCAATTGTTCGAATCAAGATCAGACTGCAAAACATCTTCAAGGTACTTCTCAGCAGCAGCAAACTGCCTTTTCTTGTCCTCAATTGCCAATGCAGCCAAAGCTTTATCCTGTAAATCAATTTTTCTCTCGACAAGAACTGAGAAGCAAAAAATGGCAGATTGTTAGCAAGAAGAGGACACTACAGGAGGCAAATCTTGGTAGCTTCCAAGGGTGTATTTAGTTAGATACGGTTAAAAATACATTAATTTACATAATCGGTGCACTAAAGTGCCAACTAATATATTATCAAATCTTTTACTCAAAGAATTTTTCACAAACTTCTCTTCCCAGTGAACACATTAAACCGAAATGGAAGAAATTAGAACTCTGACAAATGACAAGAAGCTCTCAACGAGATTCTACCTTATAATTAGAGTAATGTTGCGGATATTATCTTTCTTTTGAATCCGTGAAGGCCAAGTTGGTTTTCCAGTGCTCCATTTGAGCTTCACAAGGAGGTACATCATCTTCCAATTGTGCACGTGCTCTGACAAGAAAGTATAAGTAATTAAGAGGACAAGTGGAAATTCGGAAGCCAAATAATGAAGTTAGCATCCGCCCAACAAATATAATATATCTTATCTATAATGGATAAACTTGTTGGGAATTTATTTAACATTTACGTCGGAAAAAAAATTATCTTTCAATTTTCAACAAGGATCTGCTTTGTGTTTAGATAAAAATTGTGATAGAAATTATACATTTGATGAATTCCGCAAACTTTTTTGCTGATTTTTGAACACGAACAATCACGAACTGCAATTCAAAACTGTCAAATTGTCCAGCCTCCAATAAAATCCACACGGGGAACAAGAACGAGAACTTGGATTTTATTTTTCTTTTCTTGTGCTAGCAAAAATAACAATAATGTTGTGTGTTATTTTCTAACCCTAACAGTCTATTAATAGAAGTTCAAGTTGGCTCAGCCAGTCTTTTAAACTTAATCCTATCCAATATTTAATTAATCTAATTAATTAAATTTGGTCCCCGAATTAACTAATCAATTAATTAATTTGGGTCTATTAACAAGTAATCCAATTAATTAATTTACCAACACTTGTTAATTAAATAATTGGCGAATCTCATTCTTCTTCTCCTTTTGTGTGTAACTCATCAGGTTCTCGATCACGATACCTAACGACATAAATTATTATTTTGATCTAATCAAAATCGATAAATTAAAATACCCCTTTTAATTTATCACTGGTTCACATTCGCCGTCCTAAATGACATCTAGCAATGTGTCAAGTTTATACATGTGACAGGAAATTTCACGTGGTATGACAAAACCAAACTAGTTCGTTTACCGTGAAATTATATTCCTTTCGTCATATGATCCAATTAATTACAAGATATGAATATGTGTCAATCTCAATTATCGATCATATCTTTCATCCCATTATTAAGTCAATGTAACTCGAAAACTCACCTTAGCCAAGGATTTCATTATTAACTAGCTGTATGAAATGTAAATCATAATCTCTTACTATCTAAGAGAGACGAATCAATCATTCACAACTTTATCTGATTCTTGACATACCCCAAACAATGCCGTATTAGCGACCTTTGGCAAAGAAATATCCAACATAACCAAAATATGACTATCCACATATAAGACACTACGATGACCTCAAGTCAAAAGACCAATTCCACTACCGAACATTGGAGATTAACAAGATTTTAGGCATCCAATATATACCAAACTCGACCCGAACACGTGGGGGACCTTCTTTTGACCTAAAAACCATATGCATAAGGTTTTAAGAGGAGAAGAAGAGCAAGATCACGAAGAACAACAACACGACGCAAATCATTAATCTCAAGAATTGAATTGGTGATGTCGTTCCTTCGTTGTTTTTCTGATTTTCTTCTTTCCATCATACTATACTAGGTTAATTCTGTACCAAGGAACGATGAACTATGTAACATGATTTTTATTTCTTAGTTGTACATTCTTTACAATAAAAACACATTTTGGATATTTGAATGTTTTATATGATTTTATTTTCTCCATAATTATTGTGCACGTAATTATGTGAGTGTGGTGATCTATTTTATGCATTCGAAAGAAGGAAAATAGGTTAGACATAGTATAAATCATCATAGGGTCCGATAAGGATAGAAATATATTATTATGCCTTATGTGAATCTTTAAGTGTTCATAAAAAACTCATGCATTCTTGTTTGTATGCAACCGTCATAAAGATATAGTCGGGTCATATATGAGAATAGGTTTGACTTTACTCGAGAGAGATTGTTGAATAATTTAGGAGCATTGATTCGTCAATATTTCAATTGTGTTGTCAAAGTTTAAAACTAGGTTTGAAAAGATTGCTACTTAGGAATTCGTGATCCTAGTACATTCATCAAACTCCAAATTACATTCAAAGCTATTCGCATAGTTTAGTTAAACCATTCATCCTTGCCTAATTAGATTAATTTAGTTATAATTTCGTTACAAAAATACTTAGAGTTTACGGTAAGTAGAATTAGAACTAATAAATCTATGTGGGAATGATACTCGGACTCAAAAAGTCCACTTTATTACTTGTCAACGATCCGTACACTTGCGGTGAGTTTAATTCGAATGATATTTTTCTGAACAGTCAACATCTTCAATACACAAGCACTAACTAAATAATTTTCTGCCACTACTTTAGCAATGTGAGCTTCGAACGGGTTGTTCAAAGGAAAGCGCCAGGTGTATACGAGGTAGATGCTTACTCAGCCTTATCTGTGAAGATAGACTCATTATTTCATAAGGTAGAGAGCATATCACAAACATCTAATGTTACACAAGCTAAAAGGCCAAGTTGTGAGGAGTGTGGAGCAAATCATAACACAGCAAATTGTCATATTCTAGCACAAGGTATGGAACAAGTGGATTTTGCACAATGGGGACAACATCAATAGAATAATCCACATTCAGATACTTACAACCTAGGTTGGAGGAAACACCCAAATTTCTATTAGGCTAATTAGAATAGGCCACATGATCAGTTTCAGTAGCAGGAGAAGAAATTTCAACTAGAAGAGATGTTCATAAAATTTATGAAAAAACGAATCAATACATGGAAGTTAATAATCAGTTCATGAGGAAGACCGAAACAATTCTCCGAGATCAGAGTGTTGCTATTAAAAACCTGAAGACTCAAGTTGGGCAGATGGACAAGCAGAGTACGAGGTACCCTGCCAAGCAATACTACAACTAATCCCAAAGAGCGGGTAATGGCCATAAGTATTTTGAGAAATAAAATAATTGAGGATCCATCTGTGAAAGTAATCACCACCAGGAGTGGGGTGCAATTATCGAAAATACATATCAAGAGGCTGGTTGCGACTAAGGAAACAGTACCTTCTTCAAAGGAGGAACGAGTGGAACAAACTGAACAGACAATAGAGGCATCTGCTAAAAAGAGTTCAGATATGCTACGAGTTAAGGCAACAGTTCCTATCAATCCTTATGAACCTCCTATTCCATTTCCAAAAAGGTTGAAGAGACACCAACTAGACCAACTGTTTGAAAAGTTTTTGGATGTGCTAAGGAAACTCCATATTAATATTCCGTTCGTAGACGCAATACGACAAGTTCCAAGCTATGCAAAATTTTTGAAGGACATGACATCAAAGAAGAAAAAGCTTCCAAAATTTGAAACTGTGGCACTGATAGAGGAGAACTGTGCAAGTTTACAAAAGAAACTATCTCACAAGCTCAAGGATTTAGGGGGTTTCACCTTACCTATTTCAATTGGAGAAACTGATACTTTTAATGCTTTATGTGATACTGGTACGAGTATTAATTTGATATCACTTTCTATTTTCAGGATACTCGATTTGGGAGAGGCTAAAGCAACAACGATGACTCTACAGTTGGCTGATAGGTCTCTTACCCACCCAAGAGGGATCATAAAAGATGTGTTAATTAAAGTGGAGAAATTCATCTTCCCAGCGGATTTCCTCTAGATATAAAAGAAGACTGATATTCCAATAATCTTGGGGAGACCATTTTTAGCAACAGGTCGAACTTTGATTGATATGAAGAAATGTGAGCTAATCTTGAGGGTAGATGTTGAGCAAGAAGTTTTTACATTATATAGTCCATCCAAACAACCATCAGCCCTCAAAGAGTGTCAATGTATTAATGAAGACAAATTATCCCTATATCACTGACAGAGGAGAGTAGTGCCAGATTACAAAAGAAACTGCCTCCAAAGCTCAAGGATCCAGGGAGTTTCACATTACCTATTTCAATTGGAGAAGCCGGTACTTTTAATGCTTTATGTGATACTGGTGCGAGTATTAATTTGATACCACTTTCTATTTTCAGGAAACAAGGTTTGGGAGAGGCGAAAGCAACAATGTCGACTCCGCAGTTGGTTGATCGATCACGTACCCACCCAAGAGGAATTATAGAATATGTGCTGATTAAAGTGGGGAAATTCATCTTTCCAGCAGATTTCCTTATTCTAGACATAGAAGAAGACATGGATATTCTAGTAATCTTGGGGATACCATTCTTAGCAACGGGTCAAACTTTGATTGATGTGGAGAAATGTGAGCTGTTCTTGAGGGTGGATGAGGAACAAGAAGTGTTTAAATTATATAATCCATCCAAACAATTATCAGCCCTCGACAAGTGTCAGTGTATCAATGAAGACGAACTATCCCTTCAACAAAATTGCCAGAAAAGAAAACCCAAATGTGGAGAATTTCTTGGTAGAGACGAGAATGGAGAATTCAAAGTTTGGAAAGCTAAATGAGGATGCAAAGCTAGAAATTGCAAGGAGTACAATTGTGAAATTTTTCGACTTGAACCACCATGAACTTACTGAAGTAAAGTCGAGCTATAGACTATAAACTAGCACTGGTTGGGAGACAACCCAACATTTCTTCACCTTTATTTATTTCGCTTTATACATTATATTAGAATTTTTTTTCGTGTTTTTGATAATGTTTTAATAATATTGAATCATTCATCATCTTTACAGGTCACAAAGAGTCTTCACCTTCACATCTACATTGATCAGGAAAGTATCCTCAACCCCATTTTCTTTATCTTTATATGAATTTGTCCTTAGCTTTATGTACCTTTAAGTTTGCATTTTGTTATTTTTTAAAGATAAAGGACAATGTTCTGTATAAGATTGGGGGTGGGAATATTTCAATTCATCATGTTACTGCAATTTTTGTGTGATGGTGTGAAAAGAAATTGCATTTTTTATTCATTTACTTCCTATTATTAAATTATAATAATAGTTTTGTGTGCTTGTGTGGATTTGATGACCTTGCTGGCTATGATGTTGAATATTGGAATAAGTAGGAACTATGAATAATGAAAATAGTGCACTATTAGATTAGTCAAAGCTCGTTTATGTGAAATTGACATTCTTTATGCATGATACTCATGGATGACATATTAGGTTGGTATTTCGATTCATTATTTAGAAAATAGTTGAACATAGTACATAAACCCGAATAACCTTCATAATATGAATCCATAATCCAACTATAGAGTGGTTTGGAGATTGTTGAGTTGTTACAAGGGAATATTAAGATAAGTAAGGATTCCATGCATGATACTAACTTGTGTGGATTGTCTAAAACCAATGAGACGAGGACGAAGTGAAAGTTTTAAGTTAAAGGTTAGTTTTAGAATCTGGATGTCTAAAAGAAAAGAGGCATTGTACTAACTAAAAGCATCTTTTCGAACTTATATAACTCGAGTTTTTAAGCATGTGAGAGTGGTTTAAAACCTGGTGCCCTATGATCATCGGCCTAAAGCCCGTTACATGAGTTATATAGAAAGCAAATGAGAAGATATTTAAAAAACATATATTTATATATTAAATTATATTGATTAAGCCTCAAGCATTCGGTCAATAGAACTATACCTTTAATGAGAGGCAAGCAACTTAGTCTAGTCTTAAAAGTTGAAGCAATCACAATTATAGGAGAATCTCGACTTATTGAAGTGTGAATTTGTAATAGTAAGATTTATCCAAACTAAAAGAGGATAAGGAATATAATTGAATAAGTTTAACTTAGGATGTACCCCGGGAAAATTGAGTGAAAAGAATAAGTTTGGGGGTGTATGCATCTCTCAAGAGAAATAAGGAAATATTTGACTAATATGGGTCAGGTGTTGAGCCAATCATGAGCTTGACATGTCTACATCAGTTTACACACACGTCGAGTTATGCATATAACCGAGCGAAGATTGATTTGATTTTTGCATTGTTGAAGTTGTTCAGTTTGTAATTGCTAAACTCCAAACCTTAGACACGGCAGGTTATTAAACCATATTTTATGTGGAATTAAGTTACAGTTTTGTTTGAGGTCAAACAATAGTTCAAGTTTGGAGGAATTGATGAGTGCGTTTTACACACTGTAATAGAAATTATACATTTGATGAATTCTGCAAACTTATTTGCTGATTCTCAAAAATGAACAATCACGTAGTGCAATCCACAATTGTCCAGCTTGCAATGAAAACTCACACAGGCAATAAGAAGAGAACTAGGGTTTTATTTTTCTTTTCTTGTGTAGCAAGAATGATAATAATGTTGTGTATTATTTTCAAACTCTAGCAACATATTAATAGAAGTTCAAGTGGGCTCAGTCCGTCTCTTAAATTTAACCCGATACAATATTTAATTAATCCAATTAATTAGATTTGGTTAATGAATTAATTAATTCGGGTATATTAACAAGTAACCCAATTAATTAATTGTCCAACGTTTATTAATTAATTAATTGGCGAATCTCATTCTTCTGGTTCTCCTTTTGTGTGTGACCCATCAGATTCCCGATCACGATGCCTAACGACGTGAATTATTATTTTGATCTAATATAAATCGATAAATTAAAATACCCTTTTTAATTTATCACTAATTCACATTAGTCGTCCCAGATGACATCTAGCAATGCGTCAAGTTTATACCTGTGACAATAATGTCATGTGGTATGGAAAAACAAGTAATTCGTTTACCGTGAAACTATAATCCTTTCGTCAATATGATCCGATCAATTACGAGAAATGGATATGTGTCAATCTCAATTATCGATCATATCTTTCATCCTACCATTAAGTCAATATAAGTCGAAAACTCATTTTTGACTTATGAGTACATATTGGCTAAGGATTTCATTATTAACTTAACTGAATGAAATGTAGATCATAATCTCTTACTATCTAAGAGCGATTAATCATCTATTAATCATTCACAACCTTCACATGATTCTTGACATACCCAAACGATGTCTATTAACAATATTTGGTAGAGCAACATCCAACATCATCAAAATATAACTGTCCTTATATAAGGCACTATGATGACCTCAAATCAATGGACCAATTTCACTACCGAATATTAGAGATTAACCACTGATAATCAAATAGTTATCCATGTGAAATCTCCCCAACGGGTCTCCAATATTTTGTTCTATAACAAAACGTCCACGTGTTCATTTAAGTGTCACCATATTTTAGTTTGTGAGATCAGCTACTTATTTCACAAATAAGAAATGTCACACGTAATGGTCTATTCATAACAATGAAATATGTATCTCGTTATTTTTTGTGACAAATGATGATTTAAGATTCAATTATATGTCATTTGCATTTCACAATCACAACTCTTTGTGATTAACAAATTATCAAGATTTAAATCTACGAATTCTATTATTGAATTTATTAAAACATTAATTCAATTAAATAATAGATCTTGCTATAAATGTGCATCAATTATTTATATTAAAAAATATTTATGTCCAAAGTTTATTGGACTTAGGGTATAACACTTACAAACCTAAATTTTCTTTATAGAAAAAGAGAAATCGTGGATTTCATCGTTTCAAATAGGTCAGTCTTGATATTGCCTTTCGAATATAATCAAGAAGTTCTTTGGACTCCTTTTGTACTTTAGCCTTCTTCTCTTCAATTGCAATTTTTCTCAGAGACAAATCAGTCATTGCTACAAGAAAGCTAGAACATTTTTTTCCCATAAGCCAGCAGAAACCTAAATAATTGCAGTCTAAAATATGTGTATTTTTTAATATTAGAGTAGATGGTAGGAAATTGGGAGCGATACTTTGTGGCTTTTTTACGAAAGTCATTTCGGACTATGGTGGCAGCATGGGTTTTGGCTTGGGAAAGAGTGACAATCTTGTGTAAATGAGCAGTGCTCTGTAGGGTGTACTCGAAATTGGGTAGATCTTTCCAAGCTGAATCAAATTGAGAAATGAGCCATGCTTTCACTTCTGCAATTTGACTAGCATCAAAACCAGCATTACCACTAGCAGGGGCAGAGTCCGATAGGGAACAGTGAAGGCACAGGCCTGCACTAAACTTTGGGCCCAGTCAAAATCACTTTTTTTAAGGGAACAATACATAAATCCTACATATAAGAATTATGTTTCAAAAATAACAAACTCCAAAAATCTTTTCAAAAATCAAGTGTTTAATAAATGTATTAAATATTAAAATATAATATAATATACATTAATTATTTTCACTCATGTCACCTCACACACCCCATCCTATCACCCCACTACGCCACCTTCCCTCCACCTCTCCACCAGAGACGGCCATCGGCTAGGGCGCCAATCCGGTAACTGTTCCGACGATTACTCCGGTGGCCGCTCCGATTACTTTCCGTCGATCAATCCGACAACTATTCTGACGATCACCCCGACGCCCGCTCCGGCGGCTATTAGATGATCCCTCCGGCAAATTGCTCCAATGACCACTCCAACGCATGCTCCGATCAACCTATCCACACCATCCACCCACTCCCAACTTCCAAAACTTTCCAAAATTTCAAGTCAAAATCGGTCACAACTGGTCACAATAAGCACATATTTGGTCACAATGGTCACCATGAACAATCTGCACACACCACAGCAAATTGGATCAAAAAACCACCAACAAACTCCAACAATTCAAAAATCAAATCTACTGCGTAGATCGACATAAAATAATTGATTTTAATTGTTCTGCACTAAATTTTTTTCTACCGCCATCAACCACGACAACCCACATCACCACCGCAGCTTTCAAACCACCGCTGCATCCTCAATAACAACCACCATCACCATCTCTATAATGAGAAATGAGAAAATCTACGAAGAGAAAGGCTAAAGCAAATCACAAACACTCGTCCCTCAATCCACCCGCCATCGACACCACTACAAACACCGCCAAACCACCTCGTCAGCACAACCACACATCACCACCACCTAGCCATATCCCATCGATTGTAGCCACGAAAGCATCATCGCGCACATCCAAAACCAGATCCAATCAACTACAGTGCGTTGCTACTTGTAGCAACGGCATGCCTCCGGCGACGATGGTAGACGAGCAGTGGTGGGTCTGCAGCGAACTCAACCGCCTGTGGCCAAATCGTCACGGTTGTAGTTGCGGCGACTCGACCCCGGCGATGCTACTCCACGTTGGTTGTAGGTGGAAAATGAGGATAGAAGGAAGATGATGGATGGAGAGAGAGAGAGAGAGATATAGAGGAGGAGATGCGAGAGAGAGAGAGAGAATCAGTAGTGAAAGAAAATTTAGTTACGGATTTTGAAATGGTACGTGGGTGGGGGATAGGTGAGATGAATATGTTGGAAATGAATGAAAAATGAGTGAAAAAATCAGTTTTCATTTCTTCAGTTTCAGCTATTCAGTTTCAGCCGTTCTTCATCATTCTTCAGTTTCCATGCAAATTCATGGAAATAAATTTTCAGTT
>OU503039.1:6607270-6647273 GCA_912172775.2 Fraxinus pennsylvanica | reverse complement strand
TATCCACATTATGTTTATAGGTTGAATGAAGTTTTATATGGTCTTAAACAAGCTCCCAGAGCTTGGTATGATAGGTTTACTGCATATCTCATGGAACATGATTTCTCGAGAGGTGGTGCAGATAGAACCATATTTATAATACGTATTGAGGAAACATCACCGTAGCTCAGACCTATGTTGATGACATCATTTTTGGCTCTCTTGTTGATTTTCTTACTCATGATTTCGCTGAATGCATGAAGAATTTGAAATGAGTATGATTAGAGAATTAAATTACTTTCCAGGTCTCCATGTTAAATGAACTGATGATGGGCTATTCATATCACGTTGAAGTATGTAAAAAATCTTGTCAAGCGTTTTGGATTAGATAGCAAGAAACGTACTAAGACCCCCATGAGCATTAGTGTCAAGTTAGGTCATGAAACTACTGGTAAGAGTGTTGATCAGACACTGTATAGAAGTATGATAGGTAGTTTACTTTATTTCACTGCTAGTAGACCTAACATGGCCTTTAGTGTAGGGGATTGTGTACATTTTGAGCTGATCCCAAGGAATCCCACATGAGCGTCGTGCGACGTATCGTTAGATATGTAAATGGTACCGTTGATTATGGAATCGTGTACTCTCGAAATTCTACTCTTGATCTTGCTAGCTATTCCAATATTGATTAGGGTAGAAATAATGATGATAGAAAAAGTACTTCTAGAAGATTTTTTATGTTGGTGCTAATCTTGTCACTTGGATGAGTAAAAAATAAAATTCTATCCCATTGTCAACGACAGAGGCCGAACATATAGCCGCAGGAGCCCATTTGGCTCAAGCAATTAAGCTTGCATGGTTACTCAAAACCTGGTGCCTATGGTCAATTGACTTGGGTTAATTGGCCTAAAGCTCGCTACATGGGTCATTTTATTCACTTAATGAAGAAAAGTCTGCACTTAAGATGAGAAATATAATATTGATCTTTGTTTATTGTATGATGTGAAATAAAATGCTCTGCTCATACTCAGGGAGGGAATGAGTACTTCCATTTATTATGAGCTTTCTATTATAGATTTTATTATTTTTTAAATGGTTTGACTTTCATAAGTAGGAGAATAAACTTATTAACAGTGATGTTTAGCGTGTCCTCACAAATTTAAAGTCAAGAGTCCTATTTTCAAAGGATTATTGACACTTTACACGTATGGGTCGCTTATATAATTTACACCGTTTTTGATGTTTTGTAGTATCTTACAAGGCAAAACCATATAACCCATGCATTGATATTACATTTTAATTTAACATATGATATGGCACTGAAAAATGAATTATAAGTTATTAACTGCTTCATTCATTTTTACACTTAGTATTGCTTGATTAACTGCTTAAATTGATTTTATACTTAACACTGTTTCACATACATTTTACACTGGGGACTTGAGTTGTCTATTTCATGAAACAAGTTTTGATATATGAAAAGCAGAGTTTGATCGAGACAATTTTTGGTTGTGTTAGTTTTTGAGTATGTGTTTTTTACTAATGTAGTTTTGTTACAGAATGTCAAAGGGGGAGCTGGTTAGGTATTTAATGTAATTGACAAGTATGTGAACAAAAGAGACTAAAATTGATATGTTGTAAAAGTCAAGGAGTAGTGTGCAAATAGTAGAAAGTTGTGTTATATTAAGTCTAAGGTTCGAGAATGGAAAAAAAGGAAAAAATGGCGCCCGAATATCGCTAGCTTATCGCCATGGTTTCACTTAAGTGTCAGAAACAGAAACTGCGTCGCCCACCTGTCGCATCGCCTTCGCTCGAACGACAACCTGTCGCTCGACTATCGCTCATCCTTCGCTCGAACGACTATGCTATCCAATTGTCCTTAAACTTCTTAGCATTCTTATTAAGTCCTTGCTTGAATAATTCCACTGAATGTTTTATCTTTTTGTTCTTATCATTTGTTTATACCACATTTGCATTTGCTTGTGGTGTATGACTTCCATTTCACTTGTCAGACATTCTGTTATCTTCTTCAATTCTCAATTGGACGATGAGTTATTTAATATTCATCTCATTGTGCTTGTGCTTGAGATAATTTTTGAAATCCTTCCCCATAGTGTAAAAGCTTGTCAATGATTGCAACCAATTGAAAAGGTTTACTTAGAGACATGTTCTCGACATGAATATCATAGAGAAGAACCTGCAATTCTTGTACTTGATTAATAATTATTTTGGAATCTACCATCTTGTAATCCAAGAATTTCCTAACGATGAACTTTTTTTGTTCTGGCATCTTCAGTCTTATATTTCTTCTCCAAGGATTCCCAAAGTTCCTTTGCAGATTTCATGAAACTATACACGTTGTCAACATGTTGTCCAAGTCATTTAGAATGTAGTTTTTGCTTAGAAATTCTGAATATTTCCAAGCATCCAATAATATTAATGATGCCCTATTATTTTTCCTTCTTACACGGCGGGAGCATTCTCATTTAAAAATTTCAACAAATTAAGGGTTGTAAGATAAAACAGCATCTTTTGTTAGCATTTTTTGAAGTCAACCTACTACCTTTTTTTTATTTTTCTCCATGTGGAACGGAGATTGAATGAATTGTAGGGGGAACTGAAATAGGAGGAGCAACAATTGAAGTGATCGAAGTCACATTAACTGAAAGAGCCGGAGGATCAACGATCATATTAACATCAGTTGTATCGTTATTAATGGTAGTCATTTCTGTTACACAAACAGAAGATAAACCAAACTAAGTTTAATACAAAAAAATGAATAGAAAAGTTCAACTGAAAATGAAATTTAGTTTAACTGGGTATAATGAAAATTTAATAAAGAAATCACTTAAGAAAAAAAATTCATCTTAAGATTGTTGTTTGTAAATGCAAAAAGTGATTTCTTTATTCTAGTTCATGGGGTTTTTTGGGAAAACTCGGTTCAATGTGTTGAAGCCAATGGATTGTACAGCTGGAGATCACACCTCATCAGAGCTTAGCTGTCTGGATTCACGTGTTTTAGAGTTAGTTAGCTTAGTTGGATATTAGTTGGATATTAACTAATCCCGCCATTTATATTTCCAGCCATTTACATATTCCAAATTGTATTTTTAAGCCTGAACTTTTTTCATTCATTAATTGAGTTGAATAATATTTTCCCCAAATACATTTCTTCCTTTTATATGGTATTAGAGATAGGCCCAATTATACAATGTTGGGTGCCACCCAATATCGATTTGTTCACAGTTGTTTGGCATGGTCCACGCTGTGCTGAGGGGGTGTATTAGAATCCCACATTATTTGGGAAAATATAAATAATCAACTTAATAAGGTGAGGGCAATCCTCCACTAATAAGCCGATTTTATTAGGTGAAGTTGGGCTCAATATTTCTAACAATAATTACCAACCCAATTAAAAATGGGATGAGTCAACCAACCGGTTGAACTGAACTAACTAAGGTTTAACTAAATTTCCTGGTTGCCTTTTCCTATANGATTTATCGATGGTTCCATCACTCAGCTGGATGACAGCACTGAGCTTCTCAATTCCTGGATCCGAAATAATAACATGGTGATTTCATGGATCCCGAATTCTGTGTCGAAAGAGATCTCAGCCAGTATAATTTTCTCTGAGTCTGCAAGAGAAATCTGGACTGACCTTAAAGAGCGTTTTCAACAGAGGAATGGTCCTCGAATTTTTCAACTAAGGCGTGAACTTATGAATCATATGCAAGAGCAAATGTCAGTTAGTGTATACTTCACTAAACTGAAAACCGTATGGGAAGAACTCAGCAACTATAGACTGTCTTGTTCCTGTGGAAAATGTATCTGTGAAGGGAATAAGAAATTGATGGAGCATTATCACATGGAGTATGTGATGTCTTTCTTAATGGGATTAAATGATTCCTATGCTCAAGTAAGGGGCCAGATATTACTTATGGATCCTATTCCATCCATCAATAAAGTGTTCTCCCTTGTTTTCCAGGAAGAACAACAGAGGAGTGTAAATTCGACTGCTGGAATCACAGATTCCTTGGCTTTTTATGCTAAAAATGATGATAGGAAGCCATCTTTGGGGCAGTCTTATAACAGAAATCAAAGGAAGGATAGACCTATTTGCACCAAATGTGGCTATGGAGGCCATATGATTGATAAATGGTATAAGTTGCATGGTTATCCACCTAGATACAAAGCAAAACAAAGGACTGATCCTAGCACTCAATCTGGCTATAAGTCAAATGCTGTGACTAACCAAGTTTCTGATTCTTTTTCAGGCCAACCTGCTGATAATGTTGGCAATTTTGTACAAACTTTGAACCCCAATCAGTACAAGCATTTGTTGAATACGCTAAACACACATCTGACTGCTGCTAAGATAGCTGATGAGAGTGCAAATGCAAACAATGTATCAGGTATATGCTTACCTATTTTGAGTAACAAGATATTAAATTCCACTGAACATTGGGTGATGGATTTTGGAGCAACTAGTCACGTTTGTTTCACTCGTGCATCATTCAAAACACTGAGATCAGTAGAGAATGCCTACATTACATTGCCTAATCAAGATAAGATGCCTGTACATTTTATTGGGATTGTTGAGCTCACCCCTGCACTGATTCTTCAAGATGTGTTGTTTGTGCCTCAATTTCATTTTAACCTCTTATCCATTAGCTCCTTAACAAGGAATTCAGATATCAATATTAAATTTTTCACTAATTATTGCATTATTCAGGAGCAGTGCAATTGGAGGATGATTGGCAAGGCTGATATGGTTTATGGTCTTTACATCATTAAAAGAAAATCTGATGTACTGAAGACTGATTGTAATTCATTTCATACTGTTAATAATCATGTTTGTTCTGTAATCAATAAGGTGACCTCTCATATTTGGCACCATAGATTAGGACATTTATCTTTTAAAAGATTGGAGATCTTAAAAGATCAGTTACTTTTGAAGAATGATAAGACTGGTTTTACTCCCTGTTATATCTGTCCTCTTGCCAAACAAAGACGCTTGCCTTTTGTTTCGAACAATCACTTATCATCCAATCCTTTTGATCTCATCCATTGTGATGTTTGGGGGCCATATAGCTCTTCCACTCGTGATGGTCATAGGTTCTTTCTCACCATTGTTGATGACTGCACAAGGTTCACCTGGGTTTATTTAATGAAGCAGAAATCTGATGTGCATAATATTATACCTAAGTTTTTCAGGCTTGTTGAAACCCAATTTGATAAAACTATCAAGGCTTTCAGATCGAATAATGCCCCTGAACTAAAGTTCACTGAATTTTTCAACCAAAAGGGTGTGTTACATCAGTTTTCTTACCCTGAATGCCCTCAGCAGAACTCAGTAGTTGAGAGGAAACACCAACATTTACTCAATGTGGCAAGGGCATTATTCTTTCAATCTCAAGTGCCAATCTCTTTCTGGGGTGATTGTGTTCTAATTGCCACTTACTTGATAAATCGTACTCATTCGCCTATGCTTCAACACAAATCCCCATATACCATGTTATTCCATGATCCAGTGGATTTCAAATTCCTTTATGTTTTTGGATGCCTTTGCTTTTCATCGACTATTACCTCTTATCGTTTAAAATTCCATCCCCGTGCAAAGGCGTGTGTTTTTATTGGCTATCACCCTGGCATCAAAGGGTATAGACTATATGATATCACTGCTAAATCCATTTTTATATCTCGAGATGTGATTTTTCATGAACATGTCTTTCCTTTTCATTCTGTCTCACCAACTCCTGAGGTCATTGATTCATTTCCTAATCTTGTTCTACCAATTTCTTCTACTGATATACATCAAGTTGCTGACGTGCTTCCCTTAACTCCTTTTATTCCACCAACAGATAGCCATTATCCTACTGATGTGTCTTCCTCTATTCCAAATGATGATGTTCCTTCTCCTAGTATTGATTCAAATAATCAACTATCCGATAGTCCTCTTTTCCCTCATGTTCCTGATAACGTCACTCCTTCTAATCCTGCTATTCCAAATAGGCCTTGTGTGCCTGTTCTCAGAAGGTCTCTCAGAACTTGCAAAACCCCTTCTTACTTGTAGGAATTTCACTGCAATTTACTATCAAGTTCATCTTCATCCGTCTTGCCTTCTTCTCATCATTTTCCCCTAAGTCACTATCTCTCTTATTCCAAATTTTCTTTACCTCATAAAATCTTATCCTAAACATTTTTTCCAACCTGGAACCACAGTTTTACCATCAAGCTGTGCAAGAAGCACATTGGAGAGATGACATGGCTACTGAACTCAATGCTATGGAATTGAATAATACTTGGTATGTGACTATATTACCTAAGTGAAAACATACGATCAATTGCAAATGGGTGTATGAAACTAAGTATAAATCTGATAGGAGCATTGAACGTCATAAAGTACGCCTAGTTGCAAAGGGTTTCACTCAACAAGAAGGGTTGGATTTCTTAGATACATTTTCTCCAGTCGCTAAAATGGTGACTGTGAAACTTCTTCTTGCCATAGCTGCTATAAAGAAATGACACATTATCTAGCTTGATGTCAATAACGTGTTTCTACATGGTGATCTCTTTGAGGAGATTTACATGGATTTGCCACTGGGTTATAAACCATCATTATCATCTGGAAAATAGGGACAGCCTGGAAGAGAGGGAGAGTCCTTGGTTTGCCGATTACATAAATCGATCTATGGTTTAAAACAGGTTTCGAGACAATGGTTTTCCAAGTTTTCTCAAGCCCTTCTGTTACATGGTTTTCATCGGTCAAAATCTGATTATTCCCATTTCACTAAGGGTTCTGGCACTTCATTCGTTGCCCTTCTCGTTTATGTTGTTTATGTTGATGACATAGTCATCACAGGGTCTGATTTCAATATTATTGAAGATTTGAAATCATTTCTTCACAGTCATTTTAAGCTTAAAGATTTGGGGAAGCTTAAGTTTTTCCTTGGGCTCGAGATTGCAAGATCACAAACTGGCATTTTGCTATCTCAGAGGCATTATGCACTTCAATTATTAGAAGGCACTGGATTTCTTAGTTTTAAACCTGCTATAGTCCCTATGGATCCCAAAGTTCGATTAAACTCCTTTGAGGGGGAGTTATTGAAAGATGGTTCTATGTATAGACGTCTGATTGGGCGTCTGCTATACTTAACGGTTTCAAGGCCGAACATTACCTTCGCAGTCCACAAGCTCAGTCGGTTCGTTTCACAGCCTCGTAAGCTACATGTTGTACACCATTTACTGCAATACACTAAAGCTACCCCAGGTCAGGGTCTTCTATTTTCTGCTGGTTCATCACTGCAATTGCGGGCTTATGCTGATGCTGATTAGGGATCGTGCCAAGATTCAAGAAAGTCAATAACTGGTTTCTGCATATTCCTTGGAGATTCAATGATTTCCTGGAAGGCAAAGAAGCAAACCACCATTTCCAGATCTTCTGCAGAGGCTGAGTACCATGCCTTAGCATCTGCTGTCAGTGAACTTGTGTGGATACAACAATTGCTCTGTGACTTTCATCTGAACATCAAGGAGCCTGCCTTAATCTTCTGTGATAATCAGGCTACAGTACATATAGCTACCAATCATATCTTCCATGACCGTACAAAGTATATAGAAATAGATTGTCATTTTGTAAGAGATAAAATAAGTGAAGGAGTCATCAAGCTTTTGCCGGTCCGTTCCAATCACCAACTTGCTGATATTTTCACGAAACCTTTGCCTACAACTGTGTTGCTTCATTTACTTTCTAAGATGACTATTGTTAATCTTCATAGTCCATCTTGAGGGGGAGTGTTGAAGCCAATGGATTGTACAGCTGGAGATCACACCTCATCAGAGCTTAGCTGTCTGGATTCAGGTGTTTTAGAGTTAGTTAGCTTAGTTGGATGTTAGTTGGATATTAACTAATTTTCCCGCCATTTACAAATTCCAAATTGTATTTATAAGCCTGAACTTTTTTCATTCATTAATTGAGTTGAATAATATTTTCCCCAAATATATTTATTCCTTTTATACAATGCTTCTTCTAAGATTCTTTCTAGTGATGGGTTTGGTGGTAAAGAGGGTTAGGGGTTTAAGGAAAAGAGATAAACAATTGCTCTAATCATTTTTCTATTAGGAATGGTGGATGAAGGGGTTTAGGGGTTAGGTGAACAAACAATCGCAGGGGCGGCGGAGGTGGTAGCGGTGATGATAAATGGTGGTGGTGAAAGAGAAATGATGAAGAGGAAGTGAATTATTTTTAGTTTTGATTTTTTAATTATTTAATTTGGGACTTATTTGTAATTTTTTGAAAATCCTAGGACTATGGTTGTAATAATTTTTTTTATTTTTTTCTTCTTTTTCTTTTGTTTTATTCAATTGGGAGGGTATATTCGTCGTTTTATAATTTTTTTATTGAGAAAAATGGACGGGGTATTCCACACTAAACACTTTAAATGAGGATGTTTTGTGTTATTTCCAAAAGGTACGAGATTTTCGACAATTTGACTAATAGGTAGGCGGTACGAATTTTACTTTGTAGAATGATGACCAACATATACGTTATCGTCTAATGTCAATATTAAATCACAGCGCAACAGTGAGCTTGATAAGGTGTGCTCCATTGGCATCCTCCTATGCATATTGTGGGGGGAAAGAAATATGGTTGTGTATCGTAGCCAGAGGTGGCAGGCTGTGATTCTCATTGAAATTGCAATTGGAGTCGCGATGGGTCAATGGAATGGGTGACATCCGTATTTGGGTTATGTCCGGTTGAACACAGATGTGGCAGGACTGGTAGGAGGTCAGAGGGCAATTATTCGAAACCATTTGGAACATGTCCTGGTTACACGATCTCATTATAGAATTGGGAGACCATCGATGGAAGATGTAAATCATGGACATGAGAGAGGGACTGATCCTAGCAAAGACTTTGGGTTTCAGGGTTTAAGAGGTGCAATGTGAATTCATAACGACCCAGATTTGAGAGTCTATTTCCTTAGCTGGTGTATTGTCCAAAACGCAGGCTAACAATGGTTGGTCCTCTATCCGTAAATCTTTCCACAACTTTCTTGCTTTTCCATCTCCTACAATCCATTTAATTCTTTTCTTCAGCAACTCTTGATCCAGAGAACGCTTTGTCCTATCACAGAGGCTAAGCATACGAATCGTTGTGAACGAATGTTGAATGTCTTTCCCAGATTTCAATTGAAAAGGTGTCATCCATATTTTTATACAATGTTCAGAAAAGATTTGTACAAAGTCTCTGGACTCATTTTAGTTTGGCTCCAAATGCAACAGTTTTATTTGATCTTATACCTCTATTTTGCGATGTTAGTTGTGTCTTATGCTAATTTATTCCATATTTGGAATTGCATCCTTGTTTTTATTTCACGAGTAGGGACATCAGTTCATGAATGAAAGTAAGCCCATGTTTGAACCCCTTCGGGAGTGGCCGAGTTGGTGGAGTGGGTGAACGCGGAGACCAAATGTCACGAGTTTTAATCCCTTGCCAACACTTCCTCGGTCGAGCACATCGTCCAGTGCGGTTTACCTCTCTTTTGTGGTTTGTGGGCTACTAAACATGGAACAAGGTTTACCTAATGCACACTCACAGTGGTCGGGGCCTCCACCCCCTTCAAAGTGGTCGGGACTCCGCAGCGGGTAGCGACTGCAGGTTCCTACGTCAACAAAAAATAGTAAGCCCATGTTTGATGTTCATTATTTAGAAAAGCAATATTTTTAATAGTGATGTTTAAGGAAAATGTGTGGTTAAAAAGTAAAAAAAAATTTAGATTTACGTGCAAAATATTTTATTGTATAAAAGTATGGTTGAAATTAAGTACGCAGAAAAAAAAATTTCAAATAATGATTGTCAAACAATGGCTAATTTACCTTAAAAAATAACATGAGAACTAATTATATAAATAATGTTACCAATTTCTTCAAGAAACACATTCAGTGCTTCAAAAGCATTAAAATAGTGCGACATGAGAAAATTAGGTGGAAGGGAAGAACTTTCAAGGCGATCCATCGTGTGTTATTTTAATAATAAAATATTAAAGTGAAAATTAAAGTATTATAACAAGATTTAACAATCTGGATTAAAATTTAAACAAAATAATTTTAATTAGTGAAAAAATGAAAAAACCGTTCGTTGGCTCTATGCCAAAGAAACTTTGCAACAAAGATGGGCTAGCTCTCTCCGACTATTTGTATTTTTATAAGATCAGTGCAGATTATCATTTCATTAAATATGTGGATAAAAAATTATTTGACTGATAATAAACAGTTTACAGACATAACCTAAACACGGGCCTAACTCCCTTTGCGACTTGTTGCATGCATAACGTTGGAAAGTTGTTCTCCACAAACATGGTGGATGACACAAAGATCATTTGCAAAATCAATAATAGAATGATGATCATTGTGGTTTGAAAGGGAAGACAAAAGGTCATAGCCGAAATCCGAATAAAGGGTAAAACAACATGATATCACATAAACATAAAGGAAATGAAATCAACAGAAAAAAACAAACAATTTCCAGCAATCACCCTGTGGACCTTTTCTTTCCTATGATCAATAAATTAACTTCTTGTCCCCACAAACGTAGGTACGTTTCCTATATATCCAATCAATGACAGAAAAGAAAGTTCAAATGGAAGCCACCCATTAAAGGCCATTTACTGCAGAACAGTGACTAAAAGAAAGTGAATAAGAGACAAAAAAACCCTAGGGATTACTGCATAGTACTTTCTCTGAGTTCATATTTTGTTCGACCATTCGATATTTGAATTTTGTTTAAACATTGTATTCACAGAGCCATTAAACTTGTAATGTTATATATGCGGTATTTAATGGCAGAGTTAGGAGAGGACAATTTATTTTTGTGCACTGAACTAACACAAATACAAAAGAAATAAATGGACCCAGGTTGCATACTATCTCCACCCTTGTCGGTACCAATATCAGTGCTTAGCACTACTTTATACAAGAAGTGAGATCTTTGACCTCATTATCTAATAATGAATGAAAATATATCCTAATTTCGTTAGGAGATTTGCTCTAGGGCCCGGCTCAATGACCGGGCCCAAATACAGGCGCCGAGGTGGCGCAATACAATTGGAGGGGGACCTAACCGAAGTCAGCCCCCCCTCCAATTACAGGGCACCACCTCGGCGCCCAGTCATTTGTCCCGGTCATTGAGTCGGGACAAATGACTCATCTCTTTCGTTAGTCAATGAGGTGTGCTAAGAACAAGCTATGCGCACAATTTTTTTTATTAAATACTATGTAATGAGTAGACTTAGATCAGAATTGTATTAAAAAATTCAAATATTAAAAAGTGGGAAAGGCAACAAAAATGAGCTTAAGAGAAAGGATAAGGATGTACTGAATAAGTTCAGTTACATCCTAAAGTGAACCACTTGGCCTTTGTTTTCTTGTTGGGTTTTACTGTTTATATTATCTACACATATCTGCTACTTATTGATTATTCTCAAATTTGAATTCTTTATATTTTCTTTCCCTATCAATGGCACCCAAGAGATCTGCATTGGATGGGACAAACAAAGACATCAGCAAGTATGAAACAAAATTGGCCAAAATAGCATCATCTCTTATCTGAGATTCTGATCCTGTGGTGAAGCTTGACGGGGAACTAAAAATATCATCTAAAGATGTTTTTTTTTCAATTATTTGAGGCCATCTCTGCAGAAAGATGTAACATGTGTGTTAATTTTCTCCTCGGGTAATGCGTACTTTACAGTATTTGACAGTATTAAAACATTGTTACGGCACCAGTATTGGACAGTAGTAAAACCTTGTTAGGGCACTGTCTACTGAAATGTTTTGCAAAATTTTCTCATAGCAAAAGATAAAGAAATCTAAGAGGCTGTTCTCTTCTTGTTTCAATTAGTTTTGAGTTTTGAATTATTTTGAATTTTGTGTTTTGAGTGTCATTTTGAAATTGTTGAAAGGGCGTTCTTTTTGTCATTTTTAAAAATTGTTTTTAAAAATAAAAAAATAAAGTTTTGAGTTGATTTTAACTGAAAACTGTCAAAACAACTTTTTGGCGGTTTCCTTTTTTTTTGTAAATTTTAAACTCGTTTTTGAAAATTCGTTTTGGAAAATGGTAAGTAAATGTGTTTTCAGTGTTTTAGAAAACTGAAAACTGAAAATAATCTAAAAACAACAAAGAGAACAGACCCTACCAAAATGTTTTGCAAAATTTTCTCATAGCAAAAGAGAAAGTAATCTAAATTTTTCATGGGAAAAAAAAGTCAAAGGAAGAATAATTCTTCTGGGCTAAGCTGAAAAATGAATAGGAGTTTCCACTAAAAATAGAAGAAAAGATTAATCCATTATCAAGAAAACTAGTGAAGATTCACAATATTAGAGATTTAGTCCTTTGGCAAACTGCAAAAAGCTAAAAATCCGCAGACGAAAATAAAAATAAAAATTAGAACTTCATGCTAAATCGTCTAAAACACGAACGAAGCAAGAAATTCAATAGCCGAAACATGCTCTAGTAACTTGGAGCTAATATTATTTTTTGACAAGCGATTTCAAGACAATAATAAGGCATCATGCAAAAGAATTAAGATCAGAAAATGGACTGTATTTCTTGTTACGAATCTAAGCAGGTCTGCCCCTTTTGTGACCATTTGAATCTCCCTCAGATGAAGCATCCACAGATTTTGTGAAAGAAGTTGACAGATGAGCATATAAATCAACCACTCTTCTGATATTGTTGTTGAGTTCTCTAATCAGTCCCACATTTCTACTTAAATTGTCAGGAATCTTAGACTCATGATTCTGATTAATCTGATTGATTAGCAGCCTATTCTGATCCAGTATATTCTGGACTTGAACAAAATTCTTCTGAAATGTCTGCACTACCTTCCCATCCAACGTTGTATCACCCTCCATTTCAAGCAATCGAATCGAAACCCGTGCTGCAAATAAAGTCTGAAGATTTAGCGTTAAATCACTCTCAATACGAGAGTTATGTCCACTTACGAAACGGGGACTCGAAACAAATAAATAAAAGATATAAAAGAACCAGATGATGATTATAAGACAAAGGAACATAACAAAGAAGAGACAATCTTATGTATGGGATTCAATATCATATTGGCTTTTTAAGGAATATCCATCATTATATCTTCCCCTTTGTACTTGCTAATGTATTAACAAAAGTGCAGACAAAACATGATAAGGTTTATCAATTGTTTAAAGACAAATTGTGCATAAGAGACAAGTTCTGAACTTGATATCATGACCTTCTCACAGTGGGAACTTCTTTTCACACAAGGGGATCAAGTGAAAAAATTGTACTAATTTCCATTTAAAAATTTGATTACAGTATTATTATAGTCTCAATTATTATGGGGTATTGATGAACTCTAAGAAAGCAGATCCAAATTCCATAAAAAAAAATAAAAATAAAAAATAAATAAGTTACCTTTTTACAATGTACTCAGAAAAACCCAGAATTTCAAAAGAAGAATCTCAAGACCTGAAAACCAAAACCAGTCAATGATGCAGTGCAGACATCAGCATTATAACTCTTACAAGGGTACTACCACTCAAAAAGGAAAAAAGGAAAAATTCTCAAAATAATGTAAAAAGTTCAAGTGGAATTATTGGAACAATTTACTCAGAAATGACGAAGCAAAATTTGTTTTAGCCATTTGTGGCAATACATGGGTTTCTGCATCAAATGCTGAAACAGCAGAAAGTGAGCTGGGAATTCAGAGCTGGCACCGTACACAGAAAGATTGCAATTGCAGGGAAGGTAAAAATAGAATTACCAAAGTGGAAAATAAAAAGAAAAGAACCAAACTAAATCCACAAATTAGAGATCTCAAATTTGGAAAGGGAAATACCACTGTCACTCCATACAAAATCCAGTACACAAAACATAAGTAATGTGAACTTCAAAGAATCAATACTGGAGTTGTTGACAGATTCAAGAAACCTAAAAACTTGGGAGCTGATAAAAAAAAAAAAATTTACAGTAAAAACCAAGAATAACTACTCTCTTCATGTGAATGTATGTATATACAGACATATATTTTGTTTGACGTACCTTAGGAAGCTGGGAACATTATGGTGTGGGTTAGAGAGAGGATAGATATTGAAACAGTTGGAAAGATCGGCGACTGAATCGAATCTTGCAAGAGAGAGAGAGAGAGAGAGAGAGAGTTGACAGTTGACAGTCACGCTTCAACCCACACATTTCACTATGTATAATTTTTCTTTGTTTCTCTTATCCACTCTCCTGTTCTTCCCCCCTTTGTATTTTGAACCAGAAATACTTTTAAGGAATCTTTTGATGCATCAATTAAGGGTATGTTTGACAACAAAGAAAAAACAAATAAATAATTAAAAAAAAAAAAGCTTTTTATAAGAGGAATATTCACAAATTGTGTGAATCAATATCCATACGTCTGGTAGCTTATAAGTTATATATCAAATAAGTAATTTCTAATTTATTTAATTTAGAAGCTATGCCACACAAATTTGTTGATCTTCCAAATCAAAAATAAGTTACTTGTTTGACAAATATGCTCTAAATCTTAATAAAAATTTACTGTAAAAATATAAAGTATAGTACTAAACAGTTAAAAAAAGCCATTTACACTATTTAGTAGTATAAAATGATGGGTGAAGGTGGAATTAAGATAGATTAAAAAATAATAATAAACAATATCCCTTCAAATGAAAAATAAAATAATATTACCTACCCTAGCTCAACATAATACCCTCTAGCTAACACTATTTATTACAATTTCACCGTAAATTACTTATTCAGTCTAATCTAGTGTGACAAACGCAACTTAAGGGTGTGAACGTCATAGCGAATTAAATCATATTAGAAAGTGTACGCCTAATCAACCGAATAACATAATCTAGAAGGAAAATGATAAGTTTATGTTGAAAATGAGTTTGAGGAATAATGATTTCTGAATAAGCTTAACAAACCGGCCAGCCCTTAAATATTATTTACCCCTGGATTTTGGTATTACAAAATCTCATTTCATTTGTTTTCAATTTTCTTATTGTTGAATTTTTGCTGTTGAATTAATGGACATTTTGAGCTAGGAGCACAAATGGATATTTGATACAAAATCACGTAATTTAAATGGGGACGAAGGTACTATTAGAGGTAATGTATAGAAATCCGGAGTAAATTTCTTTTGAATTAATTAGAAAATCAATGTAATAATATTTGAAAATTCAATTAGTCACCAAATACAAAATTTAAGAATTATTATTATTAATTAGAAAATTAATGCAATAATATTTGAAAATCTATTTAATCACCTAATATAAATTTTAAGAATTATTTTTTTAATACTTCTTAAATTACATATAATTCAAACCATCTAAACTTATACGACAAATTCAAATGGACAGCTAAAATTCAGTCATCTGCAAATAATTTCAACCAAGCAATCAAATTCTTTCCCATTCAAGAAATTCAACATTACATAATGAAATATTGGAATTCAGAACATAAATCTTCAATGACTAGTGGAAAATCTAATGGTAGAAAACAAAATCATTAAAGAATGTATATCAAGTCATACAAATAAATTAAAAAAAAAAAACTAAAATCAAATGGATAAAAAGGGGATCGCCAAATATATATTTTGCAACAAAAAAATAAATATGACCATGAATAGAATAAAAGAATCAAGAAATGAAAAGGAGAACTTACGAATGCGAGGATTGAAAATAAGTTTGTTGAAAGAAGAAATTGTTGATTTTATAGAAATGCGAGGAGTAATAATGAAAATGGTTGTATTAATAAATGTTCGGTGAAATGCCGATATTTAGAAGATTGGATTTAATTTTTTAAATTCTTCCTTCAAATTTTAAAATTAGTTATTATTTGATACAGAGTCAATTGTAAATGATTAAAAGTTACCGAAAGTCAAAACAAGCGACGGTTAATAAAAGAATTTTACCATTTTAAGGTATATCCTCACAACCATTTTCAATAATAAATCTAACTCATATTGGTAATATTGATTTAACGTTACTAAATAAACCATCATTTAATCTTTTTATATAGGTGAAAATAGCATTTAATGTCCCCAATCTTTCGCATGAGAATCATTTAGTCCCCAATATTTGAGTTTTATAATTGGCATCCGAAGTCCTTTCGAATGAAAACCATCTAATAAAATGTCAAAATGGAACGTGAAGAGCACAGGTATGTTGAAAGGGTTCATTGCCAACACAAGCAAGTTGCCAATATGAAATGGCTCGATATTCATGGCCCCCAAATTTTAACCTAAAATAGGCACTGCACGGTTTGTGTTTGCTTATGATCGATGGTGCTAGTAAACCTACATGGGCATTAGATCCCAAGATGTGGGCACTTTGTTTTGAATTAAGGTGTTTTGCTAGAATTTGGCGCCCACCCTTTTGACAGAAGCAGTGTTCGTAGATTTTCATTGGTGTAAAAGTTGTATTTTTTCAAACAGGCAAATGAGAGAATGTCACATGGCATTCCATCAAAGAATGTGACAAAGTTGTCTGGCAATGTAGCAAAATTTCTTTGTTTTTGGCAATGAACCATTTCAAAGTACACATGTTCTTCATGTTCCAATTTGACATTTTTATTAGATGGTTTTCGTTTGAAAGGACTTCGTCTACGGATTAAAAAAACTAAAATGTAGGACTTCGTCTACGAATTAAAAAAACTAAAATGTAGGATTGATAGTCTAGGGACAAATGTTCTTCATGTGAAAGGTTGGGCTGTTCACTGCTATTTTCTCCACTATGAAAGTATTAAATGATAGCTTATTCATGACAAGATGAGTTAGATTTATTATCTTCAACTACTTGACGTTACATCATCTCATTTTAAATTGGCATGACTACTATTTTTTTGTATGTGGTCGTCAAGGTATATCTCAAAATCCTTTTATTAATTATTGTCTCTATGTCGTCTTTTCTAATTTTTAGTCATTTACAACTATTTTTTGTATCACGAATGCAATCACCTTTAACATGAGGAGGGAGAAGTTGGAGAAGTATAAATCAAATCTTCAAGATCTCGGCATCTCATAAAATTTCTCATTACTTCCACTTTTAGTGTAGCTTAGGGCTGAACAACGCAACCGTCAAGACATAAAATCGAATTGAAACCATTTTTTCGAAATCGTTGATTTGGGTCCACGTGGATCCGTCAACATTTTGGCTTTGAATCGAACCAAATCACTTCAAAGTGATTTAGTTTAAGTTTCAATCTTTACAAACAGTTTCAAACCGTTCACAAAAATAAAATAAGTTAAATTTTATCCGACTCAATTAAGACTAAACACATCACAGTTAAAAAGATATATCAATAATAGACATAACATGCCCCCAAGGCATATCTCCAAGTGGTAAAAAGGGAAGATGGAAAAACTCCAACTTTGTTTGAGACTGTCACGTCAAGAGTTCGAATCCTGAAATATAGATTTGGCCATTGGATAAGTGCAAATGTACAAGTGGTCTTCCACCATTTACCCTTAGAGGCATAACCTGCGATTTACTTCCTTCACCAAAATTCATGGTAGGGCAGGTGGGGGCCGCCAAAAATGCGGTTCATCCTTAATAATAGACATAACACAATTAAATTCAATACCTAAATAAATAATTATTCATCCCAACTAATTCATTAAATCATACATAAATATCCATGAATCAATAAATTAATGTACTATATTTTTATTTATTTAATTTATTTATTCATTTTCTTTTACTGGTTATTTTATATTATTTAATTATAATCAATAAATTAATGTACTATATTTTTATTTTTATGGAGAAAATGAATTATGTGTTACAATTGCAGATGTCGCGCCAATTAGTATTGACTAAGAAATTAAAATATTATTTTCATGTTGTTGCATGGGTTGGGATGGTAATTTGAATTATACATATTTTAGGGAGTATTAAAGTAACAAATCCTTCTTAAATTTTGGATTAATAAGCCGTGCTTATAGGTGGGCGATAATTGATTTGCTATCTTAAATGGAACATTTGATATGACAATCAATTAATGTCACATCACCACTTACCAATAAGCAACGCTTATGAATATCATCAGTCACAATTTTATAATGGATGATTAATTATATTTTTGTAAAGTGATTACGCTAATTTTCCAATTAATTCAAGAGAAAATTGTCGCTAGGATCCCCTAACATTAACTCAAAGCCACTTTTTCCCCCCATTTAAAATGTCTTAATTTTTCGTCCTCAAACATCCTATTTCAGTGCTCCGAATTACTGACTTCTCATAAATCCTCAAAATTGTGTAACTGAAGCACAACATCAGCCGTTAATAAGCAACTAATTATTTATAATTCCTGAAGTCATATTAAGAGGGTGTTTGACACCCATTTTTCGGAGAATAGAATTTTTGGAATAGTGATTGATGGGAAAATGTGTGGTAGAAAAATTTTAGATTTGTGTGTAATATTATTTTATTGGGAGAATGTGTGATTGAAATGAAAAAAGAGAAAAAAATGAGAATGAGATGAAAATGGGTGCTAAACAGGGGCTAAATTCAAAATCAAAGGAGTTTGAAAAACAATCATTACGGACGACGAAAACTCGACTTATGAATTGATGATCGATGAGAAGAAGTTTGAAAAAAAAAATCATCTGATTCTTGGTTGTTTTAATTCTTCTAAAGTTCAAGCAAATTTATACAGTTCAACATGTGAACTTAACTTTCTATTTGGAAAATGTTGTGGCTAAACTCTCAGGATAAATGTAAAAATATGTCTGTATATCATGGTTGGTAACAACTTTGGGCAGAAGAAGCAATTTCCAAATAGTGTAATATGTGGATCCACAACCATTATGTGTTTTGGACAAATTCTAGTTAGATTGCCAATGCAGTCCAATATTCTAATCAACGAGTTCCGTAATGAAATCTTCAGGTGTTAGGTTGTGTGTCCATAAAGTATATTTTGCTATGATAAAATAATAATTTATAATAATTATGATTTTATTTATTTAGTATTAAGCATGCGAATTAAAGTGTTTATGATCACTTTTGAACACAAATAATTTGTTCACAATCAATGTATAAGGGTTGGCATCTTGTACTAAAAGATTGTAGTGTTGACCGATTCGCTATTCTGATTTGTGATTTGTCGTTATTACAAAAATAATTAAATTTGACACTACTACCCTTGGAGTGTATTGAACTGACCACGTGTCGAATTTAATTCTATAGCATTTAATTCTATAGCATGATCGTTCGGAGAATTAAATTTCACTTGATCGCTATGTAAGGATGAGATCAATTTGATTAGTCGAATATCTCGATGAGTTGGGAACTTGAGAATGAACGAAGTAGAAAATATGAATTAGCGTCACGGACCGTAGCCCTGAAAAATGGGTAGAGTGACTATTTGAGTATTTTCTGTTGAATAGTTAAAATCCGAGATCAATGTGTAGCGATTGCTAAACTTCAACATCTGTGATTTGTTCAAAGGATCGTTGAAGAAAATGGTATTTAAGTTAGTGAGTATAATTAGAGTGGTAAAACAGCCATTTATGCTCGTACCTAATTATTAAATCTCGAACGGAGATAAAATACATATAAGATAGGTAAGAGGAAAATATTATAGATTTATTGGCTTCTGTGATCTATTTATTCCAAGAGTTCAGTCTTTTACCTTTAGTGGATAAAACAAAAACTAATAATTAGATTGGATGGTCTACGATTGACTAGCAGACATGATCTAATTATTGGAGCTTGAATAATATATGTCCGATCAAGTCCTATGGTAACCCTATAAAGTATTGTGACTTAATTGCAATTTGATGCGATCCATGATATGAGGACAAGTTCGAGCAAAGACCCATTGATCATTGAGGAAGGGCATATGACTAAGTTGTGAGTGAAGCGTGTCAAAGAAGTAATGAGACTATTTGCTCAAGCCACAATGGACGAAACATTGATCACGATAAGCAAAATGACAAGTTTCATATTAGACATTGAAGACGGAATAAGATGGATCAACTTGATTTGAGCAGCGGATGAGTGAGCTAAAATGAAGACCTATACGACCGCATAGGGTAACTAAGTATGCGATCGCATATCTCCTTATCGAAACTCGGTTGAAGGCTGATAACTAATCTATGCGGCCGCATAGTTCAAACTGGGACGCATAATTTTCAAATTTTGCCTAAAATTCTATTTTAGTTAAAATCCTTATATGGTATATTTTTTAAAATATTTTAAAGCTTAATTCCATTTTTAAGTAGGTTTTATGGATTCCATATAAATAGGACTTATTCCATTCATTGTAAAAATACACAATTATTAAGAGATTAATTGCAAGGCCTTGTTTCTTTCTTCTTGTTCTTCATCAAGATTATTTCTTGTGGCGTTCAAACAAATCGAGTGAAATTCTTGAATCTTATAATCACGCGGTCAACATATTATCAGCGATTGTGTTGGTTTCTAGGTTCAATATTTTTTTAATCAAGTTTAAACATTGATTCTTGACTTTCTTGGGATTGAATCAATTTTGTGTAGATTTCATAGCTGCTATTGCTACGTGGGTTCCCATCAGTTGGTGTAAGAGTAAGGCTCCAAAAATCAGGGTTATACCTTTTTTTTTTGAATATTTTGTTTTTCATTCTTCGTATTCTTTATTTTTTAGTATATATTTAAAAACTTGTTCGTGTGCTTATCTAGCATACAAATCAGTTTATGTTTCTTTTGCTAGTATCTAATTGAATTTCCAAGCAAAAAATCGAAAATTCGAAAAATTGCCAGCAGCAGACAATTTCATTTTTTTAGTCAAAAAAATTTCAAATTCAAAAGTTCCAATTTCAAACTCAAACACCTTCTTAATTTTTTCCTTAGTGTTCCATTCAAAGTGCAAATTCCTACTTCTTGAGTCATTCTAGAGTCAATTTTTTCTTACTCAAATCTTTGTTTGAAACTCTACAAGAATTGAATTTTGATCGAGATCGAATTAGTTCTTCGAAGCACATGCAAGAAAGTATTAAGTAAAAAAAGGCAAGAGTGGTGAGACTAATAGAGGGAAAAAACCAATTTGAATGATACATGAGCGTATACACATGAGATAAATATTAAATTAAATTTAGGATGTCGAATATAGACTATTCTATTTCAAGCAAGAATAATAATCAAGTCAACATGTCGGATGAGGTAATATGACGGTTTGAAAGGTTGTTTGATGAAGTGAGAGACATATTGGATATGCAAGACACATTTCTTACTAATTTACATAGAGAACAACCTAGAGAAATTCCTCATGCAATGAGGTAAGGAATGCCTGATCATAGAGTAGATTTTGCTGGTGAATGTGAACCGAATAGTGACATTAATGGGGACGCATTGGTGGATGTCGAATTAGGAAGAATGAGGGATAGAGGAGTTATGCATGAAAGGAAAGGTGGAGATCTTATTGAAAATGGTGTTGATAGATGGAGATAGCTATAATTAGAGCGAATGCTGAGGAGGATAGGGAAGCCACCATGGCCAGGTTTTTGAATGGTTTGAATAAGGAGATAGCTAATGTAGTAGAGTTGCAACATTATATGGAGTTGGAAGACATGCTACATGTAACTATGAAGGTGGAAAGGCAATTGAATAGGAAGGGAAAAGCTAGTTATTCATCGGGTTCTTCGAGCTCTAACTCTTCTTCGAAATCGAAGTGGGATCACAACAAAGGCGATGGGGCTATTTCAAAAAGTAAGATTGAGCTATCGAAGGGAAGAGAGAAAGTTGCTAGCAAATCTACACCCAAGACGGACTCTCAATCTTCTAGGAATTAGGATATCAAATGCTTTAGGTGCTTGGAAAGGGGACATCAATGTCCAACAAAAAGGCAATGATTTTGCGAGATAATGGAGAAGTGATGAATGATAGTGAAGGTGAATATGATGACATGCCGAAATTGGAAGATGCTAGTGATGGTGAGAAAGTGAAGTATGCAGTGGGAAAGCTGTTGGTTATACGACGAGCTCTTAATTGCTCAAATCAAAGTGGATGACTTGGAGCAATAAAGAGAAAACGTATTACGAGATGCCAAGACAACAATAAGGTATGTAGTATGATTATTGATGGGGTGGTTGTACCAATGTGGCTAGAACTACACTTGTTGAAAAATTGGAATTAACTATGGTCAAACATCCTAGACCTTACAAGTTGCAATGGTTGAATGAATGTGGAGAGGTTAAGGTGAATATGAGAGTGTTGGTGAGTTTCTCAATTGGGAGGTATCATGACGAAGTGATGTGTGATGTAGTGCCTATGTATGTCGGGCATATCTTATTTGGAAGGCCATGGCAATATGATAAGAAAGATATTCATGAAGAGAAATATATTACTCTTGCGCCGTTGACACTACAACAAGTGTATGATTTGGAAGGCCATGGCAATATGATAGGAAAGTGATTCATGATGGGTACAGCTTTACTACGGATGAGAAATATATTACTCTTGCGCCGTTGACACTACAAAAAGTGTATGAAGATCAAATCAAATTGAAAAGTGAGGAAGAAAAAAGTTCGAGAGAAAAAGGGAAGGAGATTGATCTTTCACAACAAGAGAGCAAGAGAGAAAATAGTGAGGTGGATAATTGTGAGAAAAAAGAGTAGAGACACAAGAAAGTAGAGAGAAATAGTCTTATGAAAGGAAAGAAAAGTCCAAAGTGAATTTCTTTGCAAAATAGAGTAAGTTGAAGAGGATAGTAGTTGAGAACCAATCTATGATCTTATTAGTTTATAAGGAATCACTCCTCAAATTTGAGGAATCTAAAACACCCCTCCCTAATTTGGTTACTTCTTTGTTGCATGAATTCGAAGACGTGTTCCCGGAGGACATGCCTAATAGGCTACCACCATTCAAGGTATTGAATATCAAATTGACTTTGTACCTGGAACTGTCATTCCATATAGGTCGGCTTATCGAAATAATCCCGAGGAGACTAAGGAACTTCAAAAACAAGTGGAAGAATTGATGAGTAAATGATATGTGAGGAAGGGTGTGAGTCAATGTACCAGTACTAGTGTCAAAGAAAGATGGAACCTAGAGGATATGTGTCGACTGTAGGGCCATCAACAATATAACGGTAAAGTATTGTCATCATATTCCTAGGTTATATTAGATGAATTACAAGAATCGTGCATATTTAGTAAAATTGATTTTAATAGTTGTTATCATCAAATTAGGATGAAAGAATAAGATGAATGAAAAACTGCTTTTAAAACTAAATATGGGTTCTATGAGTGGTTAGTCATGCCATTTGGACTTATTAATACACTTAGCACATTTCTAATATTAATGAATCATGTTTTACGTGCATTTATAAGTAAATTCGTGGTAGTTTACTTTGATGACATTTTGATACATAGTAAGGATCTAAATGAATATATATAAGGCATTTAAGATGTGTACTTATGGTCTTAAGGCAAGAACAATTTTATGCTAACTTTAAAAAGTGCACATTAAAAATATGTTTTTCTTGGTTATGTCGTTAGTACAAAGAGTACTGAAGTGGATTGGGAGAAAATCAAGGCCATCAAGGAGTGGCCAACACCTAAAAGTATAACTGAGATAAGAATCTTTCATGGGTTAGCTAGTTTTTATAGGCTTTTTGTTAAAGATTTTAGCACCCTTGCCACACCACTCACGAAATTTGTGAAGAAAAGTGTAGGATTTCATTGGAGCGTCGAACAAGAACGTGCTTTTAACAGTATTAAGGATAGGTTGTGCAACGCACCATTTTATCATTACCTAACCTTAACGATACTTTTGAGATTGAATGTGATACTTCAGGTATAAGTATTTGAGTTGTTTTGATGCAGGAAAAATACCAATAGCCTACTTCAATGAAAAGCTAAGTGACGCAGTTTTCAACTATCCTACATATGATAAAGAGATGTATGCACTCATTCGAGCTTTGGAAACATGGCAGCATTACCTATGGCCAAAGGAGTTCATGATTCACACCGACCATGAGTTTCTGAAGTATTTAAGAGATTAAGGTAAGCTAAATAAGAGACATGCAAGGTAAATGGAGTTCATCGAGATATTTTCTTATGTTATTCGGTACAAACAAGATAAAGAAAATGTGGTAGCGAATGCTTTGTCAAGGAGGTACATACTTCTAACTTCTTTAGATGCGAAATTGCTAGGATTTAAATATGTTAAGGACATATATGCTAATGATCCAATTTTTTTTAATATATGCGAATCATGTGATAAGGGTGCTTTGGATAGATTATTTAGGCATGATGAGTATTTATTTCAGGAAAATAAGTTATGTGTTCCTAAATGTTCAATGAGATAACTATTATTACGTGAAGCACATTGTGGAGGTCAAATGGGTCATTTTGGGGGTTAATAAGACCTTACAAATGTTAGGTGAACATTTTTTATTGGCCTAAAATAAAAGTTGATGTTGATCGGGTTTATAGTAGATGCATCACTTGTAAAAATGCTAAATCTAATGTTTTACATCAGGATTTATATACGCTCTAGTGAACATTGGGTTAATGTGTCTATGGATTTTTTGCTGGGCTTACCTAGGACTAAGAAAGGAAGAGATTCTATATTTGTGGTGGTAGTTAGATTTAGTAAGATTGCACATTTTATTCCATATCATAAAACTGATGATGCCACCAATATTGCGAACTTATTCTTTAAGGAAGTAGTATACTTACATGAGATTTCTTGAAGCATTGTATCGGATATGGATGTTAAATTCCTTAGTCACTTTTGGAGGATTTTTGTGGAATAAGTTAGGAATCAAACTATTGTTTTCTATTACTTGCCGCCCACAAACAGATGGGCAAACTGGGGTTGCTAATTGGAAATCCCCGTTAAATGATAATACTTTTTAGCAACTTGCTTGAATTGTCAAGGTAGTTACTGGCCATGGCAATAGTGACTCGTACAAAGTGCATAACACAGTTTCAATTGAAATGTAATCTTTAGGATAAATTGTTCTTGTGCTATATTATATTGCATATATGATCCTCCTACCAAAAAGTAGTTTGTGCTTATAGTAGTATGTTAGATATGACCACGTCAAAATTCCAACATTGAACAATAAAAACTATAGAGGCAGTAAATGTAGTCATTGTTATGATGATATATGTACATATGTGAAATTGGTTGATGTGATAGTAGATGAGTTAAGACTGGGATGGAGTAAGTTAGTTAGAATATAGCCAATGGTATCAATTAAAATCTAAATTTTAATCTAATTCAAAGTAAACAATTAATTTTAACCACATATTTTATAGGTCCCACAACATTTCAACACACATTTTATCAAATTCTATAAAAGTTTATTAAAAAGCTCATTTTAATCCCCACCAAACGGGGGCATAATATGATTTTGATACTAATAAGATTTCTGTTAGAATTAGCGTGTGACTCGAAATCTATTTGAAAGATAATTGGGAATCCTAATTAAAGTCAATCGAAGAAGAATTCTATTTGAAATGCTAATGTTGGTGAGTTTCTCAATTGGGAGGTATCATGACGAAGTGATGTTTGATGTAGTTCCTATGTTTGTCGGGCATATCTTATTTTGAAGGCCATGGCAATATGATAAGAAAGTGATTCATGATGAGAAATATATTACTCTTGCGCCGTTGACACTACAACAAGTGTATGAAGATCAAATCAAATTGAAAAGTGAGGAAGAAAAAAGTTCAAGAGAAAAAGGGAATGAGATTGATCTTTCACAACAAGAGAGCAAGAGAGAAAATAGTGAGGTGGATAATTGTGAGAAAAAAGAGTAGAGACACAAGAAAGTAGAGAGAAATAGTCTTATGAAAGGAGAGAAAAGTCCAAAGTGAATTTCTTTGCAAAAGGGAGTAAGTTGAAGAGGATAGTAGTTGAGAACCAATCTATGATCTTATTGGTTTATAAGGAATCACTCCTCAAATTTGAGGAATCTAAAACACCCCTCCCTAGTTTGGCTACTTCTTTGTTGCATGAATTCGAAGACGTGTTCCCGGAGGACATGCCTAATAGGCTACCACCATTCGAGGTATTGAATATCAAATTGATTTTGTACCTGGAACTGTCATTCCAAATAGGTCGGCTTATCGAAATAATCCCGAGGAGACTAAGGAACTTCAAAGACAAGTGGAAGAATTGATGAGCAAAGGATATGTGAGGAAGGGTATGAGTCAATGTACCAGTACTAGTGTCAAAGAAATATGGAACCTAGAGGATATGTGTTGACTGTAGGGTCATCAACAATATAACGGTAAAGTATTGTCATCATATTCCTAGGTTATATTAGATGAATTACAAGAATCCTGCATATTTAGTAAAATTGATTTTAATAGTGGTTATCATCAAATTAGGATGAAGGAATAAGATGAATGAAAAACTGCTTTTAAAACTAAATATGGGTTCTATGAGTGGTTAGTTATGCCATTTGGACTTACTAATACACTTAGCACATTTATGATATTAATGAATCATGTTTTACGTGCATTTATAAGTAAATTCATGGTAGTTTACTTTGATGACATTTTGATATATAGTAAGGATCTAAATGAATATATATATAAGGCATTTAAGATGTGTACTTATGGTTTTAAGGCAAGAACAATTTTATGCTAACTTTAAAAATTGCACATTAAAAATATGTTTTTCTTGGTTATGTCGTTAGTACAAAGAGTATTGAAGTAGATTGGGAGAAAATCAAGGCCATCAAGGAGTGGCCAACACTTAAAAGTATAATTGAGGTAAGAAACTTTCATGGGTTAGCTAGTTTTTATAGGCTTTTTGTTAAAGATTTCAGCACACTTGCCATACCACTCACAAAATTTGTGAAGAAAAGTGTAGGATTTCATTGGAGCGTCGAACAAGAACGTGCTTTTAACAGTATTAAGGATAGGTTGTGCAACGCACCATTTTATCATTACCTAACTTTAACAATACTTTTGAGATTGAATGTGATACTTCAGGTATAAGTATTTGAGTTGTTTTGATGCAGGAAAAATACCAATAGCCTACTTCAATGAAAAGCTAAGTGACGCAGCTTTCAACTATCCTACATATGATAAAGAGATGTATGCACTCATTCGAGCTTTGGAAACATGGCAGCATTACCTATGGCTAAAGGAGTTTGTGATTCACACCGATCATGAGTTTTTGAAGTATTTAAGAGATCAAGGTAAGCTAAACAAGAGACATGCAAGGTAGATGGAGTTCATCGAGATATTTTCTTATGTTATTCGGTACAAACAAGATAAAGAAAATGTGTAGCGAATGCTTTGTCAAGGAGGTACATACTTCTAACTTTTTTAGATGCGAAATTGTTAGGATTTGAATATGTTAAGGGCATATATGCTAATGATCCAATTTTTTTTAATATATGCGAGTCATGTGATAAGGGTGCTTTGGATAAATTATTTAGGCATGACGGGTATTTATTTCAGGAAAATAAGTTACGTGTTCCTAAATGTTCAATGAGATAACTTTTATTACGTGAAACACATTGTGGAGGTCAAATGGGTCATTTTGGGGGTTAATAAGACTTTATAAATGTTAGGTGAACATTTTTTATTGGCCTAAAATAAAAGTTGATGCTGATCGGGTTTGTAGTAGATGCATCACTTGTAAAAATATTAAATCTAATGTTTTACATCAGGATTTATATACGCTCTAGTGAACATTGGGTTAATGTGTCTATGGATTTTGTGCTGGGCTTACCTAGGACGAAGAAATGAAGCGATTCTATATTTGTGGTGGTAGATAGATTTAGTAAGATGGCACATTTTATTCCATATCATAAAACTGATGATGCCACCAATATTGCGAACTTATTCTTCAAGGAAGTAGTGTACTTACATGAGATTCCTTGAAGCATTGTATCGGATATGGATGTTAAATTCCTTAGTCACTTTTGGAGGATTTTTGTGGAATAAGTTAGGAATCAAACTATTGTTTTCTACTACTTGTCACCCACAAACAGATGGGCAAACTGGGGTTGCTAATTGGAAGTCCCCGTTAAATGATAATACTTTTTAGCAACTTGCTTGAATTGTCAAGGTAGTTACTGGCCATGGCAATAGTGACTCGTACAAAGTGCATAACAAAGTTTCAATTGAAATGTAATCTTTAGGATAAATCGTTCTTGTGTTATATTATTGCATATATGATCCTCCTACCAAAGAGTAGTTTGTGCTCATAGTAGTATGTTAGATATGACCACGTCAAAATTCCAACATTGAACAATAAAAGCTATAGAGGCAGTAAATGTAGTCATTGTTATGATGATATATGTACAAATGTGAAATTGGTTGATGTGATAGTAGATGAGTTAAGACTGGGATGGAGTAAGTCAGTTAGAATATAGCCCATGTTTGGTACCAATTAAAATCTAAACTTTAATCTAATTCAAGGTAAACAATTAATTTTAACCACATATTTTATAGGTCCCACAACATTTCAACACACATTTTATCAAATTCTATAAAAGTTTATTAAAAATCTAATTTTAATCCTCACCAAACGGGGGCATAGTATGATTTTGATACTAATAAGATTTCTGTTAGAATTAGTGTGTGACTCGAATTCTATTTGAAAGATAATTGGGAATCCTAATTAAAGTCAACTAAAGAAGAATTCTATTTGAAATGCTATTTTTGAATCATATTCGAAGTCTATTTGGTAAATTCTAGTTGAAATTCTATTTGGAAGCCTCATTGGGTGTTTAGAATTTGTGTTGAACTTGAATAGGTCAAAATATAGATAATAAAATTTTTGGGCAGCAACTGAGGAGAATGAACAAGTTTTTTCTATAACTCAACGCCCCGGCGCGCTATAACTGCCATGAGCTAATTGCTCGAGCTTATCGAGGCCCAAATTCGTTTCGTGTTTTACACGCGTTTTTAGCACCATTTTCCTTCTATAATACCATCACTTGGGTTATAGAAGTCCCATATTTGTTCCCTGTACAAATATTTGGCTCTTCTCTACAAGTCATATATGTGGTTGAATCTCATTACAGGTTAGACATTATTTGTAAACACAAATCCTTATATTCTTTCTCCATATTTTAGTGAAATCTCTTTTATTCTACAAATTATATTATGCTTGAGCATTTATGATCAATTGCTTCATATTATACCTATAATCTCGTATTTTCTTCAACAAAGTGGTATCAGAGCAATCTGATATCATCTTTGTTTTCAACAAACGGTATCAGAGCCAAATGCTAGAAAAATTTTGGGAGATTAAGGTTTTGATCAAGTTAAGAGCTCAACTTAATGTTTTGTGATGTCAACCATAAAGAAAGATATTCCACTATTGGATCGTAGTACAAAATTTTCATTGTGGTAGGTAAAGATGCTAGCAGTACACACTCAAATGGATTTGGACGACGCGTTGTTGAGTTTAGACAAGATGCGTACAACTTGGACGTCGAAGGAGAAACAATGGAGGTATCGATAAGTCCTATATCATATTCATCTTCATCTTTCAAATAATATTTTCCAGGATATTTTGAAGGAAAAGTCAACTTTTGCATTATGGTTAAAATTGAAGTAATTATGCATAACGAAAAGTCTAATTATCAAATTGCTTCTGATGCAGCGTCTGTATTCTCACAGTATGACAGTAAGTACATCCCTTGAAGATCACCTACCTACTTTTACGAAAATCGTCACTAATTTAAAAGGTTTGAAGGCTAAATATGATTAATAGGATTTGGGTTTGATTTTGTTGTATTCGTTGCCCATTTCATATGTGTTTTTTAGATACACAATCTTGTATAGTCGTGACACTCTCACCATTAAAGTTTTCTATGATGCTCTATATTTATAGGAGAAGATGAAGCATCTTGCCAGATTTGAAATTGATGGAGATGGCTTTGTTGTTGATGGTGGTTGTGTAATGGGCAAATTAAAGTCAAACTTCAAATTTTTTAATTATTGTAAGAAAAATGGGCACTTGATAAAGAATTGTTATAAGTTGAAGAATAAAAAAAATTGGCTACAAATCACCAATCAGAAACTTCAAGGGAAGGCAGAATTGCATAAAAGTGTCACAATGATGGAAAACTTTTACTTATTTTTGACTACGATTCCAAACCTAACGAGAATTGGATTCTTGCTACAACTTGCATTCTTATATGTGTCCCAATTGGGACTTATTTTCATCAAATGAAACAATTTCAAAAGGTATTGTGGTAATAGGAAATAATACACCTTGTAGGATAACTGGTATTGGTCAGGTTTGAATAAAGATATTTGATGCGACGGTTAGAATACTTGATGCAATGAGACACTTTCCAAATTTGAAAGGAAGTCTTATCTCCTTGAATACTCTTGATTCAAAAGTGTACAAGTACATTGTTAAAAGTGGAGTCCTCAATGTTATTAAAGGAACCCATGTTTTGTTGAAGGAATATAAAAAATCTCATTTATATGTCTTGCAGTGCTATACAAAATCTCTGATCAATAAGCATATTTTAAAACCTTAGGTGGATTTGGAATTGAATTTTGTACCATTGGAGTCTAGTTTGGGATCTTTTTTGAAGAATGTATCTCAGTTGAGTTCAAAAGTTATGGGTAATTTCGCTTTGCCACCATTATTGGCAGTGCCATTGCATTTAGTTCCTAGTAACATATCCACTTTTAATTTTTAGCCTCCACATAGGCACAACACTGTTGATTTAATTAATTATGGTTTGAATGTGGTTAAGGGTGTTGATTCTAACCAAAATCTTTTTTTATGCATTCAATTGTGGTGATTCTGCTTCAGGCTTGTTTCTGGCTATATGTAATATTCAACCCAGTGCTTGGAATTTTGTTAACTACTCAGTTATTGAGTTTTGTCCTAGTTGGGTGGCAGAGTTTTGGAGAATATTTTCAGTTTAAAATTTTGATGGAAAATTTTGTTTATATTTTTTATGCAGAGTTGAAGTTTATTCCTTACATTGGAATTTGTCTCTAGGTAGAGAATATTGCAGTGGAGTTTGTTAAAATTAAGGTGTAACCCAAATTCTATTTAGAAGATAAATGAAAATTCAAATTAAAGTCGACTTAAGAAGAATTCTATTTGGAATACTATTTTGAAATCATATTCGAAGTTTATTTGTCAAATTCTATTTGAAAGCCCAATTGAAAGTTTGGAATTTGTGTTAATTTAAAGAACAAGAAATTGTAAGAATCTTATGATTTCAATTTGGATAAAGATAGTTATCTCTTTACCACTTCATTGACAAATAGATGATGTGACAATTTTATAATGCTTGGATTAAATGTGCCAAATGTGAAAGATATTGTGACATTTTATATGATTTCAATTTGGATAAAGATATTTGTCTCTTTACCACTTCATTGACAAATAGATGATGTGACAATTTTATAATGATTGGATTAAATGTGCCAAATGTGAAAGATATTGTGACATTTTGTCAAGTGTAAATTTGATAAGAAATGATGTACAAATAGCAAGATCGTTTCAATTTATGGAAGGGAGATATTTGTGATGTGAATTGTTGTATTGGATTGTGAATGGTGTAAAAATAGTGTTTACATGTGTTAATTTTAGGAGTAAATGTATTTGAAAGTTAATTGTCCCAATAATCACTAAACATATGTTCGTATTTTCGATTGCTCACTAAAATGTCGAATTTTGGCCACTAGTCTTATTCAAACGTAGGACATAACTAACGGCATAACATGTGTTTCAAACCTGTAAACGTGGCTGGCATAATACACAGGTAACGTCCCGTCACACCGTTACTAAATTACCATGTGAAAAAGTTCTTTTATTACTCACTATACTTTGAAAAATGTGTTAGATTGCTCACTGAATTTTAATGTAGCCAAATTTTTGCTACTAAATTTATGAAAATGACATCAGCATGTTGTTCTCTAAAAAATATATATCATAAGCGCACGTATTGCATACAAGTAATAAAGTGGGCAAACAAGTACGAATTGTCGATCCCATAAGGAATGCTTATTATATCTGCAATCTTTTCATTATTTTTGTAGAATTTTAAGCTATTTTCTTCATTCACAAAATTCAAATTTATTGTATGTTTCGTTATTAAAATTAAATTTAACTATTGTGTAATTAAGTAATCATTCCTTGTGGGATCGATAATCCAGATTCGTTGTCCACTTTATTACTTATATGCAACACGTGCAATTACGGTGTACATTTTTTAGCGAACAATAGGCCAACATCAGTTTTATAAGTTTAGTAACCAAAATTTGACCATCTCAAAGTTTATCGAGAAAACCTTTTTCAAAGTTTAGTGGACAATGAAAGACGCTTTCTTACGTGACAATTTGGTAACGACACGATGGGGTGCCACCTTTGAATTCCGTCAACTATTCACCAATTCTGTTAAATGTTTGAAACGGATATTATGTCATGATAAAAAGTCCAAAATTTGAATGAGTTTAATGGTCAAAACTCGACATTTTAAATTTCAATGAACAATCGAAAATATGGACATAAGTTCAGTGATTGTTGAGACAATTAACTCAATATGTGAAGATCAATTTTACTTGTATACTACCGTACTAATAGAAATAAAAAATAAAAAATTCAATATTTTATATAAAGCTCATGTTTGGTACCTATTAAAATCTAGATTTTAATCTAAATCAAATTCAATAATTAATTTCAGCCACACATTTAGAACTTGTTTGATATTCACATATTGAGTTAATTGTCTCAACAATCACTGAACTTATGTCCATATTTTCGATTGTTCATTGAAATTTAAAATGTCGAGTTTTGACCATTAAACTATATGATTTCAATTTGGATAAAGATACTTATCTCTTTACCACTTCATTGACAAATAGATGATGTGACAATTTTATAATGCTTGGATTAAATGTGCCAAATGTGAAAGATATTGTGACATTTTGTCAAGTGTAAATTTGATAAGAAATGATGTACAAATAGCAAGATTGTTTCAATTTATGGAAGAGAAATGATATTTGAAAGTTAGTTGTCCCAATAATCACTAAACATATGTTCGTATTTCGATTGCTCACTAAAATGTCGAATTTTGGCCACTAAACTTATTCAAACGTAGGACATAACTAACGGCATAACGTGTGTTTCAAACCTGTAAACGTGGCTGGCATAATACACAGGTATTCACATCGTTACTAAATTACCATGTGAAAAAAGTTCTTTTATTACTCACTATACTTTGAAAAATATGTTAGATTGCTCACTGAATTTTAATGTAGCCGAATTTTTGCTACTAAATTTATGAAAATGACATCGGCATGTTGTTCTCTAAAAAATATGTATCATAAGCGCACGTATTGCATACAAGTAATAAAGTGGGCAAACAAGTACGAATTGTCGATCCCATAAGGAATGCTTATTATATCTGCAATCTTTTCGTCATTTTTGTAGAATTTTAAACTATTTTCTTCATTCACAAAATTCAAATTTATTTTATGTTTCGTTATTAAAATTAAATTTAACTATTGCGTAATTAAGTAATCATTCCTTGTGGGATCGATAATCCAGACTCGTTGTCTATTACTTATATGCAACACGTGCAATTAATGTACATTTTTTAGCGAACAATAGGCCAACATCAATTTTATAAGTTTAGTAACCAAAATTTGACCATCTCAAAGTTTATCGAGAAAACCTTTTTCAAAGTTTAGTGGACAATGAAAGACGCTTTCTTACGTGACAATTTCGTAATGACACGATGGGGTGCCACCTTTGAATTCAGTCAGCTATTCACCAATTCCGTTAAATGTTTGAAACGGATATTATGTCATGATAAAAAGTCCAAAATTTGAATGAGTTTAATGGTCAAAACTCGATATTTTAAATTTCAATGAACAATCGAAAATATGGACATAAGTTCAATGATTATTGAGATAATTAACTCAATATGTGAAGATCAATTTTACTTGTATACTACCGTACTAATAGAAATAAAAAATAAAAAATTCAATATTTTATATAAAGCTCATGTTTGGTACCTATTAAAATCTAGATTTTAATCTAAATTCAATTCAATAATTAATTTCAGCCACACATTTAGAACTTGTTTGATATTCCTTATTTTCAAAATATATTTTTCTCTCTTCTTTTTAATAACACATTCTTCAATAAAAAAATATTAGATGTAAATTTAAAATTTTTCCTTATTTTTGAACCACACATTCTTTATCAATTTACTATGAAAAATGCATTATTTGCTAAATAATGGGGCTAAGACAAGGGTTTAATGAGTTCCACAATTTTTGAACCACACATTTCATCAACTTCTATCAAAATTTAGTAAAAATTTGATTTTAATCCCTACCAAATAGTAGAAAAAAAGTGTATGGAGTAATTTCCTCTCTCTTATATATAGCCTCGGGCCCAAGATGAAGGGAGCCCAACTTCCTTAAAGCCCATTGGAAGACACAACAAGCCGGCCCCGATCCTATATCCTAAGCTGAAAACCCTAATCTTCAACTGCGTTTTGATTTCCGCGCAGCAAGATAGTCCTCAGATCTCAATTCTTTTCTCTGCAAATCAAAAATGGCTACTCAGATGAGCAAGAAGAGAAAGGTCCCATCTCCGATGCATTCTATATATTATATGTTTGTGCCCACTATCTAAGTTTTGTATGTTTGAATTTTTGAATGGTAAATTTGTTGAATTGAATTTGCAGTTTGTAGCTGATGGAGTGTTCTTTGCGGAGCTGAATGAAGTGTTGACACGTGAGCTTGCGGAGGATGGATATTCTGGAGTAGAGGTCAGGGTTACACCCATGAGAACTGAGATTATCATCCGTGCTACTCGCACTCAAAATGTTCTCGGTAATTATATCATCTCTCGTCTATTGATTTTATGTTTGTTATCTTGATATTTAAGGACACGAGGAAAATTTGTTTCTGTTAAATTTGCTTTAATCTGTGTTATCTCGTATTTTTCATATGATTTTGCATAATTTGAAATCGATTATCCATTTAGGGAATTGCCCCAAATACTAAATATTTTGACATGCTGACGGATTGTATATCTGTTCAGTTCTCTCTCTTTTTTTTTTTTTTCTGTATGTGGTAAATAGTTATGTTTCTCTTTCTCCTGTAGATATGATGTTTAAGAGTGTATCTTTTGATATTTGGTTTTAATGACATATTTGTACTGATTGATATTTCTATGGATAGGTGAGAAAGGGAGGAGGATCAGGGAGCTGACCTCTGTGGTACAAAAGAGGTTCAAGTTTCCAGAGAACAGTGTGGAGTTGTACGCGGAGAAGGTTAACAACAGGGGGCTGTGTGCTATTGCCCAGGCTGAGTCCCTCAGATACAAACTCCTCGGTGGCCTTGCTGTCAGGAGGTAATCTGCTGGATCTTGTTTCATTCAATTATTTCTTATTCGTTAAATTAATCTTGGTTTTGTATGTATTTCTATTATTTATGCAGCAACGCCAATTTCTTGGAAATATATGTTTTCTAGTTTCTAGGTATTTAACTTGTAAGATTAACTGATGCGTGTGATTGGATTTATAGAACCAGTGGGACTAGTTTATTTGTTAGCCATCAGTTTGAATGTGTTTGACAAATGCTATGGTATTTGTTATACATTCTCTATGTTTATATGAAACTGGCCATCTTTTGTTTGTGGAAAATTAACTCTCTTTAGAGTTGTTTGCTGCTGGGTATGAGATGCCACCATGGTTGTTATAATGTCCTTAACAAAGTCACAAGTATGTACTTTCATATGCATTTTGTATCGGACAAATCAATAACTAGAAAATTGTTTTACATCCTTGCCAGAATTCTCTCGGAATATTTCTTGTCAGATACTCAACTGTTTGTTGATTTTCAAAATGTGAATTTGTTATCCCAACATTAACCCGTTATCTATAAAGCAATAGGTTCAATTTCGTATTTGTGTTGGAAGACAACTAAAATAATCGAACATCTCCAAGATATGTACAGATGAGCTATGTGTTGACCCCATTAATATTCCTGGTGTTGCTAAATCCTGTAAAAAATTAATATTCAAAACACTTGTAAGACCTTTTACTTTCCTCTCTTATTGCCTAATCTGATACACATGAAAACACTTCCGCTGTTCTCTGGGATTTACCATAGGTCACAATATCCCATTTTGCAAATTATTAATGGTTTTCCAAACTGTGATATACTGGTAATTTGGAATGCTATATTTGGAAGCTTGAATGACTTGTATCTATGTAGCTTTATGGGCCTCAACTTTGCATGAATGGAAAAATGAATTGAAGAATGGAAATCATAATAGATTTATTTTTTTACCCTGCTTCTTGCATGACCGTGGGTAGTACTCTATGATTCAGACATTTTGAATCACACAGTTAGTTCCAAGCCTCAAATGTTGGTGGAATATTTTTTTTTGTTGATTTAATCCTTCAAATGCTTCTTTTCCTTTTTTATATTCTGTCATTTTAGAGTGATAATATTAATGAATAATGTATTTCTTCTGGTCTTCCATAGGGCATGCTACGGTGTTTTGAGATTCGTTATGGACAATGGAGCCAAGGGTTGCGAGGTATGCTTGTGATCGAATTTTGTGACCATAATTTTGATGGCTTCTTACATGTTTCATTTCAACATTAATTCAGTTGGTATGGGTTACAGGTTATTGTCAGCGGGAAGTTGAGAGCTCAGCGTGCTAAATCCATGAAGTTCAAAGATGGCTACATGATTTCTTCTGGTCAACCAGTGAAGGAATACATTGACTATGCTGTTAGACATGTTCTCCTTAGACAGGTTTATTTCGCTTTTATATCGCGTTTTCTACAGAGCATTTCATCAATGTTGGCATTCTGCATTTGTTCTCTTAAATCAACTCTTTGAGTTATGTGCATTTTTGCTCAGGGAGTGCTTGGAATCAAGGTGAAGATCATGCTCGACTGGGATCCCAAAGGAAAGCAAGGTCCAACAACTCCTCTTCCAGATCTGGTCACAATTCATCCTCCAAAGGAAGAAGAGTACATCAGGCCAGCTGTGCTGCCAACTGAAGTTGAGATTGAAGTATAGAGCAGAGCATCTATACCTATATCAGGCTCTACTTTAAACATCTTGAAATGCTGTTTACTTTGATAGATGAGTGATATAAGACGCGTTTGACCAATTTCGGATTTATATCAGCAAGTTTTGTTGTGCTTTTTGTAGAATGGTGTTTCTGCTAGTGAAAATTCATTATACCTAATACATTACATTTCAGTGTACAAGTTTGATCAATTTTATCAAAGTGCTTTGCTGTTCTTCGCATGTGGTTTCTAGTTGCATATATTCCGTGCATATGCTTTACATATAGGAAAATGCTAAACGAACATAGCCCTTGACATAGGCCTTGACATAATTTTGTTATTTTGTGTTGCAATTGTCTATTTTACCCATATCTCTATATTCTAATTGTTTTCCGCATTTTGGCCCAACAATTGGTATCAGAGCCTAGTAATGAAATTAAAGAAAATTTTTAAAATGAATAGAAAAGATTAAATGATTTTAGAAGAATTACAATATATTAGATCACTTTTAAGTAATATGGATTATGTTTACTTTTGGTGTACAAGTTTGATCAATTTTATTAAAGTGCTTTGCTGTTCTTCGCATGTGGTTTCTAGTTGCAATTTTGGTGAGAGAAAAATTCACCAAACCACCTAAATTAACGTACGAAAAATAATCACTCAAGGTTTGGCAATTTATAACGAGCAAATGACGACAATTGACGTTCATCTTGGCTGCCCAAGTTGAAATTCTGCCACAATTTGCATCCAAAATTTCCACACAATAAACCAAAATTTAGTATTATTTTCTTACCAAACAATTGACAACTTTGGCAAGTAATTGTCGACTTTCCCAACAATCTCTATCTTGATAAAAACGAGTCAAAAATTTTATCATCTCTTTTGGAATTCTTGATCACTATACTCGAAAAAAATTGGTAAGCCTTTGACGAAATTTGAGTCTCAAAGAATTTCATTGGCTCATGTCGAAACAAATTAAAGTGCTGAAAAATTATGGTGCAACTCTCATGTTTGGCTTCTCGGGAGCTCATCATCCATCAACATAAATTTCACCATATACCATGCATCATGCCAAACCAATACCATTGTGTAAATTCATGGACTGATAGTGATAGCGCATGCAATGAGAATGTATATAATTTAATAAGGGTATATTTGATTGGCATAGAAAATATTTCTTAAAAAAAAAATGTTTTCCCTGTTTTGAGGTTTTTTTCATGAAAAATATTTTTCAACTTTGAAAATATGCCTAATTTTTCTTGTTTTTAAGAAAACATTTTCTTTGGGGGATGAATGTTTTTGTTTTCCTCAAAACAAGGAAAACATTTTCTTTTTTAAGAAACATTTTCCGTGCCATTCAAATAATCCTAAATGAAATTATCATCTCTCGGAAGTAGAGACAAATTGTCTATCTAAGCAATTAGTTGAGTTTGCTCCACCTTTTGAATAGTTTTACTTGATGTGACCAACATGGGTGGATATGGGGGAGGCTGCACTGGGCTTCAGCCTAGTACAGCCATGGCCCATATCCTATTTTGTTTTGTAACTTTTCCATTTAAAAAGTTAGCGAAAAATTCATAAATAAGGTGTTTAGTTTACACCAATTCAAAAATCATGTTTATAGTTTGAAAATTTAAAAATCAGGTTTTTTTAAAAANCTAATATAATATAATATAATAAATCAATCCCACATGCACCACCCCTACCACTTCGGGGACTATTTCGGTGACCACTCTTCTCTGGCGATTGCTCCGATTCAGACGATCATTCCGACGACTATTCCGGCAATCATTCCGGTCACAGACGGTCATAGTTCAAAAATTTTATAGGTCACATTTAATTCGTTGGTCACAAATTTCAAAATTAGTTGGTCACAGATCAAAATTTATAAGTCACACAGTCACAGATTTTCAAATTAATTGGTCACACATTTTTTACGGTTACAAATTATATAATTTTTAGGTCACATATAAAAAAATGGTTAGTTTCATTGGTCACATATTTTCAAATTTGTTGGTCACAGATTATTTTTCAGTCACATATTGTCGAATTTTTAGGTCACAGTTAAATACTTGGTTATAGATAACCAAATATTTGGTCACATACCACTAAAATAAAATGTGACCTATGAAACCGAATAGTTGGTCACGTACACCAAAAACCCAACCCCCGGTCCCGATCTACCAATAGTTGGTCACATACACCAACCGACGCGACCGCCAGAAATCATCACAGCCACCAGGACCACCAGGACCTCACCAAAAATAGTTGGTCACATACACCAACCGACACGATCGTCAGAAATCATCACAGCCACCAAGACCACCAGGAGCTCACCAAAATCGTAGTCACATCCTCCATAGCCACCAGCACATCTAACTGCACAACCAACAAAAATACCCAAAACCCCCCATCAACACCAAAACACCACCAACACTAGAACAACACCCAACCACCACCACAACACCACCACAACACTGCACATAACACCATGCCCAACCGCCACACCATCGTCGACCACCGCCACCACCATCATCTACCCACCAAACACCATGATCGATCTGAAAAGTCCCCAACTGCAGCAAGACCAGCACTACCACAGAACTCTCACACACAATCGGCTTCCACATACAGAAATCACACAAATCAACTTCCACATATAGAAATCACACAAATCGGCTTCGCCCAGCGCCACCCGACGACGTCGCAAGTCACCATTGAGAGCCCATACATCGATACTCACAGCGAAGAGGCGAGTGACACTATGATGATTTCACAGCAGCTGTTGAGCCCAATGCTCACGCCGTTGAGTCGTCGCTCACAGCGAAGAGGCGAGCGACGCTATGATGATTTCGCAGCAGCCTTTGAGCTCGATGCTCACACCGTTGAGTCGCCGTTGAGGTCAATGCTGTGAGGGAGAAACGAGAGAGAGAGGCGATGGGAAGAGGTGGGTAGAGAGAAAGAGAGAGATGAAAAATGATTTAGGGTTTG
>OU503039.1:6529943-6562347 GCA_912172775.2 Fraxinus pennsylvanica | reverse complement strand
TTGTAAACCAAACCATATCCAACTCTCAACTTTTTTCCCTGATTCTGTGTGAATGGCACATCTGAATGTGGAATAGGTATCGCGGCTGAACCAGGAACGTCATGGTGCATTTTCTGGTTTTCCGTTGCCAGCACGTGGCAGTCACGCGCCGGCAGACGCGCCGGCGGCCAGGCGCGTGTCCCTCGGCGCAGCATGTCCGGCGTCGGAATTCCCAACCCAGCCCACTGGTCAGGCGCGTGGGCTGGAAAAGTGGCCGGATCCGGCAGATCTAGGGCGGCGGCGCTAGGGTTTCCACCTAGGGCCGCCGCCTGAAATTGTGGCTGAATTAGTGGCATGAGGCCAGTAATCTGGGTTGTACTGTGCGACGGGAAGAAGTCATCGCCGGCAAAAAATGGTGGCTGGGTGGTGGTTCGGTATTTAGGGTAGGGTTTCATCACTGTCGTTTTTTCATCGCCGGCAAGAAATGGTTATTCGGGTTTTTATTCGTGAAATTGAGAGAGGACATCTGGGAAGCTGTGAGAGAAATGTATTCCGACGCTGAAAATTTTTCCCAGATCTTCGAAATTAAATCCAGGTTGTGGCAAACCGAGCAGGGAGAACGCGAGGTAATTGATTATTACCTTGAGATGACGGCGTTATGGCAAGAGCTCAACTCGAGTTCCGAGGAAAAATGGAAGTGCCCAGAGGACAGCATCTACTACCGGAAAAAATTGGAGAACGAAAGGGTTTTCGAATTGTTGGCTGGGCTCAACCGTGTCTTGGACGACGTTCGTGGAAGGATACTCAGCCAAAAACCTCTACTGTCGCCACAAGAGGTGTTCGCAAAAGTCAGGAAAGAGGAAAATCGAAGGAAAGTGATAATTGGAGGTATGGCTGCTGGGTTTGGACCTGGATTCGAAACTTCAGGCCCAAGTGTGATGGGAACTGGGCCTCTAATTAATGGGCCATCTAATTTTAAAGGCAACCCAACTTATTTCCACAAGGAGGCTACAATTAATGATGGGCCCATTTATTCTAATGTTGGGCATAGAAGAGTGAGCCTATATTAAAAAGGGTCGGCTAGTGGGTCAAATTCAAAACAACAAAAGGTGACCTTAGTGTGAACATTGCCGGAAAACAGGACATAAGGAGGACACATATTAGGATCTACACGGAAAGCCAGCAGATTGGAAACCGAGGCAAAGTAACAGAAATCGAGGATACCAAGCATCTATTGATTATCCAACAGGAAACCCAAAGAATCCAGTGGAGCCTTTAACTCGGAGCAAATTGAGCAACTCTACAAAATATTTTCTAACCTTCAACCATCAAGTCAGGCTACTAAATATAATCCTTCAAGTTCTCTAGCTCACAGAGGTAATTTTTTGGGAGTATTAAAATCCACTACTCAATCTAAAATGCCCTGGATCATTGACTCGGGAGCCTATGATCACATGACGGACTCCTACCGCCTATTCTCTTCATACACATGTGCTGGTAATCTTAAAGTTAAAATTGCCGATAGGTATCTGTCAACTGTTGCAGGAAAAAGGAGTATTCAAATTTCTGATTCTATAACTTTAAAATCCGTCCTTCATGTTCCAAATCTATCATGCAATTTACTATCTATCAGCAAAACTGTGGTGTGATAATCAAGTTGCTCTTCATATTGCATCCAATCATGTGTTTCATGAGCAAACTAAACATATTGAAATTGATTGTCATCTTGTTTGCCAGAAAATTCAACAAGGTTTGATTTCTACAAGGCATGTGAAGACTGGAGAACAATTAGGGGATCTCTTCACGAAAGCGTTAAATGGGGTTCGGGTTGATTACCTTTGTAATAAGTTGGGCATAATTAATATCTATACTCCAACTTGAGAGGGAGTGTTATAGATTGTAGTAAGTTGTTTATAGCTAGCTAATTAGCTTAATTCTAGATTCCTTTTTTACATACTTTCCTAAGATAGTTTCCTAAGTTTTGTATATATATATGTATCGTCTTTTCCAACAGTGTATGAGAAAAAGAATATTTTCCAATCTTTCCTTAATTCACACTTAGGAAGCTATAACAAAAATCTTAAACAATTTAACGAGCAATTGTACAAAGAGAAGAATTACCATGAGATATAACCATCAATCACGAGCATTAAGACCTCTCTAATAGTTGAATTTTGAGTTTCACTAGTAGTTGTATCAAACTCAAGTTGGCCACCGCAAACTAAAGGAGAAGATAGATCACTGATTCTTGATTAATCTTGGAATGAAATCAACCATATGCTAAATGTCCCAACTTCTAGATGCCATCAAGAGATAACTAAGGCTTCAAGACGAGGGCAAGACCTTTCTTAGGGTAAACTTAGATTGCCCACAAAAGATGGGGAAGGTTCAACGACCAACAAGAAGCAAGAAAAGTAGTTCCTATTTCAAAATTATAAGGTAATTTAAACCCTTGAGGGGAGAATTTCAGATATTTTAGTAGCATGTGGTTACATTGCATGAAATACACATGCATATGTATATGAACACTCTGGGTTGTGTTGAACTCAATTGTGATGGTTAGCAAAGTGAACGCAACCAAAATCACAGGGGGAAAAAACACTGAATATATGGGCAACAAAAGACAATTACTGATTACTAAAAATAATAAAATAAATAAATAAACATACCTCTAGCTGCATATATTGTTGCTAATTCTTGGAATTGAATATCATAGCATATACCTATGCCAATACGCCCAACATCTGTGTACAAGAGTCTCAGTCATTAAGAAATTGGATGAAGACATAAAAATGATTTCACATCAAAAACCTAAATGATTGAAAAACATGTTTTCAAACTTCATTTGACCTCAGGTACATAAAGTAAAAGACTACAATGAGCTGCAAAGGAAATAGAAGTTAAGAATATAATTTTTAGTTGATTTCTACATTCTACAGTTTCTTTTCCATAATGACACTTGCCACAAAATGTGGAAAATAAAATTATAAGCAGCAACAAAGCAACATCTTTATGAATGTTAAGATAATACTCCCTCAATCTCAAATTGGATGTCCAAGTTTGATGAGGCACAGATTAAGAAAGAGTCGAAATTATGTATAATTTCCTCATTTTCCCAGTATTCCATTGTACAAGTTACAGTGATGTCTGGGGCTTGTGTCAGCACTGGCATGGAATTTTCAAATAATATTTTGTTTAATGAGTGTAGTTTGATAGAAAACAATCTGGAAATAATTTCATTGAAGGAAAGAGGACACAATATCAAGATACTCTAAAAAGAAAAGAACATCTAAAATGAAAACGGTATTACAAATTTCTGAAAGTTCAATTCGAAGTCCACCTCTGTAAGAGGTTCAAAACCTTTAGAGAGATATCCAACATACATCCCTCAAGTAAAGAAGATCTGGCAAATCCTTAAGGGCAATATGGTTTAGTTATTCAACATAAATCTCTCTCAAATATTTAGTAAAATATTATATAAATGAGCAATATCTGTCTTTGACATCTTGTACAAAGATCTTTAGTCTATATTTGATTTATCATGGTATACAAAGAGAAATCCTGTAAAACCTGTATCCACAATGGTAGGGGTCTCCCCTGCTGTAAGAGTTTTTGATTCTTTAAACGTCATTTGGCCCGGTATATCAATGTCAAAGAGATGAATCTGGAAAATGGAATAAGTCATTAAACCACCAGTGATCATAGATGTTATCCAAGTAGTCAATTGAGAAATTCTGAACAGATAGTATTTTGTGTCACGCTAGCTGCTGTTATACCGAAGACAGTGTAAGATACGGAAAAGAACAACCTTCCTGTGCTTAGCCTTAAGTTTTCCATCTGTACCAAAGACGCAGCAGGTGTTATACAACCTATCACCACTACGTTCTGGTATGGATCCACCAATTATTGTGATCTTTAGTCTCCGGGAAAGTTCAGACAGCATTGCAGTTGAAGGAGATTTATCAGCATCAATTTGCTCCGCATATACTGGGAAACTATCATTTGAATATGGGCTATTCCATATTTCCTAGCATAAAAGGAGGTTATCATGTCAATTTGGTATATGACATAATGATTCACGAGAGATACTCGAACCATAAAATATCATATGTGATAATTTGTGGATGAGAGTTCGTGATGCTGATGAGAGAAGCTAGAGTACCCAAAAATTAGTTAAATGAATATCATCTCTTGAACACAATGCACAAACAATGATAATAGAATCGCAGATTCAGAAACAATATAAAAAAGTACAGAAGAAAAAATTAGTAAGATTCTACTCGCATACAGGTAGAAGAATAAGCTGAGCACCCTTTCTTGCAGCCTCCTCAATTGCTTCCCCAGCATGAGCAATGTTTCTGTCCTTGTCCGAAGTCACAGACAACTGGCAAAGTGCAATCTTGAACTGAAACATATGGAAGGAACCATTAAAATGTAATGTCGTGGCTGCCCTAAAACAAATGCATATTTTGACTTCTAAATTCAAAATAGGTTGCATGCCCAAAAGTTCACCAGACCATAACCCTTGATGCAAATTGAATTTACAAACAGAAATAGGAGATAAAATTATTATGGCATGCACCATTGGAACTAATACCTTCAATGGGAAGCTACAAGACAATTTTTGGATTGTATTTCGGCTGTAAAATCGAATATAAAATAATCTGGCTCAAGTTATTATTTAGGGCAATACTTCATGATTTATTACCTGTTATCATAATAACTTAATGATGTTGTTCAAATTCATATACAACTCTTTGATCGATTGACAATTAAGTGCTTGTTCGGTTAAGCTTTTAAGGCTTATATATAGTGGGTCTCCGTTGTTTGGTACAGATAGGACAAAATAAATAGAGTTATTCCACGTATGCTTTAAAAAGGCAACTTGATTGGCATTTTTTCCAGTTTTCCTTTTAACTGTACATGGCTCAATCTTCCTTTTATTTTAGTTTAGATAAGAGCCAATAGAAATATTTCCTTAATAGGTAAACCATCGCCATGCTACCTCTGAATTCTTAGTTCCTCTCTTTTAGTTTCAGTATTTCATTGACATGGTACCTAATCCCACAATTTCACCCTGATTTATTCATGTAAATTCTTCATTTTGGTAGCTATGCTTTCACCCTTCAACTGTCTTTTCCAATTAGCAACAAAGTCAATGAGATTTGTAGGTTGTCTTGTATAAACAATTTTAAGAGGACTTATGCCTGAAGTTCAAATCTTTGAATGGCCAGGTGCAAATTGTTCTTGTGCAGTAACAACTTTTCATTGCTTATGATTGTCTCCCGCCATGCAACTTAGAAAATTTTCAAAGCTTCTGTTCATAACTTTGAGCTTGCTCAATTATTTGGGAATGATAAGAAACACTTTACTGTTTGGGGCATCCATTTACCATTTTGATACAAATAAAATAGTCCATCTTTAACTTATTCCTTGCTGGCTTTTGAGTAGCCCCACAACAAAGTCCATGCTTACATCCTCCCGGGGAGTTGGTGGTGATGACAGGGATGAGTGGAAATGCACTTGAGTTTTAGATTCTTGGCATATTCAACATCTTTTGACGAAGTTATAAACATTTTGTTCCATCAATGTGCAAGTCGCGAACCTGAGAGATGGTTCCTCCCGTCACATCCAAATACAACCAGCCACCATCCAATCCAACTGGCCATGTCACCGTTGCCGGTCACCACCGCAGACGACCTAACCTTTCGGCCTCACGCCACAAATTTTTAGACTATGTCCCGAAAACCTAGCAGATGCCGGAAACCCTAGTGTTGCTACCCGAGGACGAACAATCGGAGGTTCAATTGACAGCGTACATGACGGCGATCTAGTAGAGGCCCATGGCAATTCCATCCATGGTGGTAACCGATTAATTTCAGATCTAGGGAAGAAGATGAAGAGATTGATGCACGTGAGCCAAGTGCCGATCCCGCAAGTTCCGGCCATCTTCCAGCCACACGCACCTGTCCGGGGGGCGCCAAGCTGTTCCGACTTCGAAAGGGGCGGTGCATGGAGTACACGCCGATTTGCCGGTGAGTCGGAATTTGCCAAATTCCACCACGCTGGGACGAGGCCGTTTCGATCATTGGTTTCATTATCAAATGGCTCATTTGCGCAAAATCATGGGAGACATATTCAAACAGTTAAAGGTTTTTAGTTCACGATTTAGAGTTGAGGCAAAGGAGTTTGTAGTCTCTATACGGAATCAGGCTTTGTTCAGCTGTTAGAATGGGGATCGAAGATATTGGGCACAATTTGCATGGGCCGATTTGATGCCGTGTGGATGATGAATATGAGGGATAAGTTGAGGATGGCTAATAAGAAGGGGGATTTCGTCGCCAAATTTAATGAGTCTTCTCAAGCTTTCTTGGCACAACGTTGTGCTAACAGTCGTAGTAGGTTTTTTATGATAGCACAGTATGGGGAGAGGCGTCGAAAGAAAGTTGTGATGGTGCCGGAAGGAGCGAATAGAGATGGATGGGTGTCGGTTTTACGGGTGTTCCAGGCAGTTGTTGATTCATTTGTTGTCGAAAATAAGGTTAAATGTAAACTAGCTGAAGAAAGGAGACGATCAGGGATGACCTATGCCGATGTCATGGCAAGCGTATGGGTACCGCAAAATGCTAATTAGCGGGAGTAGTTGGATAAGGAAAGGGCAGAGAATGAGGGGTTTGATCCTAACACTGCATTAAGGGCTCGCATCCAAGCATTGAAAGGGGAATTGGATGATTAGATTAAGATAGTGGAGAGTGGGTCTATAGTGGGTTCCATAATTACCCATTATCATAAGTGTTGGTGGGATTAGCTCAGTCTCTTGCTAATGGAAAATATGTAGCGACTTTGGATTCTAAGGAATTCCCATCTATAAGGGCCCAAACTAAATATAAGTAGGTGGTGGATAAGCTTACAGGTGAATCTTAGATTCAAACTGAAATGGGGAATTCCTACGGTGTTGGAAATAAGGTTGAGGCGAAGGAAACAGATCGGGTTGAAATGGCTTCAATGGTCGAGGTATATCGAGAAGAGGAACCTCGAGTTGAGGTAGGGGAGCCGGGTATTATGAATTTGAATTCGGAGTTATTGGAAGCTACAAAATGGCCTACAAATGAGGGTGCGTTGGACGCAACTCCATCTATTAAGGGATCATTGTTGGTTAGTGAGCAACTGAACGAAACTGTATTGGTAGATAGTTCAGCGTTGGCACTTGAGAAACAGCAAGGGGCGATAGGTTCAGCTACTATGGTAGTGAATACCTATTGTAGGAGATATTCTAAGTCTTCGAAGGAATGGGATCCTGGGAATGATAATGCTTTGGTGGTGTGGGTTGGAGGCGTCGAGAATGGGGATACGGAATGTGATGTTGTACAGGTGGAGGAAGAGGAGGGATGCTGTTATAACTCCATTTATGCTGAGGAGACGGTGGAAGCTAGTGCACTTGATGACAGACATCGACCGTCAAATTGGATCCTTCAAAAAATTCTGGATTTCAACAAGATGGTAGGTATGTTATGTGATGGGTACAAAAATAAGCTTTTACAACTATTCGAGGAATTGGAGGCTAATAGGGGAAATGGATTGGGTACATCAAGAGAAAAAACAAGAAGAAAGGGGGATCGGGAGCTTAAGCGTCTCGAATGCTCGGTAAATTATGATCTCAAGGGTGGAGAGTCAAGGAGATGTCACATAGGGAGGGATGATGAAATGTTTAGATGATTCCAAAAATAATTAGTTGGAATGTAAGGAGGCTTAATGAAGCTAGGAAAAGATTGGATGTTCAGAATCTATTAAGGGGATGGAGGGCTGACCTTGTATGTCTACAAGAAACAAAGTTGGAGGTCGTTTCGAAGGCAATCTGTGTGCATCCTTTGGGGGGACAGCATATGGGGTATCAATTTACAGGATCATCGGGGGATTCAGTAGTGCTAGTTATGTGGGACACTAAAGTTTTTGGTATGGAGGAGGTTTCTAAAAGGTTATTCTCTCTATCACTTTCGTTTAGAAATATTGGGGATAGTTTTCATTGGATATTTATAGGAGTTTATGGGCATAATGTAGATGAAAGTAGAGGTGGATTGTGGGATGAATTGGCTGAGATGATGAATTGGTGAAACCTCCCAACGTGTATTGGATGAGATTTTAATGTGGTCCAATTTCCCATTGAGAGGTCCAGTGGGGGGAGATTAACATGGGCTATGGAGGATTTTTCAAGCTTTATCAGGGAAAACATGTTGGTGGACTTGCCGTTGATTGGGGGAGAATTTACTTGGTCATCCAATCGAGACTCCAAATAGATCTATTTTTGATTTGTGGAGAGTGAGAGGCTAAATACCCAGAGGTCACGTAGAGGAGATTGGGGAGGTTGTATTCAAATCATTTTCCCATTTCGTTATCTGGGAATGCAAGGCACAGTGGAAGAAGGTCTTTTAGGTTTGAGAGGATGTGGCTAAAAGTAGAAGGTTTCAAAAAACGAGTACGGAATTGGTGGGCATCCTATGATGTCAGGGGGTCTCCTAGTTATGTGTTAAATTGGAAATTGAAGGCTTTGAAAAAGAATCTTAAGAGGTGGAATGAGGAGGTGGTGGGAGATGTTACCTATCGCAAAAATCAATGCCTATCAGATATAGAAGAGTTGGATTAGAAGGGTGGAGGACCGGTAGGGGACGATAGGGCCAGACGTGGAGAATTAAGAGAAGAATTGGAGAGATTGGTGGCGATGGAGGAGATTGTATGGCGTCAGAAATCTAACGTCAAGTGGTTGAAAGAAAGGGACAGATGCACCCAATTTTTCCATAAGGTAGCTAATTTACAACATGCGTAATAATTTTATCACTATATTAGAGGTTGATGGGGTCAATTATGAGGATCCACATGATATCGGGACCCATATGATAAGGTTTTATCATAATCTTTATCGTGAACAGCTGGACTGGAGGCCAGAATTGGAGGGGCTAGATTTTTCTACTATTAATGAAGAGGATGCTAATTGGTTAGAGAGACCATTTGGGGATGATGAAATTAAGGAGGTGGTGTTCAACATGAATGACGATAAAGCTCCAAGACCTCATGGATTCTCTTTCTCATTCTTTAAGGCTTATTAGGAAGTGGTATGATCAAACATTGTGTAGGTTCTTACCTATTTATTTCAGTGTGGAAGATTCCTAAGAAATATCAATGCTACATTTATTGTGTTAATTCCTAAGAAATCGGGAGCCACAGATATTAAGGACTTTCGTTCTATTAGCTTGGTGAGTGGGGTATACAAGATAATCGCGAAGATTTTGGTGAATAGATTTAAGGAGGTGTTGGGGAAAGTGGTGTCTAAATTTCAGAATGCCTTCGTCAAAGGGCGCCAGATTTTGGATTCAAATCGGGAGCCACAGATATTAAGGACTTTCGTTCTATTAGCTTTGTGAGTTTGTTATACAAGATTATCGCGAAGATTTAGGCGAATAGATTGAATCAGGTGCTGGGAAAAGTGGTATCTAAATTTCAGAATGCCTTCGTCAAAGGGCACCAGATTTTGGATTCCGTACTTATTGCAAATAAATGCATTGATTCAAGATTGCGACTAGGGGTTCCAGAAATATTATGTAAGCTCGACATTCAGAAAGCTTATGATTACGTTAACTGGGGATTTGTTTTGTATATGGATAGGAATCTAATTTGTGCGGGAGAGTTAGATTGTACAGGTTTCACAGGTGCACTTGGTGATGGAGTGTTAAAATTGTTCAAGGGAGCACTTGCAGCTTTTAAGGCTACTAGGAAAATGACATTTACATCACGCATGTTGAAGTGAGGGATGGTTTAAATTCCACTATCACTGATACTTATGACACACGAAAGTGGCACAATAAGTTAGCTCACATTAGTGTTAAGGGACTTCAATTTTTTAATGACAAAGGTGTCTTTGGTAAGGATCAGGTGTCGACATGTTATTTTGCAATCGTTGTATGCTTGATAAATATTGTATAATTTCATTTGCATCTAACACACATAAGACGTCTAGAGTGTTAGAATGCATCCATGCTAATTTGTGGGTCCAGAGAGCAATCCCACTTTTGGTGATAACAAATATTTTCTGTCTATTATTGATAATTTCTCAAGACGTGTGTGGGTTTATTTGTTGAAAGATAAATTTGAAACTTTCGTGAATTTTAAAAATTAGAAAGTTAAGGTGGAGAACCATACAGGTAAGAAAGTGAAATATTTCCCACTAATAATGGTCTCGAGTTTTGCATTGCTGAATTTGATAATTTGTGTAATGAATCCGACAATACTAGACATAGGACTATGCCTTACACTCCCCTGTAAAATGGGGTTGTTGAAAGGATGAATCGTACTTTTTTTAATTAAAATTAGATGTACAGTGTTGAGTTCTATTGTGCCCAAGTCTTTTTGGGGTGAAGTGTTATGACTGCGTGTTATCTGACTAATATGACTCCTTTCGTTACTTTAAATTGTAATACTCCGTACAAGATTTGGTACGATAAATGTGCTAATTATTCCATACTTAGGACATTTGGTTGTGCTACTTTCTCTCATCAAATTGAGGGAAAATTAATTTAGAACCTAGAGTTAAGAAGTGTGTCTTCAAAAGCTATCCTGAGGGAGTTAAAGGATATATGTTATGGGATAGAAGCCAAAATGGTGTGAGATAATTATAAGTTGCAATGTCACATTGAATGAGTTTGAGATGCCTTGCAAAGAAATTGAAGAACGGCAAGAAACTTTTAGGGAAGAATCCTTTGTTGAGGTGGAGTTTGTGAGTATCCACATCCCACTACCTCGAGCGAGGTGAACAATAATACACAAAATCAACAGAACATGGAGTTAGAAGTTGATGAGGAAGATGTTGATGACAACCCTATCGACCAAAACCCTCTAACTAATTATCAATTAGCTAGAGATACAGAGAGGAAACCACATGAGGAACCCCAAAGGATGTCGGACTATACCATGGCCTATACTAATTATCAAGAACTAGTTGATTACAAGCCAAATACCTATGAGAAGGCTATGAGGAGTGAAAAAAAGTAAGAGTAGCTAGGTGTCATGAGAGAAGAGATGAGTTCTCTTACCAAGAATCAAACTTGGGATTTAGTTCCTAGAACTAAGGATAAATCAATAGTTGGATGCAAATGGGCTTATAAAATTAAGGAGGGAACTAGTGAGAGTGAACCCGTAACACACGGTTAGGTTAGTAACCAAGGGGTACGTGCAGAATGAAAGGGTATATTATAATAAGATCTCTTCGCCAATTGTTAAGTACCACTATTAAGTTCATGCTGGCTTTTGTTGCTTACTGTGACGAGGAAATTGAACAACTTGATATCAAAATTGCTTTTTTGCTTGGTGATCTTGATGAAAAAAATTTACAAATCAGCCCAAAGGTTTTAAAAGTAAGTCTAAACCTAACTATGTGTGGTTTTTAAAGAAATCTCGTTATGAACTAAAACAATCTCCGCTTTAGTGGTATAAAAGGTTTGATTCTTGTGCGTTGTCTAATGGTTTCAAGAGGATTGAGTTTGACCATTGCTTGTATTACTTGCACCACAGTACTAATAAAGAGTGTATGCATTTGTTACTTTCCATGGACGACAAGTTGTTAATTGGACATGAAGGTGGTAAACAAGATTAAAAGGAGTTAGGAAAGAATTTAACATTAAAGACCTAGGACATGCTAGGAAGATTCTTGGTAAGGATATTATCCGGGATAGGTCTAATTCTTGCTTGTACGAGCATTGTTATTAATTGATTTGGAACTTGCGCGGTGTTGTTTGATCAATTGAACGTTTTATTCTCTTCACAGGAATCCAATTGCAACGAAAAAGTTAAATGCCAATCCATGTACACATTTAAGCATAGAATGGATGCATATCTTTATGAAATAACATCGCATAATTTTACATTTGTATGTACATCAAGAAAAAATATTGACCACTCACCTTGGAAATTGGAGGGGTGGGCAAAGGAATAGCAGGAGGGATTCTAGCTTCCTCGGCCTTGAATGGAGAGGCCATTTTTGTCGCCGCTGAAACAGTGCGGATCGGATTTACACAATTTTTGTTGATTCTGTCGATAGAATCTGTGCTACGGTTGAGGGAAAATGAGGAACGGGAATGAAAATTGGAACGGAAGGAAGAGCAACAGAGATACGAAATTGAAGAATGGTTATTGAGAAATCTGGTGACGGAGTGGAGTGATGAAGACGAGAGCATTCCAATGGTGGCAACCGTCATTTTCAGGGAGCTGGGTTTTGTTTAGGAGCAGTAGATTGACTACAAATTTGTCAAAGAGAACATTCCACTGTTGGTCCTCGTATCCATTCCAAATAACAAATTGGTTAGTGCTCAAGTTATTATTCCCCCGTTTGACACCCATTCTTTTCCCATTCTCTTTCTCATTTTTTTCTCTTTCTTCATTTCAACCACACATTCTATCAATAAAATAATATTACACATAAACCCAAAAAATTTTCTTATTTTTCAACCACACATTCTTCCCATCAATCACTATTCCAAAATTTATTCTTCACCAAAATGGGTGTCAAACACACCCTATAAGTTATTAAGGCCCGTTCGGGAGGGATTAAAAGCCAATTAAAATTAAAAATATGATCGTTATTGGGTCTCACTCGTCTAATAAAAGTCAACAATAACGACTATATTTTCAATTTTAATCCGATTTTAATCTCCCCCATACAAAGCCTAACATTGTTGTAGAATCAGTCAAGGAATGTCAATTCCACTGACCAGCTCAAGTGGCATGCGGCTCTACTTGGGAAAAGCTCAAGCCGGCTCAGCTCGCAACTCATTGGGATCGAGCCAAGGCTTGAGTCAAATCTCATTTTCGAGTGCTGGCTCGAGCCCAAGCCAGGCCCGTGTCGTCACACCAAACACGGGCCAATTTTGGCATTTGTCTTTGAAATAAGGTAGCTACGACGACCTTTTTAAAGGCAGTTGTACCGTTGCCTTTATTAAAATAAAATAAAAATAGAATTTCAGGAAAAAAAGGGTTGAATTGGTCGAGCCCCATTTTTTCGGTCAAGCTTTGGCTAAGCTCAACTCGAGCCAAAAAAAATAAAAAAGGTCAATCCGTTTTTATTTGAACCGCGAACTTCAGTTCGAATTGTTTACATCCCTAAATCAGTCCCCAACAATAACAATAGAAAATCCAAATTTTTGTTGGGTTGTCATGTTATTGTCGAGGAAATGTCTCATTTTAGGTTTTTGCACATTAGTAATTTTTGAAAACAATATTTGTTATTTAGTTTCATAAAATTGAACACGTGAAGATTACCCAATGACTTAAGAGAAAATTGAATAGTTTCTATTATTGAAGATCGATTTGTAACTATAATGGTGTTGAAAACAATATTAAAAGAGTAGAGGCCAACTTGTTAATTGATTATTAGATTAATGCAAAATTCAAATTTTTTATAATAATTTCATTAAATTGATGACAGCAAAATTTACACTCAATTAAATCATGTCGAGTCATTTGATCCGTTGTGATATCGAAGTCATGATCATAAATTCTAGCCATAAGAGTGTCATTTTAAGGAAGAGAATGTTAAGAATATATAGTGCATAAAAAAACGAAGTATCAATAATGACTATTATGTTTCCATCTAATTTACAAACGCACGAATTTGTTTTTCTTTTACTTTCTTTTTCATTTTGCTAGTTTTCCTTTCTTGATTTTCTCGACGTTTAGCTTCTTTTAATTCTTTCATATAAGATTAATGATGCAGAATATTACTCCTTGATGCTAATATATTGCAATATACTATCTAGGGAATTTTGAATATCTAATTGTTTATCTATAATCCACATTGATAAGGTATTTGATTTTCATTTTAAATTTTGAATTCTACCCTCCATAATAGGAAGAACGAGCATAAGAAAGTAAGAAACATGGGGAATGAGCGCTTGTTTTTAGAAGTGTAAAGGCCTCCCACAACCAGGTTTTAAGGTGTAGATACTAGGCCAACGTTCCCATATATTTTTTCGTCTAAACAAGTTTTTTCCTTTTTCTTAAATATAAGTCCACATGGGTCATACTTATCGACACTTTTTGACTAGTCTATGAAAAGAGAAACTTCAATGAATAATAGTGCTCTAGTGAATCCTACTTTTGAGGGAAAAAAAGATGGACTTCAATGGAAGGAAAATTTACATTGCCAATCATTCATTGCAAAACATATATAAAACTTCAACAAGTTGTAGCTTGAAAGAATGAACAAAAATGACATTTTAATATCTCCATATTCAACTTCAGTGTTTACTGAGCTTCAAACTGTGTGCAAGTGGACTCCATATGTGTTATGAAAAGCATTGAGGAAGAAAAGAAAACATCCCGACAATCCACAAGGTTGTTTAGAGAAGTTGCAAAGCCGAGACTCCTCGTGTATCAGATGCATCACTTACGTACAGGCTACTATATATCGGTGTCTATTAGGCATCATCACCCCCATCTGCAACTTGCAGAACGTCTCCATCTGGTGTTTGATCCAATCACAAGTATTGTTTATGTATCCGGGCTCTATTCTCTTCCCACCATAGTCTAGCATGCATCTCCCCAAATTTCTCTCGGCTGCATTTTCAATTTAAAATCAAGTAAGAATAGTGTAATTGATCGAGTCCTGAACCCGATTTATGAAAGCAACTCTCAATGTGAGAGCTACGTCCATTAGCTGTTCAAAGTTTTCAATATCAAGTGTGTCTCTTAGAACACAAACACTAACAATCATTTATATATTGCAGAAATATTAGAGCGACATGATACAAATATGAATACTTAATAAGAGTGTAGTGTGATTAGTTTCGGCATAGTTCAACTTAAACTAACCTGAATCTAACGCGTCTGAGTTCTCTTTTACCATCTGGCAATGCCCTGATGGTAATGTATACCCCGGGCTCATCCTGTTCAACCCATTCAGTTTCAAGATCACTGGCATTGCTTATCGATATCTCTCCAGAGCGATCAGCATCCTTAGAGGAACTAGTCCTCATGGAGGCATCCATTGAGGATGTTTCTGTTTTAGCTCCACTAATGCTCGAGAGTTTTGGAGTTGAGGCAACGCCAAAAGAATCACAGTTATATCGAGAATGCATTGACTGCTGATCGAGTGAATCTGAAGATGAGAACGTCATTCCAGTTGGTCGGTGTAAAGTACGCGGGAGTCTTTCTCTGCCCAGTGGTGGTGTTACTGGACTGGCTTCAGCAGATTCAATCTTCGAACTGCTATCATCTTCAGATCTTGGAGTTGTTGGGAGAGCAAAAGCTTGGCGGTTTAGTCTTTGGACATTGTAAAGTTCCGACACTTTCTCACAATTCTCGGCCCACCAACTTTGAGCTTGCCATTTGTTGAATATTTCTCGGCTGACCAAAACAGATCACATCAATCAGAAAACTAAAGTATTTTCAATCTTTCTATAAAATGATTGAAGAAAAGTGCAAACGAAGTAATCATAAGAAACTAAGCAAAAGAGATGCAAAATTCAAAGTTTTTGATATCTAAATTGCTAGTTTCTCAAACAACATCTATGAATTTAAATAAAAAAGAAACTTTGAAGCATATCTTAGAAAGAAACACGACTTTTCAAGCTCACCACTATTCATTAACCAATTCTAACGGATTCTAATTTTTAAAAAAAAAAAAGTAATCCAGGAATAGTTCAAATATTTGAAGTCGGTCCACATCTCGAACTTTTTATATAGAGTTTCCAACGTCCAAAACAAATTTAGACATTTAAGCTCAATCGTATACAATTGAAGGCTTAAACAATACATTTAGCTTTCGTTTTAGCCACAGGAAAGATTAAAGAGTACCTGCAGGTCTTAAATTCTTGAGGCAACGAGTTTGGTAGCCTTATATTAGAAATAAAAAAAATAAAAAATAAAAAAAGTTTGGTGGTCTAAGAATAAATCCATTTCCCCCAAGTAATCAAACTACCATGTTAAATTATCATTTATTCGACAACCACCAATTAAAGTGGCCCTACACAATATTTCTTTACATATTCTGCATACTCAAAATCGAAGATTGGCCTTCTTTACATGCAAAAATTTGGATTACATTTGACTTTTCTTAGACGGCAAGAGAATCTTCCCACAAAATAATGAGTTATGACAAGCTAGCAAGCAACCAAGAAAACTATTAAGAACTTTTCATATGAATACATACTGACTCACAGTCCATTCAAAGTAATGTCATGATACCAAGGATATTAAACCTTAAACTATACTAATTAGTGGCAATGATGTAGAAATGCAATTGTTGTGAACATAAAGCAGGAACAAAAAGATAATCCCATTGCATTCTTATATTATGTGCTGCTTTTCTTTCTTAGCGGTAGATGGAAAGTTAAAAGTTAAGCTTCTAGAAATGACAAAAACTCGTATATTTAAACACGTATTAGCATGCACAAATCGATATGGCATGTTACTATTTATATAAAAATGGCTAAGATATCATAAAATTACCATTCATTTTAGACAAACCGCCATCATAAACCTTAGAAACCCATCCGGCCATTTCTATCAAGTCATTCTTCATTTTTAGAGCAAGAAATCCAACTAGGGATGAAATGGAAAGTGAAAATTATAGCTAGGCTTCCAAACGTTTCAATTAGAGTATGTTTGATTGACTTTATTTTTCATGGAAAATGTCATTTTTCCACCGAAATTCCTACTTTTGGATGTTTGATTGACATTTTTTCCATGAAAAATATTTTCCAAAAGATGGTCGCGTGATTATATTTTCCTCAAAAACAAGAAAAATGTTTTCTTTGAGGAGGAGTAGGTTTTTATTTTTCAAGCAATTCCCTCTTTCTCATCTACCCAATAATAAAAAATGAACAAGTAAAATATTTTCTAAATAGAAAATTAAATCAATCAAACACATTTAATTAATAGTTTTCATGCAAATAAATTCTATGTAATTCAATTGTCTAAGACTTATTTTCTTTTCATACAAATTTCATGTTTGCAATCAAACATACTCTTAGTGTGATTTTCGATCTCAACCTATATATATTTGTGAATTTGATCCCTACATGATACAAACATTCAATGTGAACATTAAAATCACACGCAACTTTCACATGACTTAAAATTGGATAACAAAACTATCAAAACACATAACATCCAACTTTATGTCACATGAAAGTCGTGTGCAATTTTATCGTACACATTCACAATTTTTATAAAGTAGGAATCCAAATTCATATATTTAATAGGTTGAAAACAACTAAGCATCCAAAACCACACGTAGTCGAAAGTTGAGGAGCCTAGCTCAAAATTTTCCAAATAGAAAACAGTGAAATGAAAGCTCCATAGCTCTGTTTCCTGTTTAGAAGCCGAACCCGGATGTGCCGGATGCATATTTTGTCACTACTCAAGTTTCGGAGTGATAAAGGATGCTGCATTTGTTTTAAGTCTATACAAACAAATAGACAAGAAACAGTTCACAAATGGACAAATCAAAGAAGAACTAGCTAGTAATAAAGATTGAAAATGAAAGGACTAGGAATCCCCGACAAGATAATAACTATCAGTAAAGGCTGCCCAACACAATCAACACAGACCCACTGAAGACTTTCTAGGAGTTTTGCTTTTTGGACTTTCGAAAAGGAACCAGTCCTATTTTTCTCCTCATGCCCTTTTTCATCATGTTGGCTATAATTACTGACAAAAAATTTCTTGATTTGTCCAATTTGAACAAATTTAATAATTTATTACTCCCAACTAAATTAAAACTGGAAAATTAACTCTTCTTAAAAAACACTTTCTTCATGTCATGATTGCAAAGTTTCCTTTTCGCATGGATTGTGCAAACATTAATCAATTCAATCGTTGTACAACCATTAAGAGTGTCCCAAATACATAGATATCAATTATTGTACTTGTAGCAAGCAAAAGGGGATTGAGAGAAGAACATCTTCAATTTGCGCTAATTGTGGACCACATGCACAAGGGAGATGATGTAGAGAAAGTGTAAAGATAAATTATAAAATTTATTATAAAAAAATTAAGGATCTCTAGCATGGCTCTTGTCAGGTAAGCATTTTGGGATGATGTGGCACAATTTTTGGTGTAATCCACATTCATTTAAAGACGCTCTAACAAGTAACAACATTGCCCTCTAACCTCACCCCACCTCGCAACACACATCCACAAAGACGAGAAATTATCAAAATTTCTTATTTTTGTTGAATACCATATTCAAGTTTCATAAATTGTCATGAAAAGACGCATAACTTGATGTTAATCATGAAAAAAATTAGAAATTGCAATCTTTAAGTTTCTCTTGAAAATTATTGTAGACAATAGCTTTTAAGAACATGTTTTGTGTATAGTACTAAGAAAGTTAAAATATTTTACCTAGTAAGTGAAGGATGCAAATTTAAAAAACAATAATGGAAGCAATAATGAAAAAATGTGTGGATAGCATATTTTCACAATAACATATAATTTAAGCATGCAAACTTGGGGTAGGGTCGTTAAACCTTCGTAGGGCCATACACCAAATTTTGTCAATGGTGGACCCACATAATTAATTATGTCAAACTATAATCTCCACTCACAATTTTTATTACTGTTAAATCTTAAGAAGAAAATAAAAACAAACAATATTTTTGCAATTGATATAATTATTTTACTTAAATGAGTTTAATGCTAGAATTAACCATCAATGAAGAAGATGATGTGCAAAATTACCGAACAGTTACCTGAATCGAATGCGCTTAAGATCATTTCCGCCACGTGGCAAGGACACAAAGGTAATTAACACACCGGGTTCCACCTGAGCTACCCACTCTTTCGGCTCGTTCTCTTCAACGAACACAATCGGGTCAACTCGCCGGCCACTTGCCGACGCCGGTGTACCCTCGCCGCTAGAAATTCCCTTCAGCCTTGCCTCCAGCTCCTTCCTCCCGGCAGTGGAGCTCGAGTTTGAGCTCCCCGTCCGCCGGTAGGACCATCGGAATCTATCCGACGCCGCCGAGTCCGACTCGCCCCCTATGCTCCGGTTCTTCAGTTGCTGCGCCTGAGTTGGCTGACTCGTGCATGACGGTGTGCAGTGGCGGTATGCACCCGAAGCCTTCAATGCCATATCCTTGATCTATTCAATACAACACATTCAAAATTCATCTCCAGAATGCCAAAAAAAAAAAAAATCTATCAAACCCTCGATTGAAATCTACAGAAATCATTACCTGAGACGTTAAGGTTTTGATGGCTTGTTTATTAGGAGTGCCATCAACAGATTCATCGCTGGGTTGTTTCGAACGCGCTATGCATGTAAGCATTTTCACACTTCTCAGTCCACACCAAAATCACTATATATCAATCTATACAAAATCGATTATAAATTATAAACCCACCTCTGAAAAACCCCTACAACACAGCAAAACCCAACATAAAAACGAAATCAGTGAGTATAAACATATTCAATATAGAATTGAGAACAGCAAATTGAGATAAAATTGAATAGGGTTTTAAGTGGAGAAATAAACAAATTAAATGGGACCTGATGAGAGTTAGGATAGGAGGAAATGGAGATAATGAAAGCACTGAATTAATTAATGGCAATGCCATCCCTTAAATTGCGCCATCACAGAGATTCCTGTTCATATTAATTAAACAGTACCAGAAATGAGTCGACGAGTTGTATGTTTTTATTCAAAACAAATGAAAAATAATGGTCCGCGCCAAATGCCTGGCCCGTGATTCTTCATGGGCTTGGGCGTGACAAGATGGGACAGGCCCGTCTCCTGTCTTCAATGGATTTTCAAGAGATGAGACAGGTTAGTGTTAAAATAAGGAAAAATTCATAAATAAAGTGTTTAATTTACATCAATTCAAAAATCATGTTTATAATTTGAAAATTCAAAAATCAGGATATTTTTTTTATTTTAATATAATATAATATAATAAACTCACCTCATATGCATCACATCTACCGTTCCGAGGACTATTCCGGCGATCATTCCGACCACCACTCTTCTCCGGGGACTGCGACCATTCCGACGACTATTCCGACAATCATTCCGATCACATATTTATAATTTAATTAGTCACATATTATTTTTCAGTCACAAATTTTATAGGTCACATTTAATTTGTTGGTCACAAATCAAAATTTATAGGTCACACGGTCACAGATTTCCAAAATAATTAGTCACAGATTTTTTAAGGTCACAGATTATATAATTTTTAAGTCACAGATAAAAAAATAGTTAATTTCATTGGTTACATATTTTCAAATTTGTTGGTCACAAATTATTTTTCAGTCACACATTATCAAATTTTTAGGTCACATTTAAATACTTGGTCACAGATAACCAAATATTTGGTCACATACCACTAGCACTATTTCAGCCATCATCACCACACAAAACACCGCCACCACCCACAGTCAGCAAACAAAGCACCGCCACCACCCCAACATAACTGTCTCCACCAACGACACAGCCACTGGCAGAAATCATCATGACCACCACCAGATCCGCCATAGTCACCAATACAACTACCTGCACAACCAATAAAAATCACCTAAAACCCCCTGACAACAAAAAAAAAAAAAAACCACCACAACAATTTTTTATGACATAATTTCCATTTTTCATGATGAATAAAGAAAATTGTAGTGTTCTAATACCACTTCGTCTCCAAGCAACCTAAATCGTCTTCCCCAAAAGCTGCACCAAATTCCTCAAGCCCCGCTTCCTCTCCTCCTACCAACCCATCCACCCCAGCAGAGTCCCCTAAGGATGAGCCCTCATCTCTAGCCGTCCCCAGCAGGGAAGCCTATTTTCCTACTACTCAACACCCAAACATCCACAGCAGCATCAAGGCGCTGCTGCGATTAATAGCAGCGCCTAACGCTGTGAACGGCAGCGTCGCGATGCTGCTGCCGTTCACAAAAGCGTCGCGACGCCGGGAGGGAGGGAGGGGGAAGGGGAATGAGAAGGGAGGGAGGGAGGCGGCGGACGGTGGTAAAGGTGAGAGATTGGAGATAAATGAATTATTTAGGGTTTGGATTAGATTTAGGAAATTTGGGGAGGGTTTGGATATATAATATTTAATACTTGATTTAATTATTAATTCAATACCTGATTTTTGATTAAATAAAATTCACACCTAAATTTTGAATTTGAAAAATTAAATTTTTTTTTTTTTTTGAAATAAGATTTAAATTTTAAAAATATAAAATAAAATTCTAAACGAGTTCAGTGCAAGAACCATGTTCCCTCTTCTCTATCCCAAATTCCTTGGCGAAGCTGGACAATATGTAATGGGACGAGGGTGAGGTGTTTTGCCTTTCCGAAATACTTGGTATACGTTAATTTGGAAAATCCAGAAAGCTAGTACTAGTGAAGAAAAAAAAAATGATTTTTGATCATTTGCGTAAATAGTTAGGCATGAAACTTGTATGCATAAACTTCAGTCATCTCAATCTTATCTAAAAAAATTGACCTAGTAGAGTTAAAATTACTAGAGTGGTTTTGACTGAAGTCGAAGTAAAAAAGAAATTGACTTGGTCAAATTGAGGTTGAGTTTTATAGCGGGATTTAACTGCGTAAAATATAATTTGATTTAACAAGGTTTGATCAAAGGAAATTACTAACTAGTGTGTCTTTATGTTAATTTATAACTTTGATGGCTACTCGATACCTTGTAGCACGCCATTTGTGGTAGTTTCCTGTTGATAAACTTTAATCCTTGTTTTAAAGGAAAGTGGTTGATTTAGCAAAAGAAATTTAACATAATTGTGTTTGGGAACTTACACTTGAGGGTTTTCATTACACGTGTTTGGAGCGGCTTGACTGACTTACTGTAAATAATAACTATCTAGATCGTAATTTTGAATCTAGCTTTTACGATCTAGATACATATTAATCCATGATTTAGTGATTGTAGGGGCATGAATCAAACACATCGAGAGGAATGCCATCAACTAAATGTCCATAGGGAGCAAAAGTCATCCATGCAATCAAGAGCTTGACACAAGCATGCCTATTATCTCCGTAAGGAGTTAGTGGCCAAAATGTCGAACAAATCCCCAATGATCAAGGAAATTTATAGAACGAGAGAAGTACCGAATATCGTGGACAAGGATTAAGTCTCATAAAAAGGATGAACAAGGCAATAAATTGTCAAACTTTAAAAGTATCATATAATGGCTCATTATAAATTTTATCAAATTTTAAAAAGTGTGACATTTGGGGTGTAATTAATTTATTTAGATAATCTTCAATAAAAAAAAAATGGACATTTCCATTCAAATTTCAATTTCTATAATTTACATAAACTAGTTTGCTCAAAAATTTACATGATTAACACGCCAAATTAAAACTCCTACATGAAGATGTTGTTCTACTTTCTTGTTCACCAAAGACTTGTGTGGATACTTATGATATGCCTTGATATTATAATTGCCAAAATAGATATTCGATATGATTGTACATAAAACATGATAAGTTGGTCTAGATTTGATTTTATTCAGATTGAATCGAACTTGAACATCCCTTTTGAGATTTCGAGGTAATTTGATATGTTAACTTATGATTTTGAGATGGATGATGATATTGGTCCAAAATCATGTTTAAATTCTCTCATCCAAAATCATGTTTAAATTCTCTCTCTGAAATTGTTCTTGTTGGATTATAGGTCATGTATCATCTATATTGATAGGCTTGAACCACAACTTAGGAGTAATTGAGCTGGATGGAAAATTTGAACTAGAATTCAAACTATAAACTTCCCTTGTATAACCTCCAAGTCATTGTCACGAGAAGGATAGGTGAACAAAAATTCGTGCAGGAAGATGCATCAAAATAGAAAAGGGCAAAAATGTATCATTTCGAGTAGAAATCCCACAAAACTTGATACTTGAGTTGTATCAAAGAAATTGCACCCCTTTTGAATTCCACTGGAGTGAACAAGATTGGAGTGAAAGAAAAGCAAGTATATTGAACATGAAGATTATGGAGATTGTTTTGAAAGTAAGTGTAGGAGATATTACACTTATAATGTGCATATTATATTCATCAAAAGATGCATCAAAATAGAAAAGGGCAAAAATGTATCATTTCGAGTAGAAATCCCACAAAACTTGATACTTGAGTTGTATCAAAGAAATTGCACCCCTTTTGAATTCCACTGGAGTGAACAAGATTGGAGTGAAAGGAAAGCAAGTATATTGAACGTGAAGATTATAGAGATTGTTTTGAAAGTAAGTATTTCCGAATAGAATGTAATTTCAAGTGTGTTACATAATCTTATAGTTCTCTTTGCTAGATAAATAATAAAATCATCAAAATCAGTGTATAAAATTAAAAATCTCACCAAAATTTCTACTGGATACCTATATCTTTTCGAATGTAAAATTAAGGGAAAAGTACATAGATCAAGTGTTTAAACTTCAATGTGCAAATATCAGGTGTGAAGGTTTTTTAATCAAAATTCAGGTGATTAAATATTATATCACCCAAACCCTAATTTTATTTCATTTCTCCCCCTTCATTTCTCTTCCTCTTCTCCCTCTTCATTTCTCTCAGTTCTATACCCATCCAACTCTAATATTAATTCCCAAACCACCTCTCCATTCTCTCATCGTCACCGCCGTCTCTCTATTTTTTATGGTGCTGTTCCATGAAAACCATCGACTATGTGAGGCGAGATGGCCAGTTCGTGAACGCGACCCTGTGTTGCTTAATCGTCGGGATGATCAGATCTGAGTTGCTGCTGCTAGTGCTGTCGTTCACGGTAGTGGCACATGGTCTCAAGACGTAGTGTTGGGCCTGTTGGCTGTTGTTCTAGGCTGGCTGTTGTGTTCGGTGTTGGCTGATGGATGTTGTGTTTGGTGTTGATGGAAGTGAAACTGTGGTGGTGGTAGGGTTGTGGTGTGGTGGTGGCAGATCTGACAGCGTATGTTGGATCAGATGGTGATGGAGGCGATGGTTGGCTTGGGCACGGTGTTGTGTGCGGTCAAAGTGTTGAATTTTGATCGAAGGTGGAAGTGGGGTGTTGGTTAATTTGTGACCAACCATTTTGTCATCTATGACTTAAAAATTATATAATCTTTGATCATAAAAGAATCTCTGACCAACTAATTTGGAAATCTGTGACTGTCTGACCTATAAATTTTGAAATCTATGACCGACGAATTAATTGTGACCTACAATTTTTTTTATATGTGATCATTAAAAAATCTGTGACCAACTAATTTGGAAATTTGTAACCTGCAAATAAACTGTGACCGAAAATTAATTTTTAACTAATTAATGAAATATTTAATTAATTAATAAATACTTGATTTTTACAAGTTTGAAACTTAACACCTGATTTTTGCAATTATCGAAATTAATATATGATTTGTGAACTATTCCCTAAAATTTAATTACATTTGAAGTGTGAATATTAGATTGTGGAAAAATTGGACCTTTGTTTGTATTGGACTCTTAGATAAAGGAGCCCACTTACAAATTTCCCACCTAGAAAGTGGACTATGTGTCTCTCTGTAAAGGCCCATATGCCTCTCCTAATAGAATGTTCAATTTACAGAAATACCCTTAGAATTAGGAGTCTTTTAAAAAAATATATGAAAAGTATTTTGAAAATAAAAAATATTGTGTAAAGTTAAGTGAGACTTTTTAATCAAAATTAAAAAGTAACGTATTTCAATTTTTCATTAAAAAGTGACATATAATGTCATTTTCTCTATCATGAAAAATTGATCACATTTAACACAATACAAAATAAATTAACATCTAAAAGAAAATCTTATGAGCAAATTAAAAGTCTAGTCAAAGATGTATTATTTTATTAGAAATTGATTGTGCATTACATTTTAATTAAAAAGCTGTACAATATGCTATATCACTTTTCAATGAAAACGTTACAAACCATGTAATGTGACTTTTCTTAATAAAATCTTTGATAAGAACTTTACCCGACCATATTAAATCACAATCTTGCAAAAAGAAGAAAAGATAGACTGCTAAATAAAATTCAAATGAACTAACAACAAATACATGCTTCAAAAAGATTAAACGATCCATATCTCTATGAGATTAAATATAGAAGCAATTCAATAAAGTGACAGAAATTCAAGAAAAAAACAACTAACACTCAAAAAAGTTAGAGAAACACCAATCAAAACCTTAGATTATATTAAGGGGGGAGGGGCGTAGATTTTCTTTTACATGTTGTCTCTTTGTAATTATGTTTCACTTTAAGGAACGTGTTCACGAAAATATCTTTCGAATTAAAATCACCCTAAGTGCACGGTTCGTTAACAAGTAATAAAGTGAATTTTGAGTCAAAGTATCGTCCCACGAAAATTGATCAGTTCAATTTTAATTATCGCAACCTTAATCAAAACAAGAATAATTTGATGTGTTGTTTGTGACAAAATTATAAATAAATTAATCTACTTATACAATAAAGAGTAAATTATCTAAACTAAATGCAAATTAATGTATTTAATAATTGACAAACGTACTAGGATCTCAAATTCCCATGAAATAATTATTTTTAACCTTAGTTCTACACTTTGACAAAATAAAGCTTGAATTGAATCTTCGAGTCTTGAAATCGATCTTCATGTTTCTTGCCTCCTTCTGTGCTCCTAAAATCTCTTAGAATATATTATAATGCATGGTAACTAGTTCTGGACGGCCCTAGATCTTTAAAAGACGTCTCAACATTTGTTTTTATAAGAGTTGAAATCAAATTAGGAAACCATAATTTTTTTTTTCGATTTAGCCTGGATGAGCGCCCAATAGGAAATAGGGCGGCCGACCAGGTATAGCAAACAGCCCCTGTATTTTAATTTTAAGGTCGAGCGATCGCCCGACAAATATAACTGGGCGGCGCCCAGTTATAAAATCTTCATGAATTTTCCTTTTAACCATTTTCTTTATTCTTTCTTCAATCTTGGTCCTCCACATCAAATTACTTCAATTTTAGTGCTTCAACTTTTACTCAAATGCATATTAGTCTCCAAAATTTCCATCAATTGACCAATTAATCATTTTTTTCTTTTCCAATTGCTTAGAAACAGGTCCGAAATTGAAATAAGTTAAAACTAACCCAAGTTAAGTAAAATTCAATACTAAAATGATACAAAAACTTGGTAATATGACCTAAATAAGTGTACAGAATATAACATCATATAAGTTGGAAACGATAAAAATTCAAAAAATTGACAATCAGTTGAAAAAGTGAGAAACAACATTCAAAATCTTAGATGAATCCTATGAATTATTGTTTCAGTTTGTTAGAATTTGGATGTGATTCGAATTCCTTGTTTGAGGTATTGAAAAATTCTAATTGTAGTGAACATCAAGAAGAATTCAAGTTTGAATGCTATTGGAGTCCTATATCAAGTTGAAGTTCTATTTTGGAAGCCTACTGGGAGTTGAAAATTGATATTAGATTTGAAGAAGAGTTCGGGATGGAGAAAAATACTTTGGAAGCATGTTTTGGAATATTAACCCGGAACCTAGTGCTTGAGTGCTGCTACAGAAGCGCCTAGGTGCTGCTACAGTAATCTGATCGTGATTTTTTCTCTCCTACTTCGTTTTGGATTCTATTTTTTGGCATCCTACTTCATCAACAACTCTACCAAGAGGATTTGGACGTCCCCTACATACTCCCTATAAATACTAGGCTCTTCTATACAATTTTTGTAATAATTACATGTAAGAAAATAGATTATTAGAATTATAGGATATAGTAATTTTCTCTCTTCTCCATTATTTTTGGTGCAATAAAATCTCTTAATTCCTCTGTCATATTCTTGTCTTCTTTTATTCTTTTGCTTAATCATATATTTCATTATTATTTATCATATAACTTGAACATCTTAATCCGGTGATTGGTGTCACAACAAGTGGTATCAATCCTAACAAGTGGTATCAGAGCCAAAGTTCAGTAGTTCCACAAGAGCGCATGGTTTGTTCGAAGTTTTTTTTCGCGATGGCTTCCATGAAGTATGACATTCCACTTTTGGATCGAAACACTAGATTTTCACTATGGCAGGTTAAGATGCGTGCAGTGCTCGCACAGCTGGATTTGGATGATGCGTTGCTGGGTATTAATAGGATGCCAGCAACTTTGACCGCGAAAGAGAAATTACGAAAGGATAAAAAGGCAGTTTCTGACATTGATCTTCATCTATCAAATTCCATTATTCAAGACGTTTTGAAGGAGAGGTCAGCAGCTTCTTTGTGGTTGAAGTTGGAACAATTATGCATGACCAAGAGTCTTGAAAGCAAATTGCATCTCAAACAGCGGTTATACTCTCATCGCATGGCAGAAGGAGGATCATTGGAAGATCACCTGATTGTATTTAAGGAGATCGTCGCTGATTTAGAAACATTTGAAGTTAAGTATGATGAAAAAGATTTGGCATTGATCATATTGTGTTCGTTGTTAGTTTCTCTTTCTTCATTTAGAGACATGATTTTATATAGTCGTGATACTCTCACCATTGAGGAGGTTTATGATGCTTTGATTTCAAAAGAGAGATGAGGCATTTGGTTTCTGAGGCTAAAGATGAAGAAGGCCTGATTGCTCATGGTGGTTCTGGAAGGGGCAGATCGAACACTAAGTTTAGTAATCAAATTTGTAACTACTGTAAGAATAAGGGGTATTTGAAGAAGGATTGCTACAAATTGCAGAATAAAGAAAGGATGGCTGTAAGTAGAAATTCAGATACTTCAAGCGAAGCAGATCTCGTGGAAAACGCTGTAAGTGATGGAGAGCTCTTAACTATTTCTGACATTGAGTCTAAACGGAAGATGACTGGATTCTTGATTCGACATGTGTGTTTCATATGTGTCCTAATAAGGACTTGTTTGCTACATATGAAACTGTTTCCAAAGGTGTCGTGGTTATGGGAAACAACACATCTTCTCGAGTTGCTGAAATTGGTACACTCAGATTGAAGCTTTTAGATAGGACAATTACAACACTTGGCTAGGTTCGACATGTTCCAAATTTGAAGAAGAATCTCATCTCACTATCTATCCTTGATTCAAAAGGTTATGAGTTATTTGGTGGATGTGGAGTTTTGAAGCTTTGTAAGGGTGTCCAGGTTATATTGGAGGGACAGAAAAGGTCTCAGTTATACATCTTGCAGGATCGTGCAGAATTTGGAAGAGTCAATCAGCACAGGTTCAGTACCGTAGTGGACATTCAGTTTGGTACAATACCTTTAGGAGCTCATAAATGGTTGGATTTGAAGAATACAACTTAGTGGAGTTTTGAAGACATGGATAATACTGCTTTGCCACCATTACCTGCGGTGCCATTGTATTCAGTTGCTAGAGTTAGACTAGAGGTGTCAATCCGGGTGGTCCGGGCCGGGTCGGCCCGCCAACATGTGAGCCCGGTAACGGCCCGCGTGAAAAAAAGCCCGCCCGCTGCGGGTTCCGGGCCGNAGTATCTTGTATTTGGTTGGAGAAATTAATTTTTTTGGTTATTGTTGAAGAAGCCAATTCATTCATTGGTGGAATTCGTGCCAAGGTGGAGATTGTTAGAATTTGGGTATAGCCCGAATTCCTTATTTGAAGTATTAAAGAATTCTAATTGTAGTGAACATCAAGAAAAATTCAAGTTTGAATGCTATTGGAGTCTTATATCAAGTTGAAGTTCTATTTTGAAAGTTCACTGACAGTTGGAAATTAATATTAGACTTGAAGAAGAGTTCGGAATGAAGAAAAACACTTTGAAAACATGTTTTGGAATATTAACCCAAAACCTAGCGTCTGAGCGCTGCTACAGTAGTGCCTAGACGCTACTATAGTAACCTGGTCGCGATTTTTTCTCTTCTACTTCGTTTTGGATTCGATTGTTTGACATCCTACTTCATCAACAACTCTACCAAGAGGATTTGGACATCTCCCTACATATTCCCTATAAATATTAGGCTCTTCTATACAATTTTTGTAATAATTACATGTGAGAAAATAGATTACTAGAATTGTAAGATCTATTGTAATTTTCTCTCTTGTTCATTATTTTTGGTGCAATAAAATCTGTTAATTCCTCTATCATATTCTTGTCTTTTTTTATTCTTCTACTTGATCATATATTTCATTATTATTTGTCATATAATTTCAATATCTCAATTCGGTGATTGGTGTCACAACAAATGGTATCAATCCTAACACTGTTTTAAATGTTGTATTTTTGTTATTATGTTTCATTTATATTAACTAAATATAAATTATAAATTAACTTTAGGAACACAACAATCTATAAGTCGAAACTGAATTTATTTTTTTAAAAAAGTCACAGAAATATAAGAAAGTGATAGCATCTTCCACCCGATTGATAGCATTTTCATTCCATCCGATTGATCATTTTTTAAGATATAACTTATTCTACATACAACATGTTATTAACAGATAAATCATATTTTTTTAAAGTTAGAAGTTAGAATCAACTATCAACGTATTTAGTTATTCCCCATTCTTAAACTATCAATATTTTTCCAGCCTAATTAAAATCTATCATTCCCAACCATATTCATGGGAAACCGTGACCCTCCAACCTAATAATCGTCATACATATCTCCATTCGATGTTCAGTCAACTCGTTGGGATTTTTCACAGTTGAAATAATGGAATTGTTGACTGATGGTAAGAATTGAGCCCAAAATTGATGGAGAATGTGAAAGAGAACCTATATTTGAAGAAATTTGCGGAAATCGTCGAAAATTTAGGGGTTGTTCTCTTTACCGTTTTCAAGCCGTTTTCTATTTTCAATTTTTCAAAATAGTGAAAACGCGTTCTCTTTCCTATTTTCAAAAACGCATTTTTGAAATAAGTTAGAAGTTTACAAAGAAAACAAAAAATGACAAATTTTTCGTTTTGGGCATTTTTAGTTATAATCAAGCCAAAATTTTGAAAACGTGTTTTGGATGTTTTCAATTTAACGTCACCCCAACCACCACCAATGCCACCGCCGCAACCACCACTATCGCCGCCTACACCATACCACCACAAAAACCATCAACGTCGCTACCGCTGCCACAACATCACCCCAACCACCACCACCACCGCATGCACTACACCACCACTGCACAACCACCAAATTCGTCACCACCGCCACCACCACAAAAACCGGCACCACATAATCGCCAAATCCACCACCACAAAAAGCACCAAAATCGTCGCAGAACCACCGCCACAGCACGCACACCACTGCCACAGCCACGCACAAAAACACCACAATCACAACCTGCACCACACCACCATCGCACACCACGCACACAAACACCACCACACACCACAGCCACAACCAACCATCACCACAGTAAAAAAAAAAAAAAGAGAGAGACAAAGCCGCCATCGATCGCAGCCACAACCAACCACTGTCACACACCACGCATCAATCGCAGCCACCGTTGCTGTTCGATCATAGAGAGGAGTGGAAGAAAAAAGAGAGATGACAGAGAGAGGGGAATGAGGGAAAGACGAGAGAGAGGGGAAGAAAGAGAACGCGTTTTCCAAATTTTGATTTTTGAAAACAATTTTTCAAAATTTCAAAAGAAACACATTTTCAACAATTTCAAAATGGACACTTAAAACTGAAACACGAAAAGAACAACCCTTAAAGTTTTGGCTTGGTTTTAACTAAAATTAGCCAAAACGACTTTTTTGGCGTTTTTCGTTTTTTTTGTAAATTTTAAACTCGTTTTTGGAAATTCGTTTCTGAAAATATGTAAATAAACATGTTTTCAGTGTTTTCGAAAACTGAAAAATTGAAAATGACCTGAAAACAGCAAATAGAACACGCTATAAATTTTTCTTACATTATTTTTAAAATATATCTCTATATTAAGGACTTGTTTGAGCCATATTTTTTTTTAAAATTATTTTTTCAAAACTTATTTTCAACAACACATTTTTCAATAAAATAATATTACACGCAAATAAAAAAAAAATCTTAATTTTTAATCACACATTATTCATTAATCTACTGTTTCAAAATACATTCTTTCCTTAAAATGAGGCTCAATCAAGGGCTAAATAANTTTCCTTAAAATGAGGCTCAATCAAGGGCTAAATAATGATTTGATATAATTAATTTATATTTATTGATGATAAAGTATATTAAATAAGGTCATATTAAAAAAAATATCTATACTTTCAATAAGAAAAGTGATCTATAATTTGAGATAGACAAACAAATAAATCAAGCATATCTTTATGGGACGAATGAAGTAAATATGTATCCATTATTATCAAAATTTACACACTTGAATTTTGATTCTTACTTTTCCATTATTACTAGTGAAGAAAACGTGCGTTGCACGTTAGTTGATTATCGTCGACAAGAAGTGAAGGAAAAGAAATCTTTTACTCACTGTTTTATCATTACACTTGTTAAATTTATCCATAAAAGATCAAACATGCCGGTAAAATTCAATTTCAACAATCACCAATTAAATTAACTAAAAATCTAAAAATACAAGAATGACAATAGATTGATGGTCATTGAGTTTAGAGGATCCTAAAAGCAGCAGAACACAATATTTCAAATCATAAAATTGTAAGTTCTTTTCAGTGATTTGATATCAAAAAGATAGAGCATACATGTTTTGGAATAAGATATCTTCATTAAAAAATCAAAAGAAGCAACATCATATAGGAAGAACAAAGATTCAAGTAAGTGGAGAAGGTGGTACATTGGTGTGATTATTTGTCAGTACTCACATAAAGAGTCTGTCAACATTAAATAATGTTTTGATACCTACTTCCGACTGTTTTAGCCCAAAATCTTCCTTGCTTACATTTCCATCTTTGTCTATGCAATCCTATTTTTCTCACAATTTTTCAAATGCATTTAAGTCTAATCAGATCACCATATCTGTTTTAGGTGAGAGAACAGTGTAATACATAAATTTGTCTTGCAGCTAAACCGATCAGCAACCTATGGACTCTAAGGAAAGCAATCAATAAATGTTTCTCACCACATACTTAGTTCCATTCATCTTAAAAACCAACTCCAATTGCATTTTTTCTCCATTTGATTAAAACATAATCAGCAAAAGAAGAAAAAGCCTCAAAGAAAAAAGTGTCATAATGTTCCTGCAATGTATTAACGGATGAAGGGGATGCATATAACATAAAAAAAATTGTCTTTGATCTGAACGAATAAGCTAAAATGACTACAAAAATCGGAATTGTGAATAAAAAAGCCAAAAACATAAACAAATATACATTCAATGATATACTAAAACATAGTGCTTATATATTGAAGAGGATTATCATTAAAAATGCACACTGGACAGAAATTATATGCTGCTAATACAAATTTCTCTTATAAATCATTTCCAAATCGGGAAAATTATAGGAGAAAAGATCGTAAATATGATGACAATATGATCCCCTTAACC
>OU503039.1:6501700-6517390 GCA_912172775.2 Fraxinus pennsylvanica | reverse complement strand
AGTCTAAAAAGGCAACTGGAAAAAATAGAGTACCTTCGTTGGTATCATTCTTTGTAGCTCTGATTATAAGCCCCTGTCCTATAACCCCACATTCAAAATACATGTATACACGAAAATCATAATAAAAAATTGAACTAATTGAATGAATGAGCTTACTGTTGAAAGAAAGAGCAATTGGTGTTGAAGCAAACTGTGGATTCCGAGTTGAGCACTGAAAATTAATATAAATGAATGGCTATATAATGACACAAAGAAAGTGGGAAAATATAATACAAACCTGAGGAAATGCACGAGGTTGGAGCAAAAAATCTATTGTTCGAGCAAATGGAAAGGAAGGAGAAGCAATGGAAGGTTGCGTGGGAAAATTGAGGAGTAGGTGATTGCGTGAGATAATGGAGGAGGAGGAATGACTGTGGGGGAATTTTTGACGAATTTCAAGGAATTTTTTTTTTTTTAAAATGAGGGATTTTTGACGACGATGGGAAATGGCGACACATGTGGCCTTTGCTTTGCCTCCTTTAATATATAGTGATAAAAATTTACGCACTTGAGTTTGGATTATTCTCGTACGTAATCCGTCTTGGGGCCAATTGAGTTTGGATTCTATTAGGGCGAATTAGGCTTAATACGACCCATTAATTAAATAATTGATTAATAGAATTTGACTTTTCAAAATTTTCACTAAACATGAATTAACCGTATATTATACTGTACGAATAAAACCAGCCTAACCAAACTCTATATTTTCAATTATATAAATTATGTTTTTTAATGTATGTAACTAGTAGTAAGCCTGGTACTAGTCTTCTGCCTTAAGTGGACATATCAGTTTCATATAAGGTTTATAATTTTGTATTAGCCAAAAAAAAAAGTGACGGAATAAGAAATTTATGTTAATAGTAATAACCTCGTATTTTGGTCAAAACAACTGGTGACTAAACAAACCACTCTCACTGTAGCGAGTGACCATCAACTCCCAAAACTAGTGTATCCACGACATGCTACGTCATCACCACAACGTGAAAGCGCGTGGACGATCTGTACACTGCACAGTGAAGGGCGGCTAAGCATAACTATCTGCAACGGCAGAAAATGCCAAAACTCTGCCCCCCAAAACCCCCACTACCCCAGAGGCCCCATGATGGTGGTGTGGGGTGGGGTGGAGCTTCTTGTGAGTCCCACCTGGATTGAAAGGAAAAGTCAAGCGCCACTGAGCAAAATATGCTGGTTGGTCCCATTTTGATTCCCATCGAGTATTTTTCGAGTAAGTGCTACGTAACAAAATATATCTATCGATCCAATTCTGGTTAAGATGGTTTTCGATAAAAATGTCCACTCCTCTCGCACTCTACCTTTTGTGTTGGAAGAGCTACTTGTGGGTCCCATTTGGTTAGAAAGGAAATTTTAAAGTGCTACAGAGCAAAATATATACTTGCGCGTATATATACATATGATTTATATGATGCAATTAATGTTGCTGGTGGGTGGTGGTCGTGGGGTTATTATAATTTGTGCTTTAGTTTTGAAATTTTAGAAGCAGCCAAGACATGTATAGAGAATCTTTTTAGAGAGAGAGAGAGAGAGTATTGAATTGAATAGTTTCAACTTTTGAGGGGAGAGTCAAGGGAGGGGACATGCCCAGTTTCATCCCTACAAACGGGTTCCTTGTTTCTCCAATTCTTGGCAGCAGATCCCAAAGGTCCCCTCTCTCCTTCTCATATCCTTTGCACTATACCCCACCCCCCCACCCCAACACACACACAGAGATACATATATACGAATTTATATATGCTGTAGGTTTATATTTGTAGGCTCATTTGCACTGTTGAATCCATAGTTTTGGTTTGTGGGATTTGTTGATTATATGTATTTAGCTTTGGATTCTTGAATGCATGTGGGGTTTGAGGTTCATATGGTATGCTACTGGTGATTCTGTATATTGAGGATGAACTTTTGAGTAAAGTTCTTGACTTTTCAAATATAAATTTTTTTTCTTCTCTCTTTCTATAGTAAATTTAATCTGAGGATATGAGATTATGGGTTTTGATTCTCATGCTTAATCTAAGAAAATTAATTTTAGTGATGTATTTGGGGACTTTGCCTCACATCTCGCCCCTTATGTTCCATTTGCGAGGTTTTGTCTTGCATTTTTGCAAAACATTCTATTACTGGCTATTTTCCTTTCTTTTATTGGTTTATTTATGTTTGTCATGAGCTAAACTCTTAATTTTGTTAATTTTTTTTATTTTGGATTTTTTGAAATGGTGTATGATTAATTATCAGCATATTTTTGTACTGAATTATTTATTAGTCTATCTCGAGGCTTACGCCTAGCCTCACTTGGGCAAAATGCCTCGGTACCTGATTAAACCTTTTAAACATTGAGAGTACTATTACCCTTAGTGATAGGAGAAACTTTGCATATAGATTGGACTATTCTTTTTGAGTTGCATCCTCAATCAGGGAAGAAAGAATTCTGTGTATTGAGTTACTTTATTTATTTATTTCTCTTTTGGGAATAAGCTTGTTTCATCGCTAATTGTGTTTCTTAATCGAGTGAAAGATGGACGCTCTTTTAGATTTTGTAAAGGGGACTCATAATCTCTTCACTGGCCTGATCACTATAATGCGAAATGTAATTACTTTCACATTTATTATTTACTAGGGCATTAAAGTTAACTCTTTAGTTTTCTTATGTAGGATTTTTGTATCAAGCAAGATGCATAGTAATTTTTGGTATCCATGAACTTTTGGTACTGTTTTGTTTGGCTGTCAAGATTTCTTTTTCTCTATAAGACTTTTTGAAGTTAACCCCATTCTAAGCCAAAGATAATCTATTTGAGTAGGTAATCAGTTCTTGTTAGGTGATTACTTCATTAATTGTAAGCTCGCATTATGAACAGAAAATTCACCAACTTCTACTTTGAATCAATTGTGTAGTGTTAAATAATCCACTAATTAAATTTGAGTGAGTGATTTTTGCCTGTTTTGGTGTTTCGGATTTTTATGTTGATTTCTTCGATTTTTGCTTTGGTGACTTNATTTATTTATTTATTTATTTGTTTGTTTGTTTGTTTATTATTTTTTTTTCTGTGGATTGTTGATTGTATTACCCGAATCCTTTGTTGCAACGATTTTATTTTTGATGACTGGATAATTGAACTTCTAGTTAGTACAAGTTGCGAAGTGTTCAAAAACGTCAATTTTCAACTGATAAAGGTTGGGTTGGATATTGAAGAATGAAAATGTCATAGCCAATGATTTTATTATAATTTGCAGTAGTCTATAACATAGTCGGTCATTTTGTTTTTTCATATAATTTTTTTATCATTTTCCTTCCCCTTTTCTTTAGAAAAGAGGGATCTTCCAAACCTTAGCTGAGTTGAATAAGTTTGTGGACTTGGGCTAATTCAGCGTAAAGAAATGAAAGATTTCTCCATCTGCAACTTCATTGTTATTATGGAAGCAAATGAAAGGGAGTTTTGTTCTGAGTTTTTCTATGATGACCTTTTTCTTTATGAGTTTCATCTGGCAGAATGCTAGATACGGGTTAAATTGGTAGGAGGGTTTCGCTATTTTATGTAATTTATGCCTCTGGAAATTCGATTTGATGTACCATTCTATGCTTGTTGTTCCTCGAATTGATTCATAAATGCCAGTTTACACTACCGTGCTGCTATGTAGACTCTATCTTAGAGATGATCAATGCAACCAAATGTATTCATGTTATCTTTTTCTCAAGCAGCTAATGCCTAATGTGAATCCAAAAGTGTTCCTCGTTGCGTTCAGAAAGTATGAGTTATGCCTCGGGATTTGGCTACTTCACTAAGTAATGGCTGTACGCACAGAACTTACCCAAGACAATTGTTGAACAATTTTCTTTCTGTTCAGTACTTGCAATATATTGCATTATAAATTGCTCATCTTGGCAGAATTTGCACGAAAAGTTCACTGAAACGTCACCAAAAAATCTCAGTTCCAAAGTAGAATATCCTTCTCAACATTTAAGTTTTCAACTTCAAGACCAACACTCGTCCTCGACTCAATCAACAGGCTCTAATCACGAAGTGACTGCTATGGGGAAGACAAGTTCTCAAGATCAATGTGCTTCGTCAGACTCTGGTGGTAGTGAATTTCATTTAAAATTTCTTGTTTTATATTTCATTTGTTAGTTACAAACAAACTTCACTATTTTTCACTGCTGATACCTACTGACATGTTTGGCTGAGCTTGAGAAATGGTAAAAGTTACTTTAGTTTCCAAATATTTTCGGTTGTTATTTTTTTCTTACTAAAGAAAGTTGCTTATTTTGAAAGTTAATCTTACGTTACTGTCAAAATAAGTGACTTGCTCATTTTAAACTTTGACTAGTAAAAAAATTGTTTCTTTTAGAACTTAATGCTATCCTTTCAATCGGTTTTAGTACACGATCAAAGCTATGGAAAACATGGACAAGAAGTGATACCGACTTTATTTCTGGGCAATCCAGATTCTTTCATCAGCCCTTCACAAGCCGAAATTAGCCAATCAACGGCAAGTTGCTGCTTCCACATAATTTTTTTTTCTTCTTCTTTAGAAAAAAACCCCGGTAACAATCACGAGTGAAAACTTTCTACTGATGCAGGTTTCATATGCTTACTCTGACCCCTACCTCAGCGGGTTATACGCTACCTATGGACCTCATGCTATGGTAAATTCATTATCATAAACACGTTGAAAATTTTATTGTTACTATTTTGCTGTTTCATTTTATTATTGGAAATCGTCATTGAAGGTCATGGTATCGAGCAACTAATCATTTTCTTTTTGAACTTGAAGATTGTTGACTTTTGGGCCTTGTCATATTAATGTTTTATTGAGGTTATATATTGCATTTCATTTTTATCTTTTGTTCTTTCCAATCATTTACATTAAAACAGGAAATCTTGTTTTGATTTCAATTGATGTTCTGCATCTAATATTATTATTTTCGAAATTCTTGATCAGATTCAGCCCCAGGTTATGGGGACAGCCTCTATTCGGGTGCCACTTCCCGTTGATATTTCAGAGGATGGTCCCATATATGTCAATGCTAAACAGTATCATGGAATACTGAGAAGGAGACAGACACGTGCGAAGCTCGAAGCTCGAAACAAACTCATTAAAAATAGGAAAGTAAGTAGTGGTTGCATTGTCATGATTTTGTCAAGTGTAAATTTGAATGTTGAGCTTCTCATTCTTTTACTTGTTTATGCAGCCATATCTGCACGAGTCTCGACATCTTCATGCACTAAACCGAGTTAGAGGGTCTGGTGGACGCTTCCTTAGCACAAAGAAGCCTCAACAGCTGAACTCAACTCATTCGTCCAGCTCCCAGGGTACTGTGGACTCACTTCATGTTGAAGCTGATAAGAATGGAACTCCAACTGAAGCTACAATGGTCGGCAATAGTGATGTCGTTTTCTCACAGCCGGACAGCATGTTTTCGAGTATCCAGCCCAATGTGGTCGTTTCCATGCAAGGCAGTAGTGGCCTCGTGTACTATGGAAATAGGCATTATGCTTCCATTGTCCGGTGAGAAGTCATAACGTGCAAGGCTTCCAGTAGTGAGGCAATTCATCCTTGGCTCCGACATTTCAGTTTTAGAGGTTTTGTGCTAAAAACACTCGACTAGTAGATTAATTTATGTAAGGTGGACCTAAATGAGAGATTATAGATTTCAGTTTGGTGATCTGTTTTCTTGAATCTTGAATATACATCTTCATGTCTGTTTCTTGGATCAGTTTTTGAATGTCTTAAGTTTATTAATAATTGATGCTACTCAAAGCCCCAAGGTATGCTTCATAAAAGGCTTTCATTAAGCACCTTGATGAAGCCTACGACTCGAGAATCATTTGTCAAGGTTTACGCCTCGACTTACTTGAGCCTAAGCCTTTCGATGTTGATCGTCTGTCTTAGCTTTTATGGCTATTCTTTTGTATCCTAGAATGTTTTACGGATTCTTTTCGTATTTTGCCTTTACTCGGAAGGAGAGGGAAAGAGCATCATTATTGGTAGTGGCAACATGGAAAATTTCTATGTTCCTTCTAATTCTAATGGTGCATTACAATTTTGCATTTGCTATGATCTATATGCAATTTAGACGTTTGATTTTGCCAAAATAGTCTGTTTCTATAATTGTAATTTAAACCACCAAAGAGGAAAACTCCATACTATATAGTGATAGGATAAAAAAGTCAGTTGCAGACAAAATCATTAATTTCAATTCCCAAAACTACTTATTTGCTTAATTGAAAATAATTTTTCCTCGTACGTATTTTTAATTACACACTCTTTAAATAAAATACTTTTACATGTTGAACCATAACTTTTTTTATATATACTTTTTAAAGATCCATTCGAAAGACGTGGGGACTAGTTGAAGTAATGAGCACCCCAATATGGGGAGGCGTAGTGGGTGAACGTACTTGTGAAGGAAATGATCTTTAAATAAAAATGAAACTATCTGGAATGGGTGCTTTCGATTCTGTCAGTGTTTGAAACAATTTGTCTTCTGGGATCGAGTCTTATATCAGGAAGTCTAGGAGTAGTACTACTTCCCAACCCAATTTATTCGGCTAATTTTTTGAGTATTTTGAATTTTGAATTGTCGTTATAGAATTCCTTAATTTAGTTCGGTACCATATAAACAGGCCTGAGAAAACTCTTATACGGCTTCTTCGATTTCTCTTGAATGAGGCCAATGATGAATCGAAGAAGAAATCTTTATTGGTTCAACCTCCTATTTTTTATCAAGAGAATGAATCTTTTTCTCGAAGTGATCAGAAAAAAATGGGTCCGAATCTTATGTGGGAATGATGTGGAAGATCCAATCACCCGTCTCTACCCAAGATCCTAACATCACAATTCTATTTTTGTCTAAATCGCGGAAGAAAAAATATTCACTAAAAATAATCTCACCCAAACAAACAAACACTTAGCTTTGCACTAACTTGTGTTGCTGTTCTAGTTATTTGATCGGTACATCTAGTTGGCGGTACTTGCTTGTATGAGAACTTGACGATCCAATATTTTCTAGATCAATTACTTAATGGAGTCTATAAAATTGATATATTTAACAAAAGATAAAAGTGGCAAATTTAATTGATTTTTCCATTTTTTAAAAACTAATTTAATCCAATTTAATATCGATCTAGCTGTCATTTGGATTAAAAATTTTAGGGCAGGAACACAATTTATGGGTGCCATATTTTGGTCACCATTCACCAAACTAAATTTCATTATGAAATTAATACTGAACTTTTAATTTCTTATCTTGTTAATCTCTGTACTCAATTTTATATTTGAAAACTTACAAAACTTACACGCGAAATTTAAAAATCATATGTGAAATAAGAATAATGCTGGCGTGCCCGGGAGAGTTTGACACCCTCCCTGCCAGATCCCTCACAATAGGGGGAGGGGAGAATTTTTTTTTCCTCTTTTTAATTCATATGGGTCCTGTGTGTGCCCCACTACAAATGTGAGAGGATGTTAATTAGAGCGTCAAATTTCTTCTGGTAAAATAGTTTAATCCGTGAAATAATCTCAATAGTGAAGTTTGAATACATTATACACGTGAAATAATTTCAATAGTCAAGTTTGAATACATTATACACGTGACTAACATAATTTGAGTTTTAAGAAATCTATTCCACAAAATTTTATTTAAATTCAATGGATTTAGAGAAAAAAAATAAATAAATAATCCATAAGACCAACTATTCCAATTGACCATGTTAGAATGTGTTTGATTGACTTTATTTGCATGAAAAATGTCATTTTCCCATCAAAATTCATAATTTTGTGGTATTTGATTGATGATTGTTTTCATGAAAAATTATTTTTCAACTTTTGATCATGTGATCATATTTTTCTCAAAAATAAGGAAACATTTTCTTTAGAAATGGGTGATTTATTGATTTGTATTTTTTAGGTAATTCATTTTTTCCCTTTCATCTATCACATCTCCCTTATCCATCCACCAAGTACTAAATTAATCAAATACATTTAGGGCATGTTTGATTACTTTGATTTTCCATGGAACATGGAAATTCTATTTTCTCACTTTTTTGCTGTTTGATGGCAAAAATTTTTCATGGAAATTTATTTCCATGGATGAGCTTCACGTACCATTTTTCCTCGGAATTGTGGAATTGATTTTCTTGCCTTTTTTGTGGTAAAAGATTTTCCAACTTTTTTTTTAAATTTGCAATTGGAAAAAAGTCTAAACGCAATAGTAAAAAAAATCGTTTTTATTGACAGTTTCCATATAAAATAAAGTCAAACGAATGATATTCGGTATGATAGTTATTTGTAAAAAAAAAATTTGGCAATTGGAACAAATTCTAAATCTAATGGTAGAAAAAACTATCACTTTAATGGACAATTTCTATAAAAAACGAAATCAAACGGATGCCAAACTTTCAACATTTTTCAGGTGGAAAATAATACCAATCAAACACAATTAATTACAATTCTTAGTAAAATAATGTTTATGCAAATCAATTCCATATAAAATATTTTCTTTCCACCCATTTTACACATTTACAATCAAACGGACCCTTAGTTAATAATTTTCATACAAATAAAGTAATTGAATTGCATAAAATGTATTTTCTTTCCATATAAATTCTATGTTTGTAATCAAACGCAACATTTGAAGTAGGAATTTCATTCCGCACATCCTAGTTTTGTTAATATTTTGGTAAATTTGCATTTTTCATCCTCAATCTTTGCAAACGCAACAATCATCATTTTTTTTTTTTGTATAATCCATCTCTAACCTTTCAATTATGTGGCTGAACTCGTCATTTCCTCCTTTTGACCATTGACTAACGGATTTGTCCTTCTCTTTAAATAAATAAAGCAGAAAGATCACAAAAATATGAAAAAACTAGAAATGGAATCCCACACCTTTTGAAAAATACAAATAATAATAAAATTGCTTAAATTACAGTAACTTACAAAACAATTAAAAAAATTTCTTCTTCCTCAATCAAACCCACCAACTCACCCACCCTACCAGCAGCTAAAACACCACTTTCAGGGTGGTGATTTTTATTAATCTAATATTTCGATTTGCCATAAAAAAATATGAAAATCACGTATCACTATAGGTGAAATAGACAAGCAAAATATTCAAAAAAATAATAATAATTGTCTCCATTAAATGATTGACCTACAATATTCACATTTGTCAAACGTAGCTTCATTAAAGTTATGAAAATTACATAAGATAGACAATTTTCTTGCGTTCATTGTCACAAATAATTTAGCCCCTGTTTGGTACACATTTTTTCAAATTACATTATTTCAAAATTCATTTTCAACCATGCATTTTTAAATGAAATAATATTTTACATCACATCAATAACTTTTCTTTACTTTTTAACCACTTATTTTTCATCATATCACTATTTAAAATACATTTTTTACTCGATAATATCTATCACACACACTCTTAATTAAATTGCCGACGTCCTAAAAGATATTAAAGTTTAAACTGGTGTTTAACTAACGAGTAGGGCTAAAAGGCGAGACGAGATGAGATTATTATTATTATTTTTTGCATGTATCAATATATATCTATTTTTTTTAAGTGTGATTTATTTTTACTTTTTGAAAAGTTACGAGATTCCATTTATAATTTCTCTGTCTTATTTTTGCTGTTTTACTACTTTCTTTTATTTTGTTCCTTTAATGCAAATGCAAGATCCATCATCCGATGATCAAAATGGAGGGAATGACGAGTTTTTTAAGTGCGATTTATTTGTATTTTTTGAAAAGTTACGAGATTCCATTTATAATTTTTTGTCTTATTTTTATTGTTTTACTAATTTCTTTTATTTTGTTCATTTAATGCAAATGCAAGGTCCATCGTCCTACAATCAAAATGGAGGGAATGACGAGTTTTACTATATAATTACAAGGTTGGAATGAACTATCCTAGAAAAATATCGAGGATAAATTTGTTACATTTTGTAAAGATTACGGAATAAAAGTGCAAATTTCCCTAATATTTCAACGACCGATTTGAATATGGTAACTATCTGTCTAATAGGGTAAGAAAGAAAGATCAGTGTTAATACCGTAAGAGGCTGAGTAATTCAATATTTTAACCGAATGCATTCTGTTCCGAACGTCGTCGTTTAAACCCCTACACATTCCACCATGGATTGAAGTGTGAAATGAAAGCTGGCACAATTTCACAGCCATCTTGTTTCCACTTTCCAGTGCCTGCGATTCCCTTTTGGCACTATAAAGTTCGAATCTCTACGTGCTACGTATACATACAAGTTTATATATAGAGAGGAAGTGATTTTCAACCGGCGACAAAGGGGATGGTGTCGTACGTGAGCGTGTTGCTGTATGGGGTGGGTGGAATAGTAGTGGCGGGGATGGCTTTGCTGGTGGCATTCCAGGAGAAGTTGGTGTACGTGCCGGTGTTGCCCGGTTTAACAAAGTCCTATCCCATCACCCCTGCTCGCCTCCGCCTCCTCTACGAGGATGTGTGGCTCAGATCCTCCGACGGCGTCCGCCTCCATGCCTGGTTCATCAAGATATTACCCGAATGTCGAGGTTGTAAATATGAATTTAACTGTGTTTATACATGTTGGATGTGTGTGTAATTGTATGTGTGATCAAGGTGTGTTTGATCGATGATTGAAATTTAGGGTTTTGTATTAAAGGGTTAGTTATAATTTGGTTTCATTTGGATGGGTGATTTTGTGGAGTTGGGACTTGGCTTATTGACTTCGATGGAAAATATGATTACTGGTGTGGGAGTGGAATCCTGGAGAAATGATTTTGAATCTGAAGGGATTTTTTTTTTTTTTTTCTGATTCCAACTCCAAGACCCAATTAGACTGCATCTTAGCCTGAGATGAGATGATTTAAGGGGGAGTATGTTCAGTAGGGAATACTTGGAGGGCTAGTCAATTGGGTGACTTGGTTTCATTCTTTTACATTTCTTTTCTTTTTTGGTGGCAAGATAACAGATTAGGTCTAAAACTTCATATCATTGCAGCGTGAGAAAAATGTGAGACCCACAGAAGTAATGCTCTTGTATGTGAGGTTGGTATATTGTTGTCACTTGGTGGTGGTGACCTAATTCTTACGAGAAGGTGTTGTGTTTGGAAAAGCAAGCAGTTTAAGAGTGAAGGTCCATAATAAGCATGTGAAGTTTTCTGTGGTATTATGCCGTATATGATTAGGATTTAGGGGAACAATGAATTTAAAGGAATTAAACACCATTGACATTTGATTCAACCATGGAAAGGAAATATAGAGAGAGTAGTTCAATGATACAATAGTCACTGTAAGTTGACCTCTTAAGAAAAAACTTACATACGTAAAGGGAAATGACAGCTGCCGTCGAGTATATCCTTTTTTTGCTGCTTCTTGTTCTTCTTTAAAATGTTGTTTGCATAAGCCAATTGGTAACTGTTTTAATGGGTTTCACTACACTTAAGACCTGTTGTCATTGGGTTTGCAGGTCCTACCATTCTCTTTTTCCAGGAAAATGCAGGAAGTATCCTTTTGTTTTCTGAAGACTGGAAATCTTATTTTCCATTTTTTACATCTGCAGATTGTTTTTAGAATTTTGTTCAATATCTTTGTTTGTGGCCTTTACTAGTTAAATACAGACATTGCCCATCGTCTTGAAATGATTCGTATAATGTTGCAGAGACTACAATGCAATGTTTTCATGCTTTCATACAGAGGGTAAGTTGTTTTAGTTTTGTCTTCGGTGGATGGTTTTATCTGATAGTGTTGTTAACTAGGTGACTACTTATCTAACTGAATATCTATTTTGTTGATTTTGTGGTACTCAGTTATGGAGAGAGTGATGGATTCCCCTCACAACATGGTATTACAAAGGATGCTCAGGTTTGTTTCTGGCCACTGTGTTTTACTTAACATAGCATTTCAACTTCTTCCAATGGGTGCTATCATTATTTTCTTTCTCTTCCTTTATATTGTTTTGGGGTCTGGGGTGCGAAGTTCGTATTTGCTATGGAGGATAAATTAAACACACTACTTTGTAATAGTGACATCTTCCATTTGAGCAGGCTGCACTGGATCATTTGGTTCAGAGAACAGATATTGACCCGTCAAGAATAGTTGTCTTTGGAAGGTCACTTGGGGGAGCTGTTGGAGCTGTGCTTACCAAAAACAATCCTGACAAGGTAATGAATCCTGATTCCTGGGTTTGCTTTTATGGAAGTTCCTTTTTTGTTGATTCAGTTGTCTTGGGTTTATTGAAAGTTTATGCGTAGCATCTTCCTGATAATTTCCATGAGAGTAGCTTTAAAGTCTGTACGGATTGGGAGATTTTCATCTCTTGTTTGGGCCGGGTGGGGACTGGGGATCCTTGAAGTGAACACTCATTATGTAAAGAATATCGGTGGTATTGGTGTCTAGGATGATAAAATCTAGTTTAATATTCCGATTCCTATTCTATCCTTGTTCAAGTACAGTCTTTTAACGTCCCTATTGAAAATCCCCTTCAAAAATGAAGCATGGCCGATTTACCTTCCAATATAACATCTTTTGGTTGAAAGGATTCTTAAGAAGCAACTTCTCTTAGATTATATATGATGGCGTTATTCACGTTAACATTAAACGGTTGCCATTTTCTTTCTTTGATTGTTTTCTTGGTGTGGTGGGGGGGTTAGCTGTGTGAAGGTTGAATTTGTAACGATTGAGATTCTATACCCAAGCCGTTATATCATACGTACTGTCCGTTTTGAGTGAGAATTTGTCCCATATACCCCCTCACGCTTTCTATCGTGTCCTTGGATTGAACCCAAGACCTCTGTCTAATTAAATATTTAAGTTGAATCTTGATACCAAGACGGATAGTACGTATGATAGAATGGCTTGAGCATAGATACCAGGTCGTTAGAAAAAAACCGGCGTTGTTTGTAACAACCTGATTTTTATATCCAATCTGTTATATCATATATACTGTTCGTTTTGGGTGGGCATTTGCCCAATTACTCATTCAAGGCTCTTTATCGCGTCCTCATGATTTGAAATCAAGATCTCTGTCTAAAGACAATTGGTATCAGGATTCAATTTAAGTTAATTGGTACTATTCGACTTGAGTCTCTAATTAGGTAGAGGTCTTGAGTTCGAATTCTGGGGGGATAAGATAAAAATTCGTGAGGGATAAGTGGATAGATGTCCACCTAAAGTGGACAATATGTATGATATAATGACTTGGACATAGAAGTTAGGTTGTCGTCAAAATTATTGGGTGAATTTCTCAAAGCTTTAATTTAAGGCTATTTATACTGCTTGATGTATATTATAAATGGATTTTAATTGTTTCCTTGTATTGAGGGTACTTTTTCCTGTAAATTTTTTGGGTCTTATTGCTATTTATCTTTATAGTAGTAGCTGGAAACATGAATTGAAAAGCAATAACAAGCTTGCAAAACATGGATTATGATGACGATGAATCAGAAAGTTGCTTAATTTTATGGACAAGAAATTGATTAAGTTGGATATTGATTGAAAAATGTAAGGAGAAATAGTATTTTGTATATTCTAAATGGGTTTTATGCTATAACTGTTTTGATAATTGTCACCTGGTGCATTTTATGTACTGCATGTTCCAGCTGAATAATATTATTGTACTGCTCTTTGTTGTTTGTTTTGCATATGGATTATTTGTGCCCATGTCCTTTTTCATCATTTTGCACCTTTCATTCAAGATTTTATTTTTCTGTACTTCTCTTGGGAAGTCCTCTTTGTTTATTTGGTTTAATCTAATTCTTAGTTTAAATATGAGGTATGCCAATCTTTGACTTGTACGAACCTTGGTGTATCCTTATTGCAGGTGGCTGCAATAATACTGGAGAACACTTTTACTTCTATTCTTGATATGGCAGGCGTTCTATTACCCTTTCTTAAGTTGTTTATTAGGAAAAGTGGCTCAAAGGGTCCCGGAGTTCTGAATTTTCTGGTTCGTTCTCCATGGAATACCATTGATGTCGTTGGTGAGGTGAGATTACTATTGACAGAAGTCTGATTCTGAATCTATACTATTTTTACGCCGATGCTTCATAAAAGTATGTTTTGAGCATGTCTGCATTTTATTTTTTCCATATGCTAAAGGGTTCATCATCATCATCATTATTATTATTATTATTATTTTTACTGCTATGATATCATCATCAGGCTATAAACTGTAAATGCCCGCCTTCCTCAATTAAATGTTATAGGTTTGGTACCTAACAATACATACAGCATAGCATATGATGAGCCTTTTATGGTATGCGATGCTATTAGTATCAATTATTGAAGTTTTATTAAGAAGATGCAGCAGAGGTATCTGGTGGAGATATTGATTTATGTTACATCGTTGCAATAATTCTGATAGGTATTACCCTTTGTTTCATCTACTCTCTTCTGCATTCACAATCAACTTTCAAGTAATGTATGTTTTGGAAAAAATGTGGTTCCTAGGTTCAAGAGGCACGATTACTAGATGAAACTGGTTAAAAGTAGTCTGTTCAGATAAAAATTGTACTTATTTCTGCTGACAGACTTTGGCATTATTGATTTGTAACATTTTTAACCTTGCGTCAAGAAGAGTAGCTTTTTTTGGGCCGCATGTACAGCTTTTAAGCATAGCCAGACATGTTTTTAATCTTTTAAGCTAACAAGCGTGTTTTGAATTGCAGATCAAACAACCAATTCTTTTCCTCTCTGGACTGCAAGATGAAATGGTCCCACCGTCCCACATGCAGATGATATATGCTAAAGCAGCTGCACACAATCAGCAATGTTCATTTGTGGAATTCCCAAATGGCATGCATATGGATACATGGTTGTCTGGTGGTGATCGATATTGGAGCACAGTTCTGGAGTTCTTGGAAAAATCTGTTCCATAAAAGAATGATGGTGACTACTCGGCCGGGTAAGTTTTGGATTTCCTCGTTTCCTACTATTTCAAGCCTGCATCTTTTAATCTTCCATGTTCACCAAAGGTACTTCATTGTTTTTTGTTACTCGATGCAACAAACGCTTGAAAAAAATTTCTGCAACTGCATTGGTAAACAGGGGATGTCAAAACTTGGCATTCTTCTGGCACAACTATGTCCTTAAATTGGTCTTTCTAAAAATGGCGAATTTAGAGAAGAATAATGTATTTCCAAAATGTTGCTGAAATATTCTCCCAGTTTATTTAGTTATAATAACTACTATGAATTGCAAACAATTTTTTCCTTTATCTTTTTTTAGTTCTCAAGGATTTACCTGGAATTATTGTCATGTTATTATAAATATTAATGTCATCTACATGTCTAGTAGTTCTGAAACCTATAAGACGCTAGGTGTGTGGCATTTCTGTGTTTAAAACTCGTAATTTTTTTTCTTGCCGTACATCTGATTAAAGTCTTTGAATTACCGTTTATTAAGATATAAGGATCATTGGGGCTACGAGTTTCTTCATACTAATAACCTAATTTCTGCTTTTATGTCGTTATCTTGTAGTTCTGTCAGATTTGGAGGCAAGGTGATCAGCTGCGAGTAATACTTAGGCGTCCCGTGGATTCAACATTTTTCCCCCTCTTTTCCATTTTGCAGTGACTAAAAGCTTTTGTTGATTGTCCACCGCAGTTCTTATGGACACGCTCACTGGTGCACAGTTTTCACTAG
>OU503039.1:6474639-6498144 GCA_912172775.2 Fraxinus pennsylvanica | reverse complement strand
ATGTAATGACATCTTACATACCTACGGAGTTTATTTGAACTACGTTAAAGCTTGAAGGTCTCGTGAGAAGACTTTGAAAATGATCAGGGATGATCCTAAATATTCATTCCAACAGCTGCCAAGCTACTTTTACATGCTTGAACGGATCAATGCAGGAACAATTACAAGATTAGAGGTTGATACTCACAATAGATTCAAGTACTGCTTCATGGCGCTTGGTGCATCAATTAGAGGGTGGTTACATTGTAGACTTGTTATTGTTGTTGATGGCACATAACTGACTAGACACTACGACGGTACATTGTTCACAGCATGTACACAAGATGCAAATAATAGCATATTCTTACTCGCAGTTGGAATTGGAGATAATGAAAATAATAAATTTTGGACCTGATTTTTCGAAAAGTTGAAATCTGCTTATGGAAGAAGGGAAGGTCTATGCTTTGTATCGGATCGTCACAATAGTATCAAGAATGCAATTGAACGTGTTTATCCAGGAACTTGTCATGGGATTTGCACATACCATTTACTACAAAACTTGAAATCACATTACGAAAAATTTGGTCACAACATAACTCAAGCATTCAATGCAGCTATGCGTGCGTACACATTGATAGAGTACGAGTACAATATGCAACAGTTAGACAAGATCAACTTGAACATTAGGGGTTACTTGGTAAGATACTACTTCCAATTACTAAATACTATTACGGTTATTGTATATCTTAGTTCTTATTTAAGTTTCACATTCTGTAGAATGAAGTTAGATTAGAAAGATGGTCACGATTCCACATGCAGGCAAACAGATACTCCACTATGACGTCTAATTTAGTGGAACGGTGATTGAGGTCGTAAAAGCAGTAAAGAACTATCTTATTGTGGCTTTGTTGGAGTCATTGGATAAGAATAGAGATCTTGCAAATAGCACTTTCACGAAGTTGTCTACTAAATATGAGAAATTAATTAGAAAAATGAGCACAAAGTTGAAAAACATGAGGTAATTATAGTATATGTTATATGAAATTCAATATATGTGACCTAATAATGAACCTGATCGTTCTATCTCTGACCTGACATGATATTTTTTTCCTCTGTGCAGGTTTCTCCTGCTAACCAGATAATATTTTTCATTGCGAACAAGGGCTCAACATTTGTTGTCAACATAAAGCAACATACGTGCACATTAGTATGCTCCAAGTTGATCAGATACCGTTTCCATACACTTTAGCAGTGATAGCGACTACGAAGGGAGATCTATAAGATTATTGTTCGTACTTATACACACGAGAGGCTTATACGTATGCATACCAAGATTTTGTATATCCAGTCGGAAATCAAAATGAATGGACTGTGACTCAAGAAATAGAAAGCATAGTCATATTATCACCCAACAAAAAGAGGAGTTCGGGAAGGCCATCAAAAAAGAGGAAAAGATCGTTCGGTGAGAGGAAACAAACAATGAAATGTGGACGTTGCCAAGGAAGTGGTCACAATCAGAGGACGTGCACCAACCTAATTCCATTAAGCCAAAATATAGCAAAATGAAGTTTCCCATTCTGTTGATGAGGAATGTTATCAGCAAGTATATCCATTCTATTAATGAGGAATGTATTAGCAACCAATATTGTCATCCCTATTGGATCATCATCATCAGCATCATCATCAGATGTTCTTTTCCAGATGCCCAAACCCGTCAACAAATGGGGGAATCATTTTTGCAAATGGTTCAATCTCAGCATTCACCATTTTGTCCTGATACGTCTTGTAGCTGGAATGGAACAGATAGAGTATGTGCTTTCTTATATCCAGACAAGCAAGCATCCAATGGGTACGATTCGTGGGCAGAATTGGCAGCAGCACGTAGTCAACTTCTGCCCAAGGACGATTAAATTCTAACTGGACACATGCAGTAACTTCAACAATATATGAATATGTCATTATCACATCCAGGTCCTTCATTTATTGGGCATACAAGTTTTTTATCTTAGCTTGGAACAATGAGTCGATCGTGATAGCACTCAATCTGGCGCTCAGACTTTTAGTTACAAATTGCCGTAGATAATAGAAGCACAGGTCCATGTGCTGACGAAAAAGCAATATATATATATATATATATGTGTGTGTGTGTGTGTGTGTGTGTGTGTATGTATGTATGTATGTATGAAATATGTTAAATGTGACATTTGAATATATTTCTGTGTACTGAACATGGGATTAAGTGATCAGTGACTTGAGCACATTGTCAAGCCTTTTATGCAACGTGAATTATACCGCAAGTGTACGGTGTCAAGTTTTGTAATATAATAGTGAAGTGAAGATTGTCGAACCGATAGGGATTGATGTGTGATTTCTATTAAGTACTATAATTATGTAGTTTCTACTTTATTTAGACAAATAATTGAGATTGTGATGTGATTTTAACTAGTAACTGTAACTTAACATTGGTGAGTAAACAAGTGCAAAATTTCACGAAGTTATCAAATTATGAAATTCTAGGGAATGATTTCATCGTTCTCTCGACAATATTTTTCAACCTAAACATACTAACTGAATCAGATTTATCTCAATTTATAGGCAAGAACCCTAATGTAATTCTATCCCCTCTTTCGAGTGCCGACTAGAATCTATTTTTATTATTTAATTTCAATATCTCTATTCTGAATTAAATATATAAAAATTATATTGAACCTAGTTCTCAAATCAAAAAGCCTCAAAAATTCGTACTTTCTCTCGAAATCTACGAAATATAGGTTATGTAGTTTTATGATCACGCCTAAATTTCCCTCTCTCGAGTGCCGAAATGCATACATCAAATCAATCAACTAGTGGCCAAGTAATTGAAAGTATTAAACACAAACTACATAAATAAATTGATAGACAAATCCAAAAGAGATAGATAATTAGGAATTAAAACATGTCTCAAGTCGATTACATCAAACCCTAGATCTAAAGTATTAGTTCATGATGATTACAATTGACAAAATAGAACTTAATATGAAAAACATGATAAGGAGAAAAGAGTTTAGAAAAACTATTATTTGCCGCTTGATTTCTTCTCCAAATCCTGTCAATTGTCTCTTCTTCGATGGATTGCTTCAAGAATTTTGCCCTAATGTCTTCTCCTCCTTCAGCCGTCAAAAGAACCCTTTTTTGTCTTCCAAAAGTGTATTTATAGTTCTTTTAGGTTGTAGGTCGAAATCTACTCAAAATGGGCTGGGTTTCTTAAAAATTATGATTTTTCTTTTCTTCCAAATGCGCGGCACCGCGGCGCCAGACCACCTCCTTTTTGGTTCCTCGGTTTATTTTTCTTTCTTTTCCACTTCGTTCTTCTCCATTCGAAGTTTCAAATCACTCCATTTTGATTCAATTTGTCTAGCTACAAAACAACATCAAAACACGCATCAAAACGTTCAAAAGTACTCAAGATCAAACTAAAAACTAATATTTGAGAGTGCATATTTAATGAGGTGACAACACTCATCACACCCTAATCTGTGACCTTAGCATAGGAATATGTAACATATGACCTATGCATATAATTCTGTGACATGTGAGTTGTGCAAGTATATGTGACATGTGACATGCAAACGTCTGCATATTTTGTGAATAGTACATACTGTGTGACTTGTGGTCTAGTCATACACCTTTGTAACCTGCGATATGCGTATACGTGTATGATATGTGACCCATGCATATAATTTATGTCATGCGACCTACGCCCATCACAACGTCTGATTTCATAAAATGAAACATACCGTGCTGCTAAGAGATGATTCTGAGCATACAAGCTCATGTCACCATGTTTTGGAACCTACGGTTAACGAACCAATGACAAAGGGAGGACAAATGACATCATCATTGTCATTAAATTTTTTCTTGAAATAAAAAATGTTCAAGACAAAATTCGAAGGAATTTGTTTGTACATTAGTTCAAAATCACGTATCACATAAATTGGACCCTTACGTACTTGTTTCTTAGTTTGTAACCTTTGCCGAATCAGTTATTAAATGCAGCAACATCAACTTCCTCCGCTGGCATATCATGGTTTTGAAAAACGACAATAGCGTCTGAATGCTTACTTTGTTTTCCTACACCTGTGATGTATGGGGATTGTATTAACATTGTGGGTCTGGGAGCCCTTTTAACGGGCAATTCAGACGACGGTGCAGAAGGGGGTGATCCCTGCATAAGATACAACATTGTTATTGTGCTCTCGAATTGCATTATGTGCACGCATCCATATGACATGTAAAAGTGTGACCTGTGACCTGTACACCTACATATGTGACCTTGTGACGTGCAAACATATTTGTGACCTGGGACTTGTTCAGTAAGGGAAGGTGTGGGGAAAGAGAGGGATAGATGGAAGAAAAGTGAATAAAATGATAAAGAGCTATGCATACCACATCTTGATCATTTCTGGCATTTGTCATCCCAACATCTTTAGCATCACCTTCAGTCTGTTTCAACACGCCAACTATAACATCATTAACATGCTTTTGTACTTCTTTAGATTTGAATATGTCAGTGAGGTTCACAGCGCTCGAGGTGATTGGAGTTGATGAGATCCCCAAATCAAATGATGGGGTCGGAGGAAAGTACGGGTATTCGACTACATCAGCAGGATCCATCTTACCCATCCATTTCCTGTCCATTGGTTGTTCACTGCTTGTGACCTGAATGGAACAAAAAAACATTTTTTTCGAAAGGTAAATAGAGCAAAAAAACTCACTGTCAAAACTAAAATGAGGACCATGAAACATTTTGAGGCCTACAATTCTACTCACTTTGCTCTGCAATTCCAGCACTTTGTCCATCATTTTTGTTATTTAATTTTTCTAATATTGCATTCACCGTACTTGATATCAAAACAGTCACAGAATCGGACAGAATAGTCATGTTAGACCTTATGTCCACCATGTCAGATTTAATCTCACCTTGCATGCGGATAATCTGATTGATTTTATTATTCCTATCCACCTGCAATGATATGAACTGTGACTTGACATCATTGAGCTATGCTGTTAGTTCTGTATTCTTCAACTGGATTTCAGTTATTTGCTCACTCAAAACCTTCACCTGGTCAAGCACCTATGATTGGACATTACACAAACACTTAATGAACTTACGTATGTGACATATGATATTTAACATGTGACAAATGGTTTTGTGAATTGAAAAAAGTAAATATGAATCAACTTACATCTGATTGTGGTCTATCATATGCATGTGTTGCCATCGGCTCCTTCGGGGTACGAAGGTCACTTCTCTGTGGCTCCGTAGGATAATTTTCATGTGTTGCTTGTGGTTCACCGGTGTATGAATGACACTTGCTTGTGGTTCCATCAGATAATTTTCATGTGTTACCTGCCGTTCATTGGGGGAGTGAAATAAGATGAGTCATCTGCCTTTTTGGTGGTATATCAACAAAATCATCGTCATCATTGTCAACATCACTAGAATGACCTTTTCTTCCATCTGTGATCATTAGCAACCATATTACACTCGTGCCAGCGTGGCCTACATCCTTGAAGTGTTCATCTCGAGGTATACGTGGTTGCATTGGTTTGGTGTATAGAACACCACTCATAAATGAAGACTCCATCTCCAAGTCAAACGGGACAACATCATATATTTCAAGCTGTAACAATAATATAAATGAAACAATTGTTAGTCATGTAATCATACATGGAGTATCATTTCTTGTTACCTGAATTTATTCAAACCGGTTAATGTTGTGAGACAATGACTGTGGTCTGTGAATGCATATCGGATGAATTGTGACCTATGCACACAAATATGTGACCTTGTGACCTGTACATACGAAACATATTTAAATACTTACATAGGAGAATACATCTTCATCCAATTTCACTGCAGACGACTGTTTATCCGACATCCAATTCACAATGCGTGGGAAACTGTTCCTTATTCTATTGGTCACATGTTCATTGAGTCTGGGAATGGACTCGTATATCCAAACTCGAAATGCAACCAAAAACCCTTTCAGTCTATAATGTGGATTTCTGTGACATAAACCCTCTTTCAAAGATTTTATAGACATTTCAAACAAATCTGTACCCAAAGGAAACATCTCCATTAAATCAAAATTTTCTACTAAAGCAAACAAATAGTTTTCAACCACCTTCTTGTATGATGTGGAGAACAGGTATGAAGTAATCAAATATAGAATCCCAAACCTTACAACATTATGATCATCTATGTTTGACACGTTCAGAAAGACATCTCTAACATCTTCATTTGTAAATAACTTCAAGTCCCCAAAGTATGTTCCCTTGATCCTAGATGGAATATTGTCAATCTTTTTCCCAACATCATCACTATTGTATCTAAGACATGTCACCAAACAAAACTCATACAAGGAAAATCTCATAAATCTATTCGCAACCTTGAACCACATCTCATTGAGATTCGGTTACTTCGCTTCCCTAATAAAAAAGTAATGTATTAGTTGGAGCTGCAGTACAATTTCATTGCATTCCATGAAGAAAGAGAAACATGTTTTCTCCAGGATAGCCCTTTGTTCCTCGTCAAATTTAGATGTGAAATTTGTCAGAACATTTTTGGCAACATTAGTGGTAATTGTCCCCGGAAACCATACATCTTCAGGTATAATGTACTTCCAGTCCTGCAACACATTAGATAAAATTATGAACTCTATGATACCATTACACAGACATTTCATACTCACACCAAAACTCAGAATAGTGGTCGAAAATCAACCATTCATAGATTCCATTCAATACATGTTATTCACAATCTCCAACTAGAATACATAGAAATGAAAAGCCCAACCTTATGATACAAACACATCATTCTGCAATCAAACCTTTAGCTCACAAATGGAACAAATAACTGTGACCCAACTGATACTGTTATATTCAAATAGAAGAATTAGGTCACAAGTTGAAAACGGTAGGTCACAAATGAACACCCAATAATAACAAGGTACCACAAATTCACTTACATTCTTCGATTTTGATCTCGATTTTTGGGCATTTATTCACGGAATCCATTTTTCACTTTCTGCTGCGATTCAGCCGGTGTCTGGGGGATTTTTTTACGAACTCCCTTTGACGCAAACAACTTTCTTCCCTTTCCTTGTGCAGTTCCGTGTGCATCCCCGGCTCCTGATTGTACCTTCCGATCACAACTTCTTGTTAACGCCATTTTCCTCTAGTTTTCGGTCACAAGCCTCCATCACCACTTCTCCTTGCACCCCCTTTTTCTTGCACCCACTTTTCCTAAGCATCGCTGTTACCTCTTCCTTGAATAATGTAGGTTTTTAGTGAAGAATCAATGTAAGTTTTTTGGTGATTAGAGAGGGTTTTGTTTTTTATTTTTTGAAATGAGGCGGTTTGGAAATTAAGCGGTTATTAGAGATATTCTTCACTAATTGAAACCGCCCTCTCTCTCCATTTTTAAAGTAAATGGTGGTAGTGATTAGTTAATTAAAAATTGATTTAAATAATTCACGGAAACCTGATTTATGTATTATTAAAATTGATCCTGGATTAATGAAAATGGTAATTTAAAAACCTGTTATGGTGTAATTTCCTAATCTATAAATTGGTAAAAAATGTTGGATTGGACCATGCTAGGAGCTAGATGTTGGCCTAGTTGATGGAGCCCAATTGGCAGTTTTAAACCAATCGTCCAACCTTTTTAAAGGTGGCCTCGAAACCATTTCCAAGGAGTAGTTCGCAGATTGTGCTCCATTGGGCCGAAATTTTGTGGACGTTGTGACTTTTAATGGTCTTTTGATGATCCAGTCCCAAGTAGTCCTCAGCCCAATGGATGATTTAAATATGAAAAATTAGGCCCACTATCCCAAAAAATTATTAGATTGGATACACTTAAAACTAAATAAAAACTAGGGAAAATTAGGCCAATGCCTTCTTAAATTAACTAAATTGAATAATACCCTTTTAAAACTAATTAAACCATTCAACCTGTAATTAATACGTTATAAACCTAAAACCCAATCTTCATTCACTACAAACCCTCTCCTCACGATTTTTCTCAATCAATTTTCCGCCGCTTTCATCTCCGTCCATTGCAGCAGTTTTCGTCTCCGTCCATTTCTGTCACTTTCGTCTGTCTATTGTCTTCCCATTCTCATATTCATGGATACCATAAACACTAGCCATAAACAACACCAAATCGTAATAGTAGAAGCCCTAATTTGTTTAGATCCAAATCGCCGATTTCATCTCGTGCCCGTCCTATTTCCGTCTTCTCTTTCTTCTATTCGTGGATATCACTGTAAAAATCTAAAATCACTAATAGCAGAAACCCTAGCTATTCCGATCCGAAATAAAAAACTCGGATTCTGATTTTAACTTCTTCACTCCCAATTCTAACTCCTATTTCTACAATGGTTAGAGAAAGTGATTTGAAGATGAAAGGAAAAGTTGATGATGAACCATCTTCAAAGAAAAATAAGAGAATTTCTTCAACAACTAATAAACTCAAAGCAGCTAATAGTCTCTGGGTCTATGGTATTGTACATGTTTATCAGAAAAAATCCTTATAAATCAAGGAAAAAGTGTCTCCCTCAACAGAGTGTGAATATTGTGATTTAAATTTGACGAGTTATTGAAGCAATGTGTGCATTGGACATCATGTTGTGGAATTAGGATGCAAAGCTACTTATTGCTCATCTCCAATTTATGTTATATCATATCATGTTGACTTCTATATTAAAATGTCATTTGTTTTTGTTAAACATATCTTAAGATTGACTGGTGTCATTTCGGTAGTGGTAGGACCTTGCTGAAAATTGGAAAGAAGACGACTATAGCTATAATGAAATTTGAACTATAGACGGTTTATGGATCATATACAGTGTCAAATTTAACTTCAAATTGCTAAAATAAGGATCAAATTTAGCTGTTATTATTTGAACTTGACGTTGCAAGTGATTAAAGATCTTGGACTTTCATTACTGATATGTCTTATGTCTAGCGAAAGAGGTTGTTGAGCAACCGATTGATAATGGTAGCTTACTGAATGATAATGGTAGCTACATTTTAGGAACTAAAAATGTCAAAATGTTTGTGTGTTAGATAAGGCTATGTACTAGTTATTTGTGGTATATATATATGAGTCTCTGCCTTTAACGATTTATCCTGCACCTAATGCAACATGGACGTCAAAATAAGTTGGGTTGCATAGTGCTTGAGTGCCCATTATGTTTAGTCTTTTTTGTTTTTGTAGTTTAATAGACTTCACATGTCATGTTATGTGTGATTGTTATTGCTGTAATAGACTACAAATATAAGTTGACACTCATGCTTAGGCCTTAGTCTAGTTATAAAAAGAACATGGGTTCAATTTTCACGTTATTTGTTTAGTTTATGTGCCTTTTTTTATATATATGCCACTTTTTTTATTGTTGTATTCTTTAATTTTTTGGTGGTGATGGGGTGAAATGTGAGCAAAGTCTCAATTCTCATATTGTTCGAGTAGATATTGTTAAACCAGTATACTACAACCTCTTGTGTCCCTTTTTTTTTTAGGTTTTATGTCACTTTTTCAATTTTATGTCATTTTTTTGACTTTATGTCTCTCTTTTTTTTGAATTGATTCTAATATTTTAATTGGTATTTTGTCACTTGTTTGAACTTTTGTCACTTTTTTTAGTGTTACTTTTTATTAAATTTTTATCACTTTTTTAATGTTTGTTACTTTTTTTATCAGTTCTTTAAAATTTCTATAATTTTTTGAAAGACAAACATCATTTTTTAAAAATAAAAGCGACATTGTATGTCATTTTTTAATAAAAAAAAAAGTTATACTTAACTTTAAAAAGTGACACTAGGTCACTTTTTTTTTATTATGTCACTTTTTCTATTAAAAACGTGACAATTAATTTTACACAATATTTTTTACTTCCAAAATATGTTTCATATGATTTTTCAAAAGACCCTTAATTTTAAGGGTATTTTTGTAAGTTGCCCTAAAAACTATAATTCATGTATTAATTACGCCCAAAAACCTTGAAAGCTCGAACAATTCTACAAAATGATTTTGTCAATTTTTTGAGATTTGCCACTCTTTTGAATTTCTCACTTTTCGTTTAATAATCTCTCTTTTTTTCTTTTTTTAACTTGGATTTGGAATTAATCATACCTCATAAATATTGGTTTAAAAGGATATGCCATTTTTTTAATGAAAAAATGACACTATAATTTTTAGCACTAATATAACTTAGCCCCTTCAAGAAAGCGACATGATTTTAGCAAAACGTAACATACACTTTGAACTTCATTATATTGTTGCCTAATTTAGCTTATGAGTAAATATAAGGATACATAAGTTGTTTTATTGATGGAATTTCATATCAATAATAACTAGCAGTGTAAATGAATCAGATATGCCCATAACCGATTTGATCTGATAAGAATAATTCATGGATCCGATCCATTCGAAAATCCTATGGATACTTGATTGTTAAATTCAGTCTTGTTATCGGATATTCAATCCGAAATATTTTAGAAAGAGAGGATTCTCAATTTCAATACAAAATTTATAGTAATATATATTAATGTTATATTAGAACAATGATGATTTGATCTCCTTCTCTGATCTATTTGATAGGTTTGACATTTTTCATTAAAAGTTATAAAGTATAATACAAGTTTCAAAATGAAAAAAAAAATTATGTATAATAAATTATGCAATAATATATAAAATATATTATATTATATTATTATAACAAGTCAGATTTGATTGACCTATATATATTTACTCCATTTAGTTGACGAACTATTGGATTCGTGTCTTGATCAGATTATCGGATTGAGATTCTAAATCCATCTCACATTAATTTCATCGGATTCAAATTAAAATTCAATCCATTGACAGTACTAATGACAACAATGACTACTTAGTCTCTTCTTATCAATGTTAAAACTTAGTTTCTTAAAAAAGGTGAGAAATATGTTTTAACAAAGGTTGTTGTATATATATATATATAAACAAGTCATTAATTTTAAGATGAAATTTTATATGTACTAGAACAACAAAAACATCAAAATCTAGGTGAAAATTGTGTTCATGATTCCATAGTTAAAATAAGAGCATTAAATAAATAGTTATTATTATAAATTAGCCTATAGTTGCTTTCTTTTTACTGAATAATCATGAAATATATAATTTGTTACTCAATAAAAAAATAAAACAAAATAAATTAAAGTCGAAAATTTATAAACCTATACATTTGGGTTGATTATTTGCAGATTTGGGGAATAAAACTTTGAATAAAGGTAGTTGAGCAAGCCCTTGACTTTGTTTGGACTTGATTTGTGCAAGATTTTCTTTTATGCTTTTGATTTTTCTTGATTTGGATAGTGTAGGTTTCAGATTTTCTACTGGTAAATTGCGGTTATTTACGCCGTATTTCTTGCGGTTATAATGGTTGAAATTATAGTATATGTTTTAATCCATTTTTATGATAATTTTTTAAAAGGACCAAAAAAAATTAAGGACATTTTGTAAGTTCTCCATTTAAACTGGGGAAAATAGCCTATGGATGGATTCACTGATTTAGGAAATTACATAAGCTAAATCACCTATTTCAGAAACCTTAGGTACCATGGTATCACAATCAGATAGTAGGGACTGTATGAAGAAAACAAAAATCATAGTGGCTAATTTGTAGTATAGAAAAAGATTAGGATCGAAATAGCAACAAATGGAAAGGTTAGAGGCCAATATACAACAATCAAAAATTTTAGGGACCGACTTGCAAAATCTTGAAACTCGAGGGACTAATTTTCATATTTCAGAAACTTTAGGGGACGGACTTATTTATTTCAGTAAGTAAAGAGGAATGAGATTCAAGATTATGGTAATATAGGGGCTGATTTGGAAGAGAGAATGAAGGGTGGTTTGGCATTTGTGATGAAGTGGGCCTAATCGAAATCAAACCTCTCGAATTGAAACTAAACCGGAACCGGATTTAGCCGCTGAACTAGATTATAGAATAGTGATTTTTTTGGAGAATATGTGATTAAAAAGTCGAAATTTTTTTAGGTTTACACGTAAAATTATTTTATTAAGAGAATGTAAAGTAAATTGTCCCAATAATTACTAAATTTATGTATGTGTCTTTGACTATTCACTAAAATTTCTGACATCGAGTTTTAACCACTAAACTTATCAAAATGTTAAACGTTAGTCACTAACATGACATCCGTTTCGCAACTCTAACAAAATTGGTGACATAACACACGGAATGCACAAGTAGCGCTCAAACACCATTATGCAAATTTCCATGTAAGAAGATCATTTTTGATTGCTCACTATACTTCAAGGTAGTCGAGTTTTGGTCATTAAACTTGTAAAACTAAAGTTGACATGTCCTGAAAATTTTGGAATGTTGTTTCAAGTATCACTTGCATAAAACAAAATTTAATTTTGCAACATGTTACAAGGGAATGTTTCAAAACATTTTGTAATGTAAGTTATTTTTGTTGCAATTCATTTCATATTGGATTTTGATCTATATTCAAAGCTAGGGGTTTTAAAGATAAAATCAAGGATATGAGCTAGAATTTGTGAAACTTTGATTCTAAATTCAAACATATTCATCAATATTAAAGCCTAAATATCTTGATGCTTGATCTGCCTAAGCTTTGATCACCTTATGCGTTATACCAGTTGAAATTATCTTGACAATCTACAATTTGTCAGATAAATACTGATCTCCCTTTTCTTTTTTGTCTTTCCCTTTAGTTTACCCACCCATTTAGGAGCTTCGATTGGAGGAGCATTTAGAGTTGGCCATAAAGAAAAGTCTTTTATCGGACTAGCAAGCCAAGTAAGTTTCCATTGAATAGCTCTCGTCTATATAAAAAAAAAATTGTTGTATGCAAGTGATACTTGGGAACAATATTCCTAAATTTCTAGGATAGGTCACCATCAATTTTACAAGTTTAGTTGTCAAAACTCGACCACCTTAAAGTATTGGAGCAATTAAAGACATCTTTAAAAGTATAGAGATCAATCAAAGACATATTTCAAAATATAGTGAACAATCAAAGATGCGTTTCTTACTTGACACTTTGCAAAACGATGTTCAGGCTCCACCTGTACGTTGCATTGGAGTTGTAAAACAGATGTCATGCCAGTGAGTAACGTCCAACATTTTGATAAGTTTAGTGGTCAAAACTCAACATTTGAAACTTTAGTGAGCATTCAAAGACACTGACATAAATTCAGTGATTGTTGGGACAATTAACTGAGGAATGTATGGTTGAAAATAATTTTGAAAAATATGAATTTTGAAAAAAATGGGACTCAAAGAAGGCTTAATATTTCCTTTAAATCACACACTTCCAAGCAAACACTCTCTTTCCTATCTAAAAAAATACGCCTCAAATTTACAGAATTCTAAATAATGCACCTACTCTTCCCAGATGATGTGTACGCAATTTTCATAAGTTAGAATACATCGAGTTACAAATGAAAAGTTCGAGACTCGTAGTCATATGATTCAAATATTTGGAAACCTCATTTAATATTTTTCTCGAATCAAACACTTTCAAACAAACACCGTCTTTTTCTATCCTAAAGAATGTCTTTAAAAATTAACAAAATTCTTAATCACATCCTACTTCTTTCTAGATCGTGCATGTAAGATTTTCATAAGTTGAGGACATTGCCCTATAAAGGAAAGGTTAAAGACCCGTCTTAGTACTCAAAGATTTGGAACCCCCCAATTGAATATTCCCTTAAATCAAACACTTTCAAACAAACTCTCTTTTTCTATCTTTAAAAATGCCCCCTCAATATTCACAAATATCTAAGGGCGTGTTTGAGTTCCATTCTTTGAAAGAATATATTTTGTAATAGTGAATTTTTGGAGAATGCGTGGTAAAAAAGTAGTTAAAAGTTTTGAATTTACCTGTAAATTGTTTTTATTGAAAAATATGTGATTGTAAATGAATTGGAAAAAAATAAGCTTCTGTTTGGTGTCCATTGTTTTAATTTTTTTTTGCTACATAATCATTTTCAATTATATATTCACGCAATAAAATATTCTGCACATAAATATAATACGTTTTAACCGCACAATCTCCTAAAAATACTATTCAATATATTTTTTTAATTTTAAACAATGAACACCAAACAAGGGTTAAGTTTTTACATAATGGAACTCAACTCCAACAAGGGCTAATTAGAGTAATGTTACGTGACCCCGTCGGGATTGCAACTCCAATTTAAATGAGATTAATGTGATATTAAATGATAAGGAAAGTTAATTAATTTCACATTTTATTATCATGTACGATCACCAAAGGGGGGCTAAGTTTTTACACAATGGAACTCTCAATAACGTCCCAACTTTCTTCCCATATTTACTTGTCACGTCCTTTCCCACTTGACCATTTATTTCATTTTCTACATCTCATTCATTCAAAAAACAGTTTCGAAGCTTTTGCTGAAGAGTACAGACTCCAGTGTATTCGTGTGTGTACGGAGGCGCCATGGACGGTGGCGCACATTGCAATCCTCGAACCGTGGAGGAAGTTTTCAGAGATTTCAAAGGCCGCTACGCTGGTTTGATCAAAGCTCTAACCATCGGTACTTCTTTTAGGCACAATTTCTCTAATTTTTCCATTCGAGTTTAAGGGTTTGTACTTGTTCGATTTTAATGCATTTTGATATATTACTTTCGGTGAATAGTGGGTTTGTGTTTTGTTTTTCAGACGTCGAAGAATTTTATGAAAGGTGCGATCCTGGTGAGTTAGGATTTTCTGTTTTACTAGTTTTCATAATGCTCTGTCTCCATTCATTTTTTTTTTCATATTTTTGCATGATTTCTTTAATTTCCTGTTTCGTTAGTTTTTGTTAATAGTTTTTTCCTGGACTACGTTGAAGAACCCGAATTTATCTTTTAGTTTATTTTCTGTATTTTGGTTGATAGAGATGTAATTGTTATTATAAATGGAGGTTTATACTGGGGTTCTAGAAGGGTACGGACGGGCTGGTTTGTCACCCGGTACATATTTCAATTTTTTACATATAAAAACTTTATGTTATTTCCAATAACATAAAATATTTAAATATGCAGGCCGCATTAGCCTGCATATGAGCATGCAAGCCTATAATCTTGATGAGAACTGAGAACATTGTCACCTATGTGCAATTGCCCCTGCATGTGTTTTATTGGGAGACCTCATTATGGGGTTAACTCCTCTTATTCTTTTCCCTTTTTTGGATATTTGAAGGAGAGTTTTGTGCTTTTCTCAAAAATTCTCTTTAACTCGTTCAATTCCTTTGGCTCACATAATTTGAATTGTCATGTTTTTCCATTTCCCTACTGTTTTGGGCCTAGGCCTACAATGACATATCACCCCCATTTATCCTTACTCTTGTTGCTGTCCATGGTGATGCATGGTTACTCTCTGTTGCCTTCTATTTTGGAGCCAGATTTGGTTTTGACAAAGCTGACAGGTGTGCTTAGTGTTAACATGAGAACTTGAAAGTGTTTTATGTTGCTGGGATTATGAAATTGTATATTTTCATACCTTGTATTATAATTTATTAGAGGGAAAGGCTGTTCATTTTCTGTAGTGGCAACAACTTGATGGAGCTGAAATTTAGGTTTTGTTGAGGATTGAAACCTACAAAATATTTGCCAATATGGCCAAGTTGTTTAGATCTGCACACTCATTTGTATATCCTATTCTTGGTTCTCGCCTCAATACTCTTCCCTATAGCAGCATAGCGAATTCTAACACTAATTATATATACTTTTGAAACTCATTGCCTGATTTTTCTTTGCTCCTTGTCTTTCTAAGTTGGACAGCTTTAGGCAAACACTTCTTAAACCTGTTTTTACTGACATATAGAGCCATTCTAGCGAATTGGACTGCTATGTCATCCTAGTGAATCCTAACAGTAATTATGTGTGTGTGAACTATCTGCCTCTTCAATTCTGTTTTGCTACTTGCCTTTCTAAATTAAATTGTATGGTGAAATGACTTGTGAAACCTAAAGCCTATGCATGTACAGATAAATAGCCATTCAAGTGCTACGAAAAACTGCAACAAAAACAAACCTGTGGTATGCTTGTGTATAATGGTACAATCTCGTATATATGGGATATAAAAAGATGTTCTATTATAATAAAATTTTAGACCGGTTGACTTTCACAAGGTAATTTTGAGTTATGGCCACTGCAGTGTCTTAGTAATGTAAATTACAATATGGCTAAAATTTCTTCAAATATCTTTATTCTGACTTCTGAGTTTTTGTCTTTATTTTCATGAATTCTTGCTGGTATATGAATGCAGGAAACGCCTGTTCGACATGATAAATGATCTCCCAACAATATTTGAGGTTGTGACAGGAGGTGCAAAGAAGCAAGTAACTGAAAAATCATCTGTTTCGAACCATAGTAGCACCAAATCCAAGTCCAACTTAAAAAGGGTAAAAGAGATTCTCTTTTTGCTTCTTTTCTAGGAAAACATAGAAGGGTTTATGCTGACATTACATATAGTTTACCAATTTTTTGTAATTGGTTCAGTTCCATTCCTTACGAGTCTTAATTCCGTGATTTAATCTCTTGGGAAGTTTATGAAATCATTTATGGTTAAACATTTCTAGATTTTAGAGAAGTTAGTTGTGAATGGGTGAATATCTTAGGAGATATTTTAGGAGATTACTTAGTTATTTTTTGTTTATCTATTTCTCTATGTAATCTATAAATAGATAAATACACTATTGTAAATAATATTTAATATATTAATGAAAAAGATTAATTTCTCAAATTTTATAGAGTATCGGAGTCCATTAAGATTTGACTAAAACTAAAAAACGAGCACATATATTTTAAGATTGGTCTTGCGGGGATATGTTAATAATAAATTTTACATCGAATAATTATCAAAATATAGACCAACATATAAGAATTTGAACCACTCCTCTTAGAAGGTTGACCTTTAAGATGGAACCAAATCTTAATATGGTATCATAGCAAATTTGATCTTGGATTAATCTTGCAAATGTTTTCGTTTTCTGATGGGTGACCTTATGCTGCTTAGATCAATATCAACTCTAACCTCTATGTCGTACCTTTACCATCTATCCAACTTGAAAATTAGGGTTTCAATTTGCGAACTTTAAAACCTAAATCATTCTACCTTGGAATCCACATCAAATTGCAAACTATAAATCTTTTTTTGGTGAAAAGAGGAAAAATTCCCGTGACAAACTCTATCCCCCATCCAAATTTCAGTGAAGTGATAATCAAAGGTGATTTAAGTGCTTGTTTGCCAACTATTTATTAATTGCTTGTTAAAATTAGTTTTTTAGTTTTTTATTGCGTGCGAAGAAAGTGTAAAAAATACGATCATGACTTCTCTTTCTGGTTGCGGCCCTAAATCTTATGCACGACCCAACCCTTAGGTTGCTGGTTCTTGCCTCTATTTTTCCAATCAATTAAATTGTGGATTGGGTTAATATTGGGTTAACTGAAAGTTCAATAAAATAGGAGTCAAATGATAAGTTTTGGGATTTTACAAGGCTCACCCTCTCCTCTTTTTTAATAATTGCAAGTCTACCCTTGAAGTTTTCAAAATCTTTATTAATCCCTGAACTTTTAGATTTTGAGCAAGTTGGTCCTTAAGAAAGGTCCCTGAATTTTCAAAGAGCAAGTTAGCCCCTTCTGGTACCCTCTAAGGTTTATTGTTGCTAATGTCATATACGATCATAGGTTCAAGTCTCAAGACTCGTATTGAGGGAGAGATTGTTGATGATTATGCTGTTGGCGCCCCCCTTGTTTGGAAGAAAATCCTGTAACTTTTTCATCACATTTTCTTAGCCTCTTAGTTAGCCTAGGTTTTTGTTGTTACTACTTTTTGGCTCCATCTTTGAGTGGATTGCGGGTAATCCCCTAGATTTTTGGAGTGCTAGTTTTTCTACTTATAGGATGTGTTCCTCAAGTCTTGGTGATGGTCATGGTGAATAATGGTTTTCTTTTGCGCCAACTTCTAGTTCTTGGTTAGCTTAGTCGGCATGCAATGCAAATGCAATTCTGAAGTACCATTTAAGTCGTGGAAATGATGATTTGCTCACATCAATTTAATATTCAAACTCAATTTGGTTTCAACAACACCATATTGAGTTTGAGGGGGAGTGTTGAAAAGTCTATCAAATCAATCTAGATAAACATTGCTAGATTTTAGGGAAGTTAGTTGTAAATGGGTGAGTATCTTATGAGATATTTTAGGAGATAGTTTTTTCTTGTAGTTATCAGTTAGTTGTCAAAGTTTGGCCGAATGATCTTCCTGTTTGAGGGATCTTCCATTAAATAGAAATTGTATACATCCTAAATATGATAATAAAACTAATTACAATAATTTACAATCAATTATATACGTATTTATAGTAGATGCAATCTCCATAATCTTCGTAATATTTGTCATTCTTCAATCTCATTGACATCCCCCTCAAATTGATGCTAGGCGATCAAGAAGCATCAATTTGCCGACAAGTAACCGATGACGCTGTCCGATTATTGCCTTAGTGATTATATCAGCGATTTGAATATTAGTAGTGATATGTGAAAGAGAAATGACGTGACCCTGAGAGTGGTGGAAGAATTGGGCCAACATTTAAAGGCCCAACTAAAGAAAACAATCTGCTTAATGGGTTTTCAAGTGGAAAGGGCTCTGGGCTGGAAAATAATGGGCCAGAATCCATGGGTATGTTATCAAAAGAAGCAATAAATTGGTCAGGTCAAAAACAACGTGGCCGGCCGTGGTGTGAACACTGTCGTCAGTCCGGACACAAAGAAGATACGTGTTGGGACTTATATGGAAAACCCGTCAATTGGAAGCCGAGACAAAATGCTAAGAGTCGGGGATATCAATCTGAGACAAAAATCAATCATGCTCAAAATGGTGCATTCAATTTCGAACAATTGGAACAACTCTATTAAATTTTCACCAATCTCCAAACTTCTGGTCAGTCTCTTCCTAATGGCCCTTCGAGCTCCCTAGCTCATAAAGGTAATTTTTTGACAACCTTATTCACCACTTCAAAATCTAAAACCCTTGGATAATAGACTCTGGAGCGTTAAATGGCAATGTTAAAGTCAAAAATTTGACTTTAACAAATGTCAGATTATATGAGAGACGCATACCACCTTTTCTCTTCATATTCAACTTGTGTTGGCAATGTTAAAGTCAGAATTGCAGATGGCTCCCTCTCATCTGTCGCAGGAAAAGGGAGTATCAAAATTTCTGACTATAACCCTCGAATTCGTCTTACATGTTCCAAATTTATGATGCAATCTATTATCAATTAGCAAACTAACTAGAGACTCCAATTGCTGTGCTAAATTTCTTCCGTCTCAATGTGTTTTTCAGGACCTTTCATCAGGAAAGACGATTGGTAGTGCTAGAGAATGCGAGGGACCGTACTACTTTGAGGAAGCTGACGTAAGTAAACTACATCAAATTGCTATTTGTGAGTCTGCATCTATTTNTCTTTCTGACTCTACATCTATTTCTCAAGATGGCGAAATTCTGTTATGGCATTATAGACTAGGCCACCCAAATTTTCAGTATTTGAAACATGTAATTCCTTCAATATTTTCAAATACAATTTCAGTTGACTTCTAGTGTGAAAATTGTGAACTTGCGAAACATTAGCGTACTTCATATCCCAATTCTATATACAAACCATCTAAACCCTTCACTATGATTCATAGTGACTTATGGGGACCTTCTCGAACCCCCAGTCGAACACACACAAGATGGCTTATCATATTTATATATGATCATACTCGAGTCTGTTGGGTCTACCTACTTAAAGAAAAATATGAAGTCCACTCCATGTTTATCAATTTTCATACAATGATTCAAACACAATTTGAGACACAAATCCAAATACTCCGCATAGATAACGGCACAGAGTATATCAATGATACTCTATGAGTCTATTTACAAAAACATGGGATAGTCCACCAAACCTGATGTGTCAATACCCCTCAACAAAATGGGATCTGAGAGCGGAAAAATAGGCACCTTCTAGAAGTTGCCCGTGCTTTGATGTTCACTACGAATATGCCTAAACTTTTTTGGGGCGATGCTATCCTAATAGCCACATATCTAATCAATAGAATGTCCAGTCGTACCCTATCCTTTGACTCGCCTCTTCAGAAATTCCAGACACACTTCCCTAACACTCGCCTTCACTCTAATCTACCTCTGAGAGTGTTTGGATGCATGGCCTTTACCCATATTCACTCTCATCATCGAAACAAATTAGAACCATGTGCACTTAAATGTGTGTTCATTGGATACTTTCCTACTCAGAAGGGATATAAATGCTATCATCCATTAAAACAAAGGGTTTTTGTTAGCCTCGATGTTACCTTCTTTGAAAAAACACCCTACTTCAAAAAACCCTCTCTTCAGGTGGAGATTCTGAGTGATGAGCGGTTACTTGAAGAGTTTTTCAACTTTGATCTCTCCCCTCCTGAACCAACCTTTATTGAACGTGTCACATCCAATATGCCAGCTACAGAAGGAAACTTTAATGCAGGGGGAGATGCAAAAAATCAAAAAGGCAAGGAGGTGCTAGTTTACTCAAGGAGGCCAAATTCAAAGTATACGGGAACCCCGCACTTGAGGCACCGAAAGAGTCAGAACCGGTGAAAGGGCCGAATGAAATCCTATCCAATAACTCTGGATCTCCAACTGATGATTTACCTATTGCTCTTAGAAAACAAACTCGGTTATGTAGTCTCCACCATATTTCTAAATTTGTGTCTTATAACACTATCTACAAAATTTCGTACTTTTATTGCTAATCTTGACAATACAGAAATCCCAAGGAATATTCAAGAGGCCTTAGAAGTTCCCAAATGGAAAGAAACTGTTATGGAAGAAATGCAGGCGTTGGAAAAAAATGAAACCTGGGATTTGGTGAAGTTACCTAAAGGTAAAAGACGAGTTGGATGTAAATGGGTTTTTAATGTAAGTATAAAGCTGATGGGACAATAGAACGATATAAAGCTCGACTAGTAGCCTAAGGATACACACAGACATATGGCATTGACTACTTGGAGACATTTGCACCGGTGGCAAAACTAAATACAGTTCGTGTTCTCCTATCTCTAGCAGCCAACTTGGATTGACCCCTCCGACAACTTGATATTAATAATGCATTTTTGAATGGTGAATTGGAAGAGGAAGTCTTTATGACAGTACCACCTGGGTTCAATAATGAGGGTGGAAAAGACTGGGTATGCAAACTCAAGAAGTCATTACATGGTCTTAAACAATCACCAAGAGCCCAGTGTGACAGATTTGTAAAGGTACTCAGGAATCAAGGATATCAACAAGGGCAGTCAGATTAACTTTTTTTTTTTTGACAATCTGAAGAAGGAAAAATTACAATTCTAATTGTGTATGTAGACGATATAATCCTCACGGGAGACAACGTAACCGAGATGGACAGACTAAAGAAAAGCCTTGCCTCCGAATTTGAAGTAAAAGACGTAGGTCAGATACGGTACTTCTTAGGTATGAAGGTCGCGAGATCAAAGAGGGGTATCAGTATATCACAACGAAAATACATTCTCGATCTGTTGACCGAAACCGACATGCTTGGGTGCAAACCAAGCAACACACCCATAGATTGTGGGAAAAGAACATATGAGACAGGGAACTGTTGAGAGAGAGAGAGATACCAATGACTGGTTGGTAAATTAATCTACCTATCACATACGAGACCAGACATTGCGTTTGCAGTCAGCGTTGAAAGTCAACACATGCACTCACCGAAGGAAACTGACCTAGAAGCAGTGTACAAAATTCTTAGGTATCTAAAAGGCACCTCCGGAAAGAGATTATTTTTCAAGAAGGATGAAAAAAAAGTAGAAATATTTTACAGATGCTGATTGGGCCGGATCAATAGAAGACAGGAGATCAACGTCAAGATATTGTACCTTTGTATGAGGCAATTTGGTAACTTGGAGAAATAAAAAACAAAATATAGTGGCAAGAAGTAGTGCCGAAGAAGAATTCTGAGCAACTGCACAGGGGATATGTGAAAGACTATGGTTAAAGAAACTCTTGGAGGAATTGAAGGTTGTAATAAAATTACCTATAAAACTCTATTGTGATAATAAAGCAGTCATCAACATTTCACTTAACCCAATCCAACATGAGAGAACAGAACATGTGGAGATTGATAGACATTTCATCAAAGAAAAGGTTGAAGATGGAGTCATTTGTATGGTGTATGTCCCAACAAATGAGCAAACGGCAGATATCATCACCAAAGGATTGTCTCAACAAACTTTCAACAATTTCATTAGCAAGTTGGATATGATCAATATCTACAATCCAACTTGAGGGGGAGTGTAGGAAATCGTGTATAATGGAAGGATATCAAAATCTTTCCATATTTGGTGTAAATTGATATTTTATAGGTTGTAATTATTCTTTCAAATTAGGAGCTTTATTTTTTCCTTTTTTAGTTTCATTATTGTATTATAAAAGAATGTAAGTTGGAAGGTAGAANACTGCATTAAATTGGCTGCAAGAGAAAGTATCACTTCAGTTGTGTTCATTTTCTCCATCAGAGCTAAAGTTTCTTGGTAATCTCATGAACAAGCCGAGCCCTTTTTCTCCTTGGTCAAGACAAAATGTAGGACTCTACTCCCTATTTAATGTGTCTTCCCTTGTGTCTATCTACTGCCCGATCAGCCTTGTATCTTAGTAAATACCCAACCGACGAGAGTCTTTCATCTTGATAGGCCATCACTTGTCAAGTGTAATCGTCTCTTCCCCGACTCCATGTCTCCATTTTAATTTTTAGAGCTTCCTAAGATTTTGGAATTTACACACTTGATAAATTAGATGTAAGGGCTCTGTAAGAAGATGATGACTATTATATGATATGAATATTGACAAGATGGAAGATCTAAGGTATTATTTAGAAGTAAAGGCTTGATACATTGCATCACGATTATGTGTTGCTGCCATTTCCTCAATATTCAAATCTAAGTCATGGCTTTGTGTAGGAAGATGATCACGTGCATGTTCTGTCCCTTTTTGATCTAGCCAGCTAGAATAGAGAAGAAGCTTAGGGCACAGTGGTCGGACTTCTCCATAACATCTTGCAATTATAGTTAATGGCACGTGCGTGGTGTGGCGACTTAATAGGCAGTGAAAAACTCCTTTTGAACAATAGGCAGTGGAAGAATTTCTCAAAAGGAATATTCCGAAAGTGGAATCCAAGTTGATGAACAGTTTCTTGGACTTGGAATGATAGCATATCCCTAGAAACCACGGTGCCAGTGAGTCAAGTTTACGTCTAAAATAATTGTGCACGAATGCACGTGGTCAAATGCCACATAAACCAAGATTGTAATAGACTAATAGGGAAAAGAACTAAAAAATTTACTTCGGGAATTCGTTTGGGGTGAAGGAAATCAAAAGGGTTTGATTTTT
>OU503039.1:6340865-6412925 GCA_912172775.2 Fraxinus pennsylvanica | reverse complement strand
AGAATATTAATTCAATTAAATAATAGATATTGCCATATATATGCATTGATTATATATATTCAAAGTGTTTATGTCCAAAGTTGATTGGACCTAGGGCATAACACTTACAATATTAACCATTTAGAGAAGTATATTAAAGGCAAACATGAAAAGGCTTATTATTATTGTTTCAGTATGATTATACTGAAGTTCAAGAAACCTACAAGGGGAAGGGCAGAAAACCTAATAGTGAGTTCATCTCGGCTCTATCAATAGGGATATTTAGGAATTCTAACTGACCATACAATGGTGCTGGGAATTCCTCTATATCCTATACATTACAAAGCTTCCCAGAATACATGGTCCTTAACTTCAGCAGAGTTATAGACTTGCTCAAAATTTCGACGAAAAATAAGCTGAAAGCTACCATCTTCACAAAACAGATTCTCTGTTACAACAGACCTTTATGCAGAAGGTTTGCATATTCATCAGTATGGAAGAGTATCTGCTGATGTTGTAAGCTTAAGAACTTCTCCTTCATCAATTGTGTACTTTAAGGAATAATCTACTCCAGAATCACCTACAACATACATGCATTATTAGGGAAACCGATTTTTTTTATTACGAAATGAATATAAGTAAAAGTGTGTTTGTCAAAAACCTAACTATGGCAGGAAATATGCCTCAAAGAAGCTTCGTGCAAGAACTGAAGTTCACGCATGACATAAATAACCATACATGGACTTTGAGGATTATTGTTACGTCAAATTGGCCGAAGCCCAAATGGCCAAAGCCCAAACTGTTTGAGGAGCCCATCTTGCCGAGGCACCATTTTGCCGAAGCCCAAAATAAAAAAAAAAACCTATTCTTGATGAGGCCCCCCCTATTTCTACCGAAGCCCCTATACTGAAGCTATGCACAAGGCCAAACGAAGAGGAATCTGAAGCTCAACCGTGAAAAATGATGACATGCGTTTGAAGATCTTAAAATTGTAAAATCCGTTTAGAATGATTAATTGGATTGTTGTAATAAGTAAAAAGGTAAGTCTTTTGAGTACAAGGTATGGGTTAGCCGCCTCCTTTTTGGGGCATTAATGCACCCCAAGCTAGCGAGTCAAAATTGATATCTAAGATGTGATGTTCCAGTAAAAAGGATGAAGCCACGCGTCTTCCCATCCAACAATTACGATTGCACATGCAACACTATAAATATTCCTCCATTTGTGCCATAGAGGGGGATGGAAAAAGTATTGGAAAAACCATAGATATTCTCTTTCTTTATGTTGAATCTAGGTCTGGAAATGTTTGAAGTGCAATCTTGTTTGTGAGTTTGATTCTTTGTTGATCGTTCATTATCGCATACCTTTGTTCGTATATTTACCGGAGCTTGAACATATTTATCTCGTGTCGAAAAACTTCTCCCATGTTCAAACCCATAACATGTTCGACTAGTAACCCATTTACACTTGTTGAAATTAGCTTGTAAGGATGCGAGTTGGCCTGGTATCTGTTGGAGCATTTTTTGTGGTCAACAAAAAACATTAACATATCAATTTTGGATTAAGAATCTAACTCATGGTAGAATCAGTTGAAAAACGATCGGGTGATGCACCCTTTTTTTTGTCTGCATTGGTAAAGATTGTCAAAAATTTGTCAGAAACATTTGAATAAAACAGAGCATCCTTGCTAAGATTTTTTAGATGGCATATTTTAAAGGTACAGTCAGATAACATTTGCTGCATGTAAGCTCCAAATATCAATTCAAAACAAATGAAAGACAATTCAGATATACAAGATAACCAAAAGGTGGACACGGAATCTTATATCATAACGTAATAAAACCCTAGATGATGCTCTATTAGGAGTCTTAAACCGACAGTAATGGAAAAAATTAAGAAAAAATTTGCTAAGCCATAATTTCTGAATATCTTAGCTTTGCTTGATGACAATTTAAATAGTGCTGTGCAGGAAACAAAATGGCTTATCTAAGATTTGTAACATAAGGGTGTGACTTACTCGTTTGATGACAAACTTATTAATTGTTGATTTTAATTTTCTTTATGGATGGTGAAGCACAATTTTCAAGGAGAATGAGTTATAAATGTTGTTCAAAATCAAAAATCGAATTTGGAATGAAAAATGGAATTACAGAAGGACTAGGCGCCCCTGCGCCCAACTAGACGCCCCTGCGCCATTATGAGGTGTGCCCGCGCCCAACTGGAAGTCCTTCTAACCCTAGAATAGTAGCACCCCTGTGCTACCATGAGGCGCCCCTAAGCCAGAACGGTCGTTCGGCAGTTTTTTGTCTTTAGTTTTGGCGACTTTTGAAGGGTATCTAGCAACTCTTCCATAAGTTTCGGCACCAATTTGTGGGGCATTGATCAAGGCCTATAAATAGGCTATAAGATGATCAATACAAACAATGAAAAACATGTAAAAACACTTGAGATCATTGTGATGATCATCATTCATTCCACAAAGAAAGAAATCAATTCTTTCTTCTTCCATATTCAAAATTCCTCCTTCGTGTTCTTAAAGTTTTGGAGAATCATGCAAGTGCCTGAGTATGAATTCTCTACAAGGCTTGATCAATCCTTCAAACCGTTTGCCGCAAGGCCCTTTAAGCACCGAAATCGTATTGGAGAGGGGGCAAATATCGTTTGAGGACAACGATTACGTGTTTGAGCCTTTCATCTTCTTCGAAGTTGTTTGATCATATGCATCGAGTTTCTTCAATTCTTGTGTGGAAGATCAAAGTCTACTAAAAAAGGAATTGCAATGTTCGGTAACATAAAGATAAGTTCATCTTCTTCTTTTGATTATTTCCACTTATGAATAAAAGTTTGATCATGGTTTGATTCATCATGTTGCTGGTCTTAATTTCGGTTTCTTCTCCATTTCCTCTCATAGGGAAAAATATTCCCAATAATCTCAAACGATAATTTGACGATGGAGTATGAAACCAGTGTGGCAACAATCAAGTTGATGATTCAAAATCCTGTTTGGATTGCTTGATGGTTCGAACTTCGCTTGGACAATTTGGAAAGAGATAATTTCCATTGAAGGTGACTATCATTTCGACTTCTCAATTCCATTTGGTAAGTCGAAACTATGCAAAAGATAAGTTATATGGAGTGCATTTTAAATCTAATTTTTATGCATAAAACGGATTGAACATCAGTTTTAAATTTGGTTTTGAAATATGAAGGAAAATGACTGGATATTTATGGTGTGCAACAATTTGGGTAAACTGAAATTAATAAGTAAAGTATCAGTTATATTGCATCTTTGATTTGTTGAAATGGTGTCAACATTTAAATTTATATTTTCATAAGTTTAGGGTAATTAATTATGTACACACTAAAAGATATTGGCACTTTGTCCGGCATATTGGAAAGAAAGACAATTTTGTCTGTCCATAGTAGCTTGCACGTGGAAATTATGAATTTATATGCCAACCTTTGTGTTCCTTCATATTTAAACTGCCTCAAGAAATAAATTTTGTCAGGGAAAGTTGCATGTTTTTGGGCATTATCTATGAAGATTATTTGACTATGGCATTAAAAATGGATTTCATAGAATTTCTTAAACCATTGGAATTTGTGTATTTTGATAACTATAATTCCAATCCAAAGCATGTGGCTTTGTCAAAATCCAGTAATGTTAATTTATAGTTAGTGCAAAATTGTTTAAGGCATTCCTTACTGTTGGAAGGAATCTAAATGTATTATTTGTCCATAATTATATTCCACTTTGCCAGTTGCATAGTTGTTATATATATATATATGGTTGGAATAAAGCATGTATAAAGATGGTTAATTTTCAAAAAAATGTGTGATTCTTTAAACATGCTTAATTATGGATTTTGGTTTTATATGCAACATATGAGAATAGTTAAGGCTAATGAAAGGCTATGGTGTGTTGACTTGGTGTCAACATAGAAAACTTGAAAGAATAATGAGATTCTGTTCAAGTGAAAATTATTTGGTAATGTGAATTAAGCCGCATAATTACTTGGAAGAACTTGTGTGGAATATTATGAAATATTCTAGGATCAATTGAGATGAAAGTTGTGACTTTCCAAAGTATGGCTTATTCATTATTGATGATTGTAGTAGCATGTGAAAAGGAAATTGTCATTCTCATTTTATAGTGAAATTTGGGAATGGTTCATTGCATAGGATAAAATGTTGGAAGAAATCCAATTATTTGTTGAAAGTATATGAATTTTCATGATCATTCATTTTACTAAAATGTGAAAAGATAAGGTAAATTACAGTTAGTTAAATTTTCATATCTTGTTGAAAATTATCATAATTTTGATGATAGCCTCACTTAATTTCATGAGATGATTTTGCAAATTATGTTTTCATTAGAGCATGATTAAATTATGATTTTGTCCAAATGGATATTAAGTCATATTAAGCCCCTTAGAATTGTGTCTTTTGTGAATACAATTTTCAATCTGTGTTTGATTTACTTATTCAAGTTGAAATATAGTGAATTGGTATCCATGATTTGACAAGAATGTTATCTTGTGAAATATCATAAATTTGATTAATTGCATGTTTGGTGAAGTTGCAATTTCGTGAATCAAGATGCTTAATCCTTTCATTATATCGTACTACACGGTTGAAACCAGTTGAGTTGGTTTATGCTTGAAAAGCATTGTTGGTCTATGAGATGACCTTGATCAAATTATGTGTGATCAAAATGAAAGATGGTAGGATTGAAGCAATTTGTGACTTAATGACCACTAGTTTGAAAGTGGGATAACACGAAGCATTCAATGAGGACATTATCTACTTCATAAATGTATTCAACTATGAAAGAGTTGATGAACTCTAACTTCAAAAGTATAACCCAAAAATGTGGGGGTTAACATTAATGCTTGTAAACTTATATGAGAAGTTCAAGGCTTGTGGATGCAACATTACTAGTTGCACATGGATTCCTAATTGAGGAATTGTCGGGGTCATAACTTAGTTTAAAAAGTTACATTTCTCTATACCTTATGGTAATAGAAGAATATTTATGAGGTGAAAACGTAACTCTTATACAATTATAAGGATGATATGTACTAAGTCTAAAGTGGATGAAATGGGTTGAAAGCCAATTATGGCGTTTTAATATTTGAAAAATATTCATAATGTTGAAGATCATTTAATACTTCAATGATGAGAATTGAATATCCATACATAAGATCTACTAGTAAAAGTAATTGACTAGTGTAATGATTTGATAGAAATCCTCCAACCTTGTTTGGAAGTAAATAAAGCTTTAGATAAAGCCAGTGAGAAGCCTGTTGCTTCATAAAAAGATTTCTTGGTGGTGACAAGTTGTATCTATTAAATGAATCGATCATTGGCTAGCTAAATTTAATAAGATACTAAGTCACATGTAATGGAAAGTCTATACACGTAAGTCTAAGACATGATTACATAAGGAAATTAATTAAGATGAATAATTTTCCTAAATTATGTAATGTCAATCGAGAACTTGGCGGATACTTTAACTAAACCTCTAAATAGAGATTTAGTGAATTCTACTTCAAGTAGGATGGGGTTGAAATTCTTGAACTAAAAAGGTCCACCAATGATGAAAACCCTACCGTCATTACTCAAAAAGTAATCCACGGGTTTAAAGGGTAACAACAAGTCATTCGATATGTGGATAGTTTTAGCATTATAAAATCCACACTAATCTTATCCTAAAATATATAATTCTGGTTGTTACTGAAGTGAAGGTTGAGCTTTAAGCTCTTAATGAAGTTCAGTACCAAGTATAAGTATCTCTAAAAGTAACAAAGATACTGGAAGAACTTCACCAAAACAAATTTCGAGGTGATGCCGCCTCAATAGAGAGTTAGAAATTCTCTTTTAAAAGCTTGTTGAAAAGGATGAGTGCAAGGCCGTATTAGTGCTAAATGAGTTGAGGAATTTGAGAACACGTAATACTTGTGTGTGTGTTCGAATCGGTATTGTCACATGGAATAATTGGTTCAAAGCTTTCATGCTACCTTTAATTTCGACTTTACTTTGTTTGAATTACACTATTGTTAGATTCAAATTGAAAAGATATATAATCCTTATGCATGAGTATTGTATATTTTGAATATAAGGATTTATTGAATTTTGAAAGAGTGGGGATTGTTGTAAATGTTGTTCAAAATCAAAAATCGAAATTGGAATGAAAAATGGAATTTCAAAAGGACTAGGTGCCCCTGCGCCCAACTAAGCACCCTGTGCCATTATGAGGCGTGCCCACACCCAACTGGAAGACCTTCTAACCCGAGAATAGTAGCACCCCTGAGCTACCATGAGGTACCCCTACGCCAGAATGGCCGTTGGGAAATTTTTTGGCTTCAGTTTTGGCAGCTTTTGGAGGGTATCTTGCAACTCCTCCATAAGTTTTGGCACCAATTCGTGGGACATTGATTAAAGCCTATAAATAGGCTATAAGATGATCAATACGAACAATGAAAAACATGTAAAAACACTTGAGATCTTTGTGGCGATCATCATTCATTTCACAAAGAAAGAAATCAATTCTTTCTTCTTCCATATTCAAAATTCCTCCTTCATGTTCTTAAAGTTTTGGAGAATCATGCAAGTGCTTGAGTATGAATTCTCTACAAGGCTTGATCAATCCTTCAAACTGTTTGCCGCGAGACTCTTTAAGCACCGAAATCGTATTGGAGAGGGGAAAATGTCGTTTGAGGACAATGATTACATGTTTGAGCCTTTCATCTTCTTTGAAGTTGTTTGATCATATGCATCGAGTTTCTTCAATTCTTGCATGGAAGATCAAAGTCTACTAAAAGAGGAATTGCAATGTTCAATAACATAAAGATAAGTTCATCTTCTTCTTTTGATTATTTCCATTGATGAATAAAAGTTTGATCATGGTTTGATTCATCATGTTGCTGGTATTAATTTCGGTTTCTTCTCCATTTCCTCTCATAGGGAAAAGTATTCCCAACAGAATGTAGCTCTAGTAATCTTCTAAACAAAGTTGAAATTTAACAATTGAAATATTAAGTGCAATGTCCATGCATGCTGAAAATATGCTTAAAACTCCATAGCAGAGGAAATCTCAAGGCACTTTCCAATGTATTTACAATCTACGGTTTCTCTGAATAGTTAAACACAATCTTGTATGTAAAGAGACTGAGAAGAATTATTAATATGTAGATGTTAATTCATTTCTCTAAATAGTCCATAAAAACAACATAGCTAAGCTTATATCCAAAAGAAAAAAAGATGAAGCAACCTTCTAATGGACAAGATCTTGGGGAATTGGACGACGGGCCAAAGAAACTTAAATAAACTACCAATATTACATGGCCACACAAGAGCCATGGACAAGAAGTACTCCAAGTGTGAGAGTTATGTTTCTCAAAACACTTCTTAAATTGGTGCTATTTGTATCAATTGCCTTAGCTGTTTATTTGGCTTGAGATGCTGGAGTGGCACCCATTTATTGGTAGGTAAGCCTTTCACATGGATTGTGCTAGTTTAAACTGATGAGGACCATTAGATGAAATCAATGGCTGAGATTCATCCTTGAGATAATATCGTATGTTCAGTTTACTGTTTGAGAGTTTACTTTCCATTTTTCTTCTGGACTCTTTGTTTTCTCTGTCCTTTTGGCTCCTTTAGTTTGAATCTACATTTTTCTTCATCTTGTGAGGTTCTTTATATTTGGATCTAGCTGTTTAGGGGTGAATCTCTTGTGTAAAATCAGGCCTGAAAGAATGGCTAATTTCGTGTAGGTTGTCTCTAAGTGTTGGGTTAGATTTGTGAGTTCGAACTCTCTGTTTTTACGAGATCATTCGATCGATGACCAAAATTTGGAACTAAGTGGTTAACTGTAATCTTTCTCTCTTGGAAGGTGGTTTATGTACTAGTGGAACTGGCTCTTCCTGAGCCTCTCAGACTAAGCCATTTTTGGCTGAACTAGGTCACCGTATCTTGTGTTCTTGTTTTTTCAATTTCTTCTTTTATACATTTATGCGTTATAGTTCATATCGAGAAGTGGTTTCATACATAAAATCCCAACAAAACTGGTATCAGAGCTGTTCTTTTATTTGGTGTGGGTTGTTGGTTGATCATTTGCTCTGACTGTTGGGCTCGATTGAGGGCTTTGGGTTCATAATACTGTTTTCAACAGTATTGGTAAGATCTTTCCAAACCTTCTTTAAATTCCGGTTTGGTGTTTTTCCTATAAATGATATATGAATAATAAGGTGCATGTTTTTTGAATTCTTGTGACTAATTTTGAAATACATATATCTATATCATATATTTGTAAATTATCTAAGCATCTTTCATACATTCAAATATATTTGACTGAGGTTCTTGGTTGAATTGTTTTCATATACTGTCAAATATTTGCCTTTCTGTTCTTCATTTTCTGAACATTTTTGACTCATTGTTATTCATTACATTGATTATCTGAAAATTGTTTTTCAAAACCTTTTCTGCTATGTCCACGAGTACAAGCTACCCTTTTATAGAATTCGTAATGGTTTCGAAGGTCGGATTATCACAATTTGATGGAAAGGGGGATTGCTCTATATGGAAGCAGAAAATGAGGGCCATTTTGGTCTAACAAAGGGTTGCAAAGGCCCTTGATGATCCTGAAAATTTTTCTAATGAGTTGAAAGCAAAACCTACTGAAATTGAAGAGACGAATGAAATTGCATATAGTTCTATAATTTTACATCTGTCTAATAATATTGTTAGACAAGTTGATAGTGTTAAAACTGCTAGAACTTTATGGACTGCATTAGATGCCATGTTCTTGACTAAGACTCTGCCTAACAAGATATATCTGTTAGAGAAGCTGTTTAGTTTTAAGATGGACCCTGGAAAGGATTTGGAAGGAAACCTAAGTGACTATAGCATAATTGTTAAGAGTCTAGCACACAATGATAAGAAGTTTGAGGATGAAGAATTAGATGTTATATTCCTTAACTCTTTACCTGATTCCTATAAAGAGATTAGGAATGCCATAAAATATGTTAGGGACGAGCAATTGTAATAGATGTACTGAAATCCAGAGAGTTAGAGTTTAAGAGAGATAATAGAACCAACTCAAGAGAAGAAAGTTTGTTTGTAAGAGGAAAAACTGAAAAGAAAAGAGTTTCCATAATAAGAAGGGTAGAGGGAGATCTAAAATGAAATCTAAGTCTAAAGACAGAAGTAATAAGAAATGTTATAACTGTGGAAAGTTGGGACATTTCAAAAGGGACTGCTTTGACTGGAAAAAGAAAAAAAGGACCTTGATAGTAATGACCTGAATAATGCTGCCATAGTATCTGAATTGGATAATTTACATGTCCTGAATGTATCTAATGAAGAGCCTGAAGACTGGATTCTGGACACAGTAAGTACTTTTCATATGTGCCCCGAAAAGCCTTGGTAATATAATTACAAAGAAAAAGAACCTAGAAAGGTTTATATGAGAGACAATAATTCTCAGACCGTGATTGGGATTGGTGACATTGCCATCAAAATGTATAATGGCACTATCAGGCCAATCAAAAATGTTAGATATGTCTCAAATCTGAAAAGAAACCTTATTTCTTTAGGGATTCTTGAAGATGAGGGATATACATTTAAATCTGGTAATAAAGTTCTGAAAATTATGAAACGATCTCTAATTGTAATGAAAGGGCCTAAAAGAAATGGTCTATACTATCTTGAAAGAAAAACATAAACTATACCTGACTCTAGCCTTCTCACTATTAATAAAGATAAAACTGAATTTTGGCACAACGGAATGGGTCATATTGGTTTTAAAGGATTAAAATCTTTAAGTAACCAAAAATTACTTCGAAAAGATGATATTGAAACATTGGACTTCTGTGAGACTTGCGTGTTAGGTAAGTCCCACAAGGTGAGTTTTGAAACTAGCTCACATAGAACCAATACACCTTTAGACTATGTACATGCTAATCTATGGGGCCCTGAGAAGCATTCCACATTTGCTAGAAGTAAGTACTTTTTATCCCTTGTGGATGATTACTCTAGGAAAGTTTTGATTTATCCTTTGAAGGCTAAATCTGAAACTTTTCAAAAGTTCAGGACTTGGCTTAAATCAGTGGAGAATCAGTTAGAGAAGAAATTTAAAACATTAAGAACTGACAATGGGTTTGAGTTTTGTAATTTTGAATTTGATAACTTCAGTAAGCAAAGGGGGATAATGAGGCATAGAATTGTTAAATACACACCTGAACAGAATAGGATTGTTGTGAGAATGAACACGACCATAATGAATAAGGTCAGGTGCATGTTAATCAGTTCTAGCCTTGCCAAAGGTTTTTGGGCTGAAGCTACCTGTATTACAACATACTTAATTAATAGATCTCCTTCTAGCAGCGTGGGTTTCAAAAACTCCACAGGAATTGTGGATAGGGGAGCCTCCAAATTTAAATCACATAAGATTTTTTGGATGTACTACATATGCACATTAGTTAGAAGGAAAACTTAAGCCTAGAGCTATCAAATATGTGATGTTAGATTACCTAGAGTGTGTGAAAAGATACAAGTTATGGGTTTTAGGTGTTCAAGGCATCAAAATAATTAACAGCAAAAATGAGTCTTTAATAAATTTGAAATGACATGCCTAAAACAAGGTACTGATAAATCAAACAAATCTGAAATTGAAAAACCTGTTCAGACTGAGGCAAAGCTAGCTAAATTTGATTTACCTAAGCCTGGAAATGATGAAAATAACCCTGGACATCAAGAATCTGAAGCTAAACCTGAACTTATCGAAATGGCTGAACCCTAAATTGGAATTGAACCTGATCATGTTACTGTACAAACATCTAATCTAGATTATCAACTTACTAGGGATAGGGAAAGAAGGCAAATCAGGCCAAACCCTTGGTATGAGTTACTAAACTTTACTAACTTTGCCTTAGTCTCAGGTAAAGCTCTTGAACAAGCTGAACCTGGATCTTATGAAGAAGTAGTTAATAGAAAAAAATCTGAGAACAAGATAAAGGCAATGCAGGAAGAAATGCAATCTTTGAGTGAGAACAAAAAACAGAAATTTTTTAGAAACCTAAAGATCACAAGATTGTTCAATGTAAATGGATCTACAAACTTAATGAGAGAATCAGCCCTAGTGATCCTGTGAGATTTAAGACAAGATTAATAGCAAAGGAGTATACTCAAAGAGAAGGAGTTGATTACAATGAAATATTTTCACCTGTAATCAAATCTAAGACAATCAGGTCGGTTTTGGCACTTGTTGTTCAGTTCAATTGGGAACTTGAACAACTTGATGTCAAAACTGATTTTTTGCATGGGAAATTGGAAGAAGAGATCTTTATGAGTCAGCCTCAAGGTTTTGAGGTTAAGAATAAAGCTGATTATGTATGCAAATTGGAGAAATCATTTTATGGGCTGAAACAAAGCCCTAGACAATGGTATAAAAGGTTTGATGCACATGTATTGAAATAAGTTTTAAAACAAGTTAATTTGATGCTTGCTTATATTATAATAACATTAAGAGTGGGTGTGAAGTATACTTGCTACTTTATGTTGATGATATGCTTTTGGCAAGCCCTAGAAAGTCTCAAATCAAGAAATTAAAAGATCTTTTAAAATCTGAGTTTGACATGAAAGATTTAGGAAATGCTAGAAAGATTCTTGGGGTGGTTATAAATAGAAATGTGGCTGAAAACAGGTTAACTATTACATAAGAAGCATATTTAAATAAAGTTGTAACCAAATTTGGGATGAAAGAGAGCAAAACTATTAATGTTCCTCTTGCTGGTCACATGAATCTTTCTCATTCCCACTCTCCTAAATCTGAAGAAGAATTGAAAGAGATGAAAAATATACCTTATGCCAATGCTATAGGTAGAGTTATGTTTTCTATGATTACTATCAGACCTGACATTGCTTATGCTATTAGTTTTCTAAGTAGATTTATGTCCAATCCTAGAAAGCCTCATTGGGCTGAAATGAAATGGTTGTTAAGGTATATTGTTAGAACATTAAATCTAGGCTTAGTGTATGAGAAAAGATCTGAAAATCTGACCTTTAAAGGTTATGTAGATATTGATTTTGCTGGTGATAAGGATAACAAAAAATCAACTACAACATATTTCTTTACTCTTGGTAATAATTGCATAATTTGGAAATCTCAATTGTAGCCTTTAGTTACTTTGTCTAGCACTGAAACTAAATATGTAGCCATAATTGAAGCTGTTAAGGAACATGTTTGGTTAAAAGGAACTTTATAGGAATTGAACTTCATGCATGATACTCCTATAATTTTTACTGATAGTCAAAGTGCTTTATTACTTAGCAAAAATCATGTCTATCATGAAAGATGAAAATATATTGAGATGACTTATCGTTTTATTAGAGAAAAACTATCTCAAGGTGAAGTTAATCTTGTTAAAATACATACTGATAAAAATCCCTGAGATATGGGGACTAAAATTCTGCCTGTAGGTAAGTTTAAATTGTGTTTATCTTTACTATACATTGACACAGGGTAACTTTCTTTGTAGGTACAGGGCAATGATGATGAACATCATTCCATGTGCAAGTTCTACAACCAAGAGAGAGTGTTATTGAGAACCAAGGTGAAGAATGAAAGAGTCGTGTTTCTCAAAACACTTTTTAAATCGGTGCTTTTTGTGTCAATTGCCTTAGCTGCTTATTTGGCTTGAGCTGCTTGAGTGGCACCCATTTATTGGTAGCTGATCCTTTCACACGAATTGTGCTAGTTTAAACTGATGAGGACCGTTAGATGAAATCAATATCCGAGATTCATCCTTGAGATAATATTATCTGATTAGTTTACTATTTGAGAGATTACTTTTCATTTTTCTTCTGGACTCTTCATTTTCTCTCCCATTTTGGCTCCTTAGTGTTTCCGTCTGCATTTTTCTTTGTCTTGTGAGGTTCTTTGTATTTTGATCTAGCTGTTTAGGGGTAAATCTCTAGTGTAAAATCAGGGCCTAAAAGAGTGGTTGATTTCGTGTAGGTTGTCTCTTAAGTGTTGGGTTAGATTTGTGAGTCTGAACTCTCTGTTTTTGCGAGATAATTTGATCGATGACCAAAATCTAGAACTGAGTGGTTAACTGTAATATTTCTCTCTTGGAAGGTGGTTTATGCACTAGTGGAACGGGATGTTCCTGAGCCCCCCCAGACTAAGCCATTTTGGTTCAACTGGGTCACCATATCTTATGTTCTTGTTCTTTTCGTTTCTGCTTTTATACATTTATGCAATATAGTTCATATTGAGAAGTGATTTTATACATAAAATCCCAACACCAAGTTTATAAATCCACAATTGGTACGTAGTCTAGGTTCAAATCTTGTCATATAAGTCTATGGAATGTAGAGAGAATGCTACTTCTAGGAAATCTTTCTATACCCAAAAATATTTTATGGAGAAAGTTCTCCCAGCTATAAAATAAAACTATTGTTCAGTGTGGGACACTCACACGGGTCAATTCCACGGCACAATGCATAGATCATATAGCAAAAGCGTCGATTATGAGAGTCAAAAAACTGATTGCAACATTTGTTTGGTTATTAATCATTTAAACAAGCTTGAATCTTAAGAAACTAGATTCCTTTAATAGGCTCTAATGCTACCAAAAGTTCGTACTTAGATTGATTCGAACCGAATGGTTGAACTTTGCACGCTTTGATCTTCAATACCTGAAACAAAGGCGTCGAAGGGTGTCCTCGTCGTCCCTCTGATACTTAAGTCAGAGAGAGGAATTACTAAAAATAATAAGCTGGAATATTATTGAATGACGTACCTGAATAATAAGATAGGGTTACATATTTATAGATGTTTAGAGATAGAGTCATAAAAAGATCCAACTTCCCATAACCCTTATCCTAACAAGGTGTTTGTGTTATGTTAGAAGTGTATAAGTTGAGTTGGGATAAAATTTGTAATGAACTAGGAGTTTGTGTTTGAATAGGACTATCATCCCTGGGAGATGTACATCGAATTCAAAGTTGTAAGGGTGAAGAACCTGACCTATAGTTGGGTCTGATCTCGAGCTCGATCCCGACCCGAAAAATGGCCCAATGTGTTGGGCCAAGGTCGAGCCTAGTAGGTCGAGTTCGGGTTTAAGAAATATCACAGGACCCCATACATCTAGGTAACAGGTGAAAGCAACGTTCTTGAGTTGCGAACCAAGATGCATCAAGGTGTAATCGTACTAGCTCGAACTTATTGGACCCTAGTGCATGACAGCTGTGCTGTCACGTGTCGAACACTTGTAGGTCGAAATGGAGTGTTCTTGGATGAGTGACACGTGGCACTATCCAAGGGCCACGATTGCAAAGACCTTTGACATTCCTTTGACCCCTATAAATATCCCCTTTTTACCATTCATTTTTCACTTTCTTACTCTCAAATCTCAGTGAAACCAGATCAAGTTCGGGAACTTGAGGGTTTTTGTGGACGAGCACGTTAAGAGGTAAATGTTCGAGCTCTAAAGTTTATTTATTTGAAGTAGTATAATGTCGAGTACTAGTAGTGAGGGATCGAGTAGTAGTAACAGCTAAATGTCTAGGAGCTCGACCATTAGAAGCCCCGAACCCGAGGGTACATCTATAATTCCTACAGTCGTGCCAATAACTTCGCACCTTGAGGCTGAATATGTATTGACCTACCCTAGGATAGCGACCACATACAAGGAACACGTGGTTACAAAAATAGACAGAGAGTTAGGGGTCATGCCCTCGTGTGATGTTAGAACACTTGAACCCGATGAAACTATTTTAGACGCCCGGGAAGGAGAGATGACATTGTTTAGGGATACCCTTAAGGCTGGGCTTAGATAGCCACTTCACCCTTTCTTTATTCACTTCCTAACCTCGTACTTTATATGTCTGGGCCAATTGGCTTCCAACATATGAAAGTTGTTGGTGTACTTTTTTATTTTATGTAGGTGCTTCGATGTTGAGCATAGGGTCTCTATAGTCTTGTTAGGGTTAGCAAATATGACCCCAACGCCCAATCCCGAGCTAATCGATGCTCCATCTACGAAGATTTCCCAAATTTCCAATGTCTTGGACGAGTTAGTATCATGTGGCCCTCGAGACCTAAGGGTAAGTTCTGCAATGAAGTCTGCTAAGGCCTACACCTTAATGGCAAGATGTGGCTTAAACTCTATATCAAACTCGCCCAGTTCAATCGTCCACTTCAGTAGTCTTCCCGAGATATATAGTTTCTGAAGTATGTGTCTTCACCAACACTCCACTTACTGCGTTCTCAGAAACGGCCAAGTATAATAGCAATGTATCACCCGATTCTGGCTTAGTGATGATTGGGGGTATTGATAATGTTTGCTTCAGCTCTTGAAAGGCAATATTACATTCATCATTCCAATCAAAGTTTCGGTTACCCCTTAGGATTTTGAAAAAGGAGAGGCAGCTGCCCGCTGCTCGGGATACAAATCTATTCAGGGTTGCCACCCTCCATGCCAATCTTTGAATGTCCTTCTTGCATGTCGGGGCTTCCATAGATATTAAGGCTTGGATCTTGTTTGGGTTGGCCTCTATTCCTCTATACGTGATCATGAACCCCAAAAACTTGCCGGAGGCCACTCCAAATGCACACTTCGTAGGGTTCAACCTCATCTTGTACTTCCGTAACGTAGCAAAGACCTCTTCAAAGTCCTAGATATGACCATCCACTTGCTTGCTCTTAACAACCATATCATCCATGTATGCCTCGATGTTCTTCCCTATCAAGTGAACAAAGACTTTATTGATAAGTCTTTGATATGTAGCTCATGCATTCTTCAATCCGAATGGCATGACCTTGTAGCAGTAAATGGACGAATCTGCCATGAATGAGGTCTTCTCCTGATCTTCTTCTGACATAAGAATTTGATAGTACCCCAAGAATGCGTCCAAAAAACTGTATAACTTATGCCCTGGGGTGTTGTCCACATGACTATCAATTGGAGGTAGGAGATGGCTATCTTTAGGGCATGCTTTGTTCAGATCCGTAAAGTCGATGTAGACACTCCACTTTACTGCTCTTGCTCCTGGGTTATGTTGGGTCTATGCATTGCTACCTCGGGGTCTATTCCAAGCATATCTTCGACATTCCAAGCAAATACATCGATGTTATGGGCTAGACAGCTAACAAGTTGGGCCTTGGTTGGAGCTACAAGATCCCGACCAATGGTGACTTTTCTTCCAGGCTCGAGCTCGACCACGTCCATCTCTTCCACCGGGGCGAGCCTCCCGCACTACTCGAGGTCAAGCTCGACCTCAGAGAGTTGCATGACGTCAGCCTTGATCTCACGAATGCTAGTAACTAGCACTATCTAGCTACTGTTTGACTTCCTCGAACTACCCCGACCCCATCACTAGTAGGAAACTTCATTACCAGGTGAAAAGTTGAGATAATCGCCTTGATTCTATTCAGCAAGGGCCTTCCAAGTATGGTGATGTAGGCCATAGGAGCACGAACTACTTGAAATGTTGTGATGTGCATAACCTGATTCCCTTCCAATCCCAAGGTAAGAGGTAACCCAACAATGCCTTCCGGAATGACTACACCTCCTCCGAAGCCCTAAATGGAGGTTTTAACCGGTTTGAGCTACTCGATTGATATACCCATCTCAACAAAAGCCTCATGTGATAGTACATTAGCTACGCTTCCATTATCCACCAAAATTCTCCTTACCTCAAAATTAGCCATGATCGCAGATATGACTAAGGCATCATCATAAGGAGAATACATGCCCTCTAAGTCTCTTAACTTGAAGATGATGTCTCGCACATCACCGAGATTCAAGCTTGAGATCGAGTGGTATTGCTTGGAGTACTGTTTATGCCCACTGTTGGAGTCCCCTCCCGAGGCCGTTCCTCCGACAATGATATTGATAGTCTCTGCGGTTGGTTGCTTATCCCCCTATCTTCAGGAGCCTTACCCCTATTCTGGTTGTTTCACTGGCGCTTGTCTTGATTTAACGTATGTGCCCAGGAAACCCCTCTTGATGAGAGCCTCGATTTCATGCTTCAGAGCGAAGTATCCTTCAGTCGTGTGTCCATGATCTCGATGAAAGTCACGGTATTTGCTTTTGTCACGGGCCTAAGGTAGAGCCCGTAGTCTCGGAGGCCACTTCAACTTATTAAGGTCTTTTATTTCCATCAAAATATTAGACCTTGTTGTGGTCAAGCAAGTGAAAGGTGTTGGTTGAGGGTCTTACTTTGGTTTACTTCAGAAAGGGCACTGGTTGGACTCATGCGGCCACTTTACGTCAGGCTTCTTTAATGGCAAGACATCTCTTCTTGGAAACATGATCTCCTCCATGTTGATGTATTTCTCGGCTCGAGTCAGCAGGTTAGTTATCGACTTGGGAGAGATCTTTGACAGAGACATCTTGAATGCCTCACGCATTACGATATATGTTAGGGCAGAGACTACATCTATGATGTGTAGGTCGGGGATCATAAGTCTTTCTTTATTAAACCTTGTCATGAAATTTCGAAGTGTTTCACTGGGTCCCTGATGCATCTGCATGAGTGACGTGGCTGTCTTCCTAATGTGCTTACTACTTGTAAAGAACGTGGAGTACTTGTCAGTCAGGTCCAAAAAGGAAGATATATTAGGCTCCAATGTGGAGAACTAGTCTCTGGCTGCATTGGTAAGCATATGAGGGAAGGCCTTGCACATTACAGCATCGGGTGCGACCTGTAGGTTCATGATATCGGTGTATATGTTGAGATGGTTGATGGGGTCAGTTTTCCCAGCATACTCCTTCACCTGAGGGTATTTAAATCGATCCAGTAGAGGGTATGATAACACTTCAAGGATAAAGAGTGTGTTTGGGGTGAATCCTGTTGCAACCTGAGACTTTTGGAGCATTCCAATCATGATTCCCTCTTGGATGATCCGTGCAAGATTAGTCGAGTCCATAGTAATTGATCTTGAAACTACGAAGGTATGTTGTGTGTCTGATGCTCCGACGTCGCCGTGGCTTGGGCCGGGGGATCGATCATCAGCCATAAGACCACTATGTGGGGACGACACTGGGAGTGTGTTTCTCCGATGTAATAGTTGAGTATACATGGCTACTTGCTGGCGGAGTTCCTCTGCCACTCCGAGAGCGACCGTAGCCGATAGGTGTGCTGGTTTTCCGGATGATATCTCCTGCGGACCCTGAATGGTCTCCGACAGGGGGTTGGTTATGAGCGGATAAGCTTGCTGGAAGATGTTCCCGACATGTGTTAACCAAGGCTTCTAGTAGCGTTTCCCACAGACAGCGCCAATGATGATACCAAAAGTTCGTACCTAGATTGATTCGAACCGAATGGTTGAACTCCGCACACTTTGATCTTTAGTACTTGAAACAAATGTATTGAGGGGTGTCCTCGTCGTCTCTCCGATACTTAAGTTAAACAGAGGAATTATAAAAAATTATAAGCTGGAATATTATAGAATGACGTACCTGAATAATGAGGTAGGGTTATATATTTATAGATGTTTAGAGATAGAGTCATAAAAAGATCCAACTTCCCATAACTCTTATCCTGACAAGGTGTTTGTGTTATGTTAGAAATGTATAAGTTGAGTTGGGATAAAATTTGTAATGAACTAGGAGTTTGTGCTTGAATAGGACTATCATCCCTGAGAGATGTACATCGATTTCAAAGTTGTAAGGGTAAAGAACCCGACCTATAGTTGGGCCAGATCTCGAGCTCGGGCCCAGTAGGTCGAGTTCGGGTTTAAGGGATATCAGGCTCCATAGCTAATTCCTGTCCCTCTCAAGGTGAACATGTTCCTTCAAAAGTTTCAGCAATATAAGGCATAGGAAATTCAAATATTCCTCATATTAGCTACCCTTGAAAACTGCAAGGAAAAACTAGTCAAAGAAAGAAAAGAGAAGATCCTCTAGAGTTCCAAGCAGAAAACATTTGGCAGAGTTTTTTAACAAAATTATAGGAAGGAACTAATCATTTCCTTTCTTAGATGCAATCGTTTTGCTTCTATTTATTTCTATTTCCTGGAAATGATAATTTTGACTAAATTTCGTAGTTTCCTCCAAAATGTCAACCATAAGATCCGCCCAAATTTTAGCTATTTGAGTTTTAAAACGAGACACTAGTGATGAATGATAAAAGAAATATCATATAGAGCATATAGTTTGATATATATTTATAAGGGTAATTCCATTTGTACAATGGATGGTTGACAATGGAGGTTGACAGCCTCTCACATGCATGCGAGTCCCGCGTGATTAAAAAATTTCAAAAAAAAAAAAGTGGGCCCCTCCCATTGTGAGTGTTGGTAATCCAATATTGTCATTCTTCATTGTACATGTAGCATGGTTGTATTTATAAATGTGTGTATAGGCAGGTGTGGGAAAGAGAGAGAGAGAGAGAGAGAGAGAGAGAGGAAATAGTAATGCTGGCAATCATAAAATAAATACTGATTGATAAGTAAAAACAGTGATAAATTATTCTCTAGCAATACTTTAAAATTAAGACATGGCACATGGCAGCCAATTAATCCATGTGGCTTCTTGTAACTTTCATCACAAATAATATCACTAAGATCTATTTTCTCTCATCTGCAAGTAATTTTGGCTAGATGTCAAGGCCTCAAGAAAATTATGAACATAAAAGAGGAGACCATGTCAATTGAGAGACAAGTAAAATAAAATAATTGTACATAAATTGAAGCAACTAGCCAAAAGACGTGTGATCCTTTTACGGCTTCAAAATTTTTGTATATATAACCGACAAAACTCAAATCGTTTGGATTACGCAGCTGCGAGAAAAAAGAAACGTGGGGCAGTTGTTAAGTACAGTTAAGATATTAAAGTGTTCATCCATGTCTGTTTCTTCTAGTTAGTGAGTAAATGAATTGTATTCTAACAACTTATATCTCTAAATAGATTCATGAAAATTTACTTTTTTTCATTTGAAATTAGAGAGAAGTGTGAGTTTTTGAATGGAGAAGAGTTCTTCTAGAGATATTGCTGGAAAGAGAGAAACTGATATACAAATGTGAAGAGAATTCTTCGTTTCATTCAAAAGTTTTTTTATGATACATACATAAACCCTCGATCAGTTTTTCAACCACTCTACCTACTACATAAGGCTCCACATTTTTTACACCATATATTTTTCAAAAAGTACAGACAACTTTTGCTTAAATTAAGTTAAAACCATACATTATAAAAGGTCATTCCATCAGTAAAAGTTACTACTCCCTACAGTAAAAGGTCATTGCATCAACACTCCTTGAGCATTTTGTTGGAGACTCCAAGCATTGATCTTAGATGTTCAAATCTGACTTTAGGAAGAGCTTTTGTGAAGATATCTACAATCTAGCTCTCTGAATTACAATCTGAAGATTGATTTCTTCAGCCTCCCTCACTGCATGAAACTTGATCTTTATGTACTTAGCTTTCCCATGATGAACTGAATTCTTTGACATAGCTATAGCAAACTTGTTATTACAATAAATCTCTGCAGCCTTTTCTGGATTAAATCCCAAATCACATAAAAATTTTCTAAGCCAAATAGCTTGATTTGCAGCTACTGCTGTTGCTATATATTCTGCCTCGGTGGTGGATTGCGCAACAACTTCTTGCTTTCTCAAATGCCATGAAAATATGTCAGAACTGAAAGAAAAACAGTATCCCGAAGTGCTCTTCATATCATCTATGCTACCTACCCAATCACTATCAGAATAGCCCTCAAACACCCATCTACACATTTTTGAAACCGCACTTCAAAACCATTAGTTCCTTTTAAGTACCTCAAGACTCATTTTGCTATTTTGAAATGAATGTCTCTTGGAGAATGCATAAATCTGAAAGAAGACTCGTTGTAAACATCAAGTCAGGTTGGTTTGCAATTTCCCATCTTAAATTTCCTCAAAATTTCCTCCGCATACTTCTTTTTTGAGATGAATATACTATGGTCAATTTGATGAATCTCCATGCCAAGAAAGTAGCTCATAACTTCAAGATCCGTCATTTCAAATTGTTGATTCATTTCATCCCTAAAGTTTCTCATCTTCTCTAGTTAACAATAAATCGTCCACATATAATGGAATTATCAAAAAACTGCATTTTCCCTCCTTTTTACATAAAGAGTCGCTTCATTTTGACTTCTTTAAAATCCTTTTTGTTGAAGATAACCATCAATTTTGCGGTGCCATGCTCTAGCTTTCTTCAATTTATAAACTTTGTCTTCCTTTCCAGCAACTATGAACCTCATTGGCTGCTCTACATCTATCTCCTCCTTTAATGTGCCATTCAAGAAAGTAGATTTAACATCTCGCTGGTATAATTTCTAACTTCTCATGGCTGCAAATGCAAGTAGTAGTTTTATTGTTTCCAATCTTGCAACTAGAGCAAATGTTTCACAATAGTCAACTTTAAATTTTTGTGAATACCCATTTACTACAAGTCTTGCCTTATACTTATGGATTGAACCATTCGACTTTTTTCTGTGAACCCATTTTACTCCAGTAACCTGATTATGAGTTGGTTTATCATTAAGCTACCATGTATGATTTTTTTCAATCATTGTTATTTCATCTTACATAGCATCTCTCCATTCTTGACTTTCAACTGCTTATTTATAATGTGGGTTTAATCATAGTCATTCTATAATTTCCATAGTAAGGGCACACTTGGCATGACTTTTGAAAAGTCAAAATGAGTTTTTAAGATCCAAAAGCTGATTTTGGACCCATTTGGATAATTTTATGAAAATGCTTCTGGTATTTAAAAGAGTTTTTATGGAAAATTTGTCTAATATGACTTCCTCTAAAAGCACTTCCGAAATAGGAAGTGCTTTTAAAATTGTCAAACTTGATGCAAATATTCATGTATGTTATTGCTTAGCAAGAAAGTTTTGCTTTGAGCTCATCTGCTACAACATTTATGAACTCTTCAATGTTCAAATACTTTTCTCAGCCAAGCCTGTAACATTATAAAAGAAAACATAATGATGAGCAGAATGAGATAATTTCTTCCTCTTGTTCATGTTAGGTTTAGGTGCTCCAAATTTTGATTCCCGAGCTCAGAAACAACTACAATCAATCACCACATACACCAAGGCTAGACTCAATACTCCTTCACCCGGTTACCACAAGTTTACTCTTCTATTAACCCGCAAAGGATCAATAATGGTGGATGCAATTAACCACAAAGGAAGGAAGAGAAGAAGGAAGCAATGGTCTCACTCAAAACACCAAGAACGGCTACCATCTTTCTTCACACACTATTGCACCACACAACTCATGGTTTGAAAAGGGATGGATATATATATTCAAATGGATTAGGTCACATATTATTGGGCCAAAGAATCAATTGATTGGGCCAACCAAATAACAAGGTAAATGGGCCTAACAATAATCCAAAACCACAAACCAATCACAACCACCAATCCAACTCCAACTTGGACCTTTCAAAAGTGTCGATAGTATTCGAGTCGAGCCAAGTTTATGGTGTCGATAAATTTTCGACAACTGTTTTTCATCATCTCCCGAATTTATTGGGTATCAAAACCCAATATTTCAGAAAAAAGTAGAACGACTTTAAGACTATAGACTGAGAAAACGATGCAATGGTCATTCGGATCCATGGATAATAAGGCCAAGGTCCTTAGCTATCTTTCCAAACTCTACTACACCAATACAAGCTACTTCTAGTTTCTCGATGAAATTCAAGAGTTTCGCATTGTCGTCCAGTTTTGCCCTAAACATTTTGCTTGCTTGTTAATATTTTTCTTATTCATGGTTAAAGGAAAACCATTAAACTTTGCAGTGCAAAATGATATTTAAAAATAATACATTTCATTACAACACATTTTTAGACTCAAAACCAAATTCAGTTAACTGTGTGCGAGCCCCCGAGTCCAAGCAAAGATTGAAGCAATTTTGTTTGTGCTGCTTTCACCTCCTTTTCGGTGAACTATGTAGTGTCGTGTGACAGTTCTATGGGCTGCTTCAACTTCGGTTGTCTTTCTACTAGACATGCTTGAAAAAAAAAAATCTATTAGATTCTTAATTGAAGTTGTGTACGAATTTCAAATTTGAATAATCTTAAGTGATTAATGTAGTTTATCGATGCTAGAGAGAATAAAATTGTAGGGGTATGAATACAGAAAAAAGAAAGAAAAATACTAAAAAAAAAAAACATAAAGATTGAAAGAATGAGATTAATTATATGAATTATCACTGAACTATTAAAAATTATTTAATCAGTGAACTTCATAATTCGTTACCCCATTCATCATTCGGTTTTTAAATAGTTAATGGTGTGGATACCAACCGGAAATTAGGTTGCCACATATGCAATTATGTTAGCCACGTCAACAAATTCGTCAATTTTTTAATCGTCTGTTGAGTGAGTGATGGATGAGACTATATTTTACAAAGTTTAGTGACTAACAAAAAACCTTTTGAAATTCAGTAACCCCCTAAAAGCTTTACGCAAAGTTCAGTGACCAATCAAGTAATTAACCCATCTTCTTCGTGTTGTGATTACATAAAAAAACATAAACTTCGAGGCGCCATAGCTAAAGACATGAAAATTGAATCATAACGGAGATTACAAAAGTCATTTGGTTTGTTTAAACTTGTCTCTTTACTTCAACACAATGCTCATTTGCAGTGAAATCATCTTAAGTGCCCCTGTTTGGTGTGGCTTAAAATTTTGATAAAATTTGAAGTCTTAATCACAAATTTTATGAAATCTACAATTTTTATCAAAATCGATAATTTTTTTTTCTTTTTTTTATTTTGAGTTTTTAGCTACCCCAAATAGGGACTTAACCGATATTCATTTGGTTATTTATACCTAATAGCTTAAACTTTTAGATCAAACACTTCAATATGGTATCAAAGTTGAGAAATGTCTTGAGTTCAAGTATTGCCAACCATGAATTAAACTAGCACTTTGCACATAAATCCGGTTCTAACATTTACGATAAGTCAATTATGCCTACGTCTTCAATATCTACGGTTTAAAAGATGATATGGACATGTCAAATGAAGAGAAAAAATAACGAAACAAATACAAATCAAGAATAAATTGCTGATTATGATAGCAAATCTTTTACTTATCAATCATGTGTTTATAAACCGTAAGAACGCCACAGAGCAGCGAAAGGCAAGAGACTTCGAAAAGTTACAAAGTTTTTAGAGTGATAGTGAGCAGAGCAGGACGGCCTCCTGAAACTGCTATTGCTCGATTCTCTGCCTCTATGAACCTACAAATTGATCGTCTTAACTAGCCAATGATGGAGACAAGATTATATTAACGAATTTATGATCTTGCAAATTATGATTCAACCCAGATATTTAAATCTTATGAATATAAAATCTTTAAGAAATTGAATCCCAATAACTTGAAATTGTTGAACCTCAGATCCTGCTAAATAGATGTACCTCAATTTCCACAACTTTTCACCTTCCTCTGAACTTACTTAGGGCTCGTTTGGCATAACTTTTGCTTTTTGTAGAAGTGCTCTGGAGGAAACTGTTTTAAATTTTTGTTTGGAAACTAATTTTTAAAATAGTTTCTTATTCCGGAGGAAGCCACATTGAACCAACTTTCTCTAGGAACTTGTTCTAACTAGTTGAAGCAAAATTAGTTAAACGGATCCAAAAACAACTATTTGGTCTCAAAAGCTTATTTTGACTTTCAAAAGTCATGCTGTAAAACTCAAAAATTCTTTAAATTCGAAGCATTACAAGAAAAATCTTTTTAGTTGGGGCTAATGTTAACCAAAATAAATTATAAATAATAAAATTTTGGATTTTGAAATATATAAAAATAATGGAAGATATTTGTCCATAGACTTACAATTATGGTGCAATTTGATTTTAGAAAACATCTCGAGGAAATTCAGCAAATACCAATTGTGCAACAACGGAGAGAAAAATATGTTTGGCTTAGCAAATGTCAACTAAAATTTATGAAATTTAACATAGACTATAACACTCATATACGTACAATATAAAAAAAATTGGGATCTCGACGATAATGTTTGATGCACGAAAAACAATTTCAACTATGCTGGACAATATTTTTGAAACTGACCCGACGCGATATACTAAAACGGACATAACTTTTTCTCTAGATAATATCTTAAGGAAATTCAAAAGAACACTATTAGAAGACTCGTAAATTTTTCAAACCAACTAATTTTACTCTAAAACATGCAACATAGCCCACGTTATACCATTTTAAGTAGGAGGACAGAATCTGAAAATTCAATTCAGCAATAATTAAACTTCATGCATAGTCAATCCAACACTTTTAAATTATAGTTGACATGCAATATATATAAAAACTAGACAAAATAGAAAATTAAACATCTTAAAAGTGTCATCTAAGTGTTCAAAAGAGATTTACATAATTGAAAATTTACTAAAAAGTTAAAGAGCATTTCAAATCTCCGAGCACTTGCCACTAAGCCAAACCACTGTCATGCCTTAAATTAACCTATAAGTTTTGTAGGGATGAGTACCACAAACAATACTTAGTAGGAAATACTTAAGTAAATGATAAAAAAAAAAAGTGTTTTTTAGAAATGCAAACTTTGGTTAGTTGTGTTACCGTCAATTGTAAAGCGAACTGATGATCACGCTGTCCACTTGCTCTTAGGTTTTGATAACCCCTTTCAAGTAACAAAAATATGTCTTCATCTCTTATTTGAACCACCAAATGGTGGTTCTATTCTCTCATGAGCAACATAATAACATGTTTAATGCAAATCGAAAACCAATAATTTTTATTTCACTTACAAAAGTGCTGAAAACACCCTACCTAAAATGCTTGGAGTTTGAATACCCTTTTGTGTCCAATTTGTAATAAAATGCCATGTAATCTTAGCCTCTCCTTAGAAAATTTTCAGATTCAAAGTGCGTTTGGTCAATACACCGTAGCCCAAGTTATACCCTTTTTAAGTATGAGGACAGAATCTGAAAATTTAATTGAGCAATAATTAAACTTCATGCATAGTCAATCCAACTCTTTTAAATTATAGTCAATATGCAATGTATATAAAAACTAGACAAAATAGACAACTAAACATTTTAAAAGTGTCATCTAAGTGTTCATAAGAGATTTAAGTAATTGAAAATTTAAACAACATTTCAAATCGCCGAGCACTTGCCTCTATGCCAAACCACTGTCTTGCCTTGAATTAACCTGTAAATTTAGTAGGGATGAGTACCACAAATTATACTCAGTATAAAACACTTAAGTAAATGACAATTTTTTTTTCTAGAAATGCAAAATTTGGTTATTTGTGTCACTGTCAATTGCAAAGCGAACCGATGATCAGGCAAACTGCTTACTCTTAAGTTTTGATAACCCATTTCAATTAACAAAAATCATCTCATCATCTCTTATTTGAATCGCCAAATGGTGCTTCCATTCTCTTATGAACAACACAATAACACGTTTAATGCAAATCGAAAATCAATCATTTTTAATTCACTTACAAAAGTGCCGAAAACACCCTACCTTAAATGCTTGGAGTTTGAATATCCCTTTGTGTCCAATTTTTAATAAAATGCCACGTACTCTTAGCCTCTCCTTAGAAAATTCTCAGATTCAAAGTGCCTTTTGTCTATAGAAAAAAGGCAAAATAAATTTATGTATAGGTATAAAAGTTTGGGAGGGAAAATATAGCTTTTGAGGGTTGTAAGAGGTTATGGTTTTAAATTGCAAATGGGTGGGTTGGCAGTTAATTAAATGAGGGTTATTAAGGATAATGTGGGTGGGGAGGCTATGGCAAGTGGATGATATGGGGTGCCTTAGTGGAGAAAAACTGTGAGTGAGAAGAATTCAAAATACTGGGATGGAATTTGGGATTATTTGGTACAATATAATTAGTGTATTTAATTTTTAAAATTTAAGCACTTAACATAGACAACAATTAATAATAAGTGTGTCGGCACAAATAACGTAATCAAATCAAAATAAAAATTTGTCATTTAAAAGAAATTCGTCTTAAAAAATTTTAAAAAAAAAATAGGTGCGCGAAACTTTATTATCGTGCCCCAAAACTTTAATTTGAACTCTTAGGAAATGTCGTAGTGACAAAATAATATAATCTAAAATATTTTTCGATTTATAAAGGAAAATTTCTTAAAACGAAACACAAACTTTTTTATTTTTTTCTCGGTCGCTACACACGCGACCCTTAGAGCGGTCTCAATCATGATAACATGGAATATCTAGAACACAAGGAGAAAATTTGCATCAAGAAAAATTCAATGCTGTCATCATGAAAAGTCGAATATTACCTCATTAACTCCATCAGCATCAGTGCAATCAAGAACCCCTTTGACAAGTGAGTTGAATATGATTAGTCAATTGAAATAGCCCTCAGCAAGATATTCCTTTCTTGGATAGACATTACCTGTTCAATTTGAAAACTAAACAGAACCCATTTTTGAAGAGTCCATCAAAGTTTAGTCAATCCTTCGATTTGGAAACCGTTATCTAATGAACGCAGAGAGAATAAATCTGGCACAACTCATCCAATGCTTCGGACAATAAATGTATTCATAGGAAAGTCAACCTATTGATCGATGGTCTCCCGTATCTTCAAGTAACAAAGCCAGATAAAAATTTCTAGTAGTGTAATAAATAATATAATAGGTACCATAAATGTAAGTTTTCACACGAGAAATCGAACAAAAGCAAGTGTTCACACTTCATACCGCAAAGGTCTAACAGATAATCAGCACCCAAAGCAAGAAAATTAGACATCCAACAGAACATGTTACAGAAAGTAAACTATTTAACGAAATCCTCACAAATTGAGTACCAGATATCAAATTTCAGTATAAAATTGGAATGAAGTTTCAAAAAATCCTTCAATTTTGCATTCCATTTTATATATCCTAACAAGTGCACGACTCCTTTAGCATAAGCATCTGCACTAGCATAATAGACTGTATAAGAAAAACCAATTAAAGAAACAGCATTCATCTTCTTCAGACCACGCAGTAAGATTCAAATACTCAAACTTTTATCAGTATGGTTATGCTGGAAATTACCTTCAATCTTCACTTGAACACATCCCTCGTCTTCCTCGTCTCAATCTTTTAACAGGTCCTAGACCTCTTTTGAAATAATGCACCAAGGAAAGGATTTACATAAAAGTTTATGATGCATAATTTCAGTCATCGTGATATGCAATTTAAACTCCAGGCTATCAATGATCTTGTCTAAGAAGAAATAGTTCTTGTAACAATAGAATGGCAAATGAATTTTCCACATCGAAACCAAGAATCACTTCAATGCAGTTATTCTGTTACAGGACTGCAACGAACCACGAAACAATTGAATATCTAAAACAGGCTACAAAGAATTCGGAACTCCATCATCGTGGTAAAATTCATCTTGTAAGATTGTGATACAAAAACTTGTGCGCATTCTGATCTCTAAATGAAATCATATAAACACAACTTCATTTGAACCCATTCACATGGAATCGTGCAATAGCTCCAGACAAAATTTCCATATACGATCACAATTTTATAGAATAAGAGATAATAGGAATTTCCGGTCAATGGAACGTACAATACAGGTCACAAGATATTCATCTATTCATTAAAAGGCAAATGATTGTCTCCAATAAATCAAAGAATTACTTGGACCAAATTATTTTATCGCATGACTAGAACAAGCCATGAAAGAATTGAACCACTAAAAAGACTCCAAAAAGTTCAGAACTCTGTCATCACAGGACATTCATGCCTGCAAGATTATGGTGCAAGAGCTTGTGCGCAATCTGATCTCTCACGTGCATAGCATCAGCCGACCTCACATTGTTCTCAGGGATAATTTCATCATCAAATAGATTAAACCTCATATCTTCATTCAAGCCCTCATTTCTCATCTCACATATGTTATGCAAAACACAGCATGCCCCAAGAACTACTGGAAGATCTTGAAGTTTCATTTCTGTTCTCTTCTGCAGGCAACTCCACCTTGCTTTCAATCGCATAAAAGATTCCTTGGCAACCCTTTGAACCTCATCAATTTTCTCATTCAAAGCATGCTGTGTCCAGGTTAGATTCTTGTGAGTATAAGGAACCAAAACCCAATCCATTAATGGAAACCCCGAGTTCCCAACCACCCAAACATCCTTCAAAGAACCTTGAGTCGCCCTCTGGAAAAGGGCAGACTTTTCCAACACCTGATCATCATTCCATGAACCAGGCCAACCAATACAAATGTCGGTAAAAACTCCCCTAGGATCAACTACACCTTGAACTGTAATCGTGTAACAAGTCTTCTGATTCCTCACTGTATGCCTTTTGTTAAAATAAGCTGGCACGCTATCCTTTGGAGCAATTATCGGAACATGTGTTGTGTAAATTGCACCACCCACACTTGGTATCCCCGAAACAAATTCAAACTCCCTTTTAACCTCCTCCATTCTATTCTCATCAGGCCACTGCAAGAACTTTGGCATTAGCACACTCCTTATTGCAGAACAAACCTCAAGAACCAACTTGTGACAGGTAGAAATTCCCAGTCCAAAACGCTTCGAAACATCACGAAGAGCCTCACCAGTGGCCAATCTCCATATACATACAGCCACACGCTGGCGAACCGGGATTGCCAACCGCAGCATTGTGTCCTTTTTCGTTAGCAGTGCTTCGAGCTCCTCGCAGATCATATCAAATGTTGCTCTGCTCATCCTAAAAGTCTTCTTAAAATCCTCTTCTGGAAAATCCGGGCTGTTAACTTGCTCCCACCATGCCTTAGAACGGTTTTTCACCCACAATCTACGCTGCGAGCTGCTACCTGCCACACCAGTGGACTCATCAGAGGTTGTCATCACATCGTGATTCTCTGAGCGACTCCTCTTAGCAAGGGAAGATTGCCTATAACTCGAACCCATAAAAGCATCTTGATTCTGAACAAAATTCAAGTAATTTTCACCCTCATCCATTTCGTGACTCCGCTTATTTTTCGACTCCAAGATAGAATCTTGTTGTATATAACGTACGGGTTGTACGTTCTGTTTTTCTTTCTGGACTTCTAGTTGACAATAAAACCCCAACTGTTCGCTTGGTAAATCCTGCACAGATGACGACTCATTACCCAATTCATTGCAAAAATTATCATGTCTTGCCGCTTATTAGTAGTATTGGTGATTGAAACACTATTGGGGTCTAAATCTTGAATTAAAGAAAAGAAGTTTGACGAGTAGTCTTCTAAGAATAATGGGAAAGAAGAAATTTCCATGAAATAATAGTGTGAAAACGTTTGTGAAAAAAGAGGTCTGAACGGGAATGTGAACACATAAGGAACAGGAGTGGGTTTTGATATATACATATATGCAATCGATTTAACAGAGGCGTGTAAAACGCGGACGCCGTGGAGGAAGATTCGGGTGTGATTTCCGAACGGCGGCGACTGAGGACGGAGTTTCTCACTTTCTTGGATTGCTTTACGCGGTTGGAGTTCTGAGATATTCCTTAAAGGCGTGTACGAGAATGCGATATGATGGAAGTTTCGCCCATAGAAGATTGGATAAGCTTTAAAGTAATTTCAAAATAAGTAATGTATTTATTTTGAACTTTAATTAAGGAAAAATACTTACGTATTTTCTTAAAACTAAGTTTAATTATCTTAGCCAAACATGCACTGTGAGAAGTAAAGAGGAAACTCAATTTTTGAAATTACAATGACATTTTTCAAAGTTGTTAAATGCAAGGAGATTTTTTTTTTTTTTCTTTTATTCCTAAAAACATTTTAAGCCATTATTTGATTTTGATTTTTAGAAAAGTGATTTTGTGAAAATTAATTTCTTTAGAAAATATGTGATTAAAAAATAAGAAAAAAATTATAAATCTACGTGCAAAATTATTTTGCTAGAGAATGTGTTAAAAACGAGTGTGAAGAAAAGTAATTTTATAAAAATCAAAATCAAACAAGGACTAAATCACTTTCTTTGTATCATTTACCTCAACTATAGAAATAATCATCCCAAACCAATCGGGACAGAAATAAGAACCCCAAACCAATCGGGACAGAATAAATACTGCACTAGTCAATTGTGAATAGCATTATTCTAATTTATTTCTTTATTCAACTAAGAACGTGGTAATTAATAATCAGTTATAAAAACCAGTGGCATGTGTGCATGGAAGAAGAGATTCTTATACAATATATTCTATGGATTATTTTTATTTTTGCTTCTGCTTTTTTTCAAAACATTATCCAAACAAATTTAACGAGTAATTTCTTAATTTCAGAAACAGTTTTTGACTTTCTAAAAGATTTATCAAACGTGCGCTAAAATCTTAACTACCAACAATTGACTAGTAGGAATAATTTGTTATCATTTTATTGAGGTTGTGTTTTACAAATTACCAAACGCAACCTACATGTTTGAAAATTCTTTCAATCAATCTAAATCAATAAAATAATAGCAACTTAGATTGATTGTTGGTAGTTAACATTTGCACATTTCTTTAGTTTTTATTGATGAAATTCAGTGGGTGACAGGCAGGGTAAGTAAATGAAAAAAAGTAATAAATGTAAAATTTCTAAATAAATTTTTTCAGTGACACTATTTTCTTAGCAAATGCCTCGGCGTCGATCTTATTGGTAGGGTAAATAAATGCAAAAAAGTACTAAATGTACAAATTCTAAATAAATTTTTTCGGTGATAATATTTTCTTGAAAAATGCCTCAGCAATAATTTTACAATTGATTTAAATAAAAAGGAGAGTGGTTGGAGAGCGAAATTCACCCTTTTGAAATATTTGGATGATTGAAGTGACGCTTATGAATAGTTTGAGGATGATATTGATGCTTTCAGAATAGTTGGGGGACAAAATTAACCCTTTTGATTTGTTAGAGGACTAAGTTGACACATTTGAATATTTTAATGATGAAAGTAACCTTTAAGAATAGATGGGGGGATGAAATTGGTGCATTTGAATAATTAAGGGATGGAATTAGCATATTCGAATAGTTGGAGGATGATATTGATTCTTTGGAATAGTTGGACAAAATTGACATTTTTGAATAGTTGGTTGAAGAAATTCATGATTTTGAATAGTAGAATTGTGAAATTAATGCCTCTGAATAGTTGGAGGGCGTAAATGATGCTTTTTATTAGTTGAAGGATGAAAATGATGCTTCTCAATAGTTGGGTGCTTCTTAATAGTTGGAGGATGAAATGAGGATTTATGATAGATTGGGGATGACAATGATGCATCTGAATAGTTAAGGGACCAATTTAATGTATTTGAATACTTGAAGGAAGTTTTTTATACTTAATAACACTGAGAGGATGAAATTCATATTTATGAATAAATGGGAGACTTAATTGCAACAACTAAATAGTTGTGGACCAAATTACACATCTAAATACTTGGAGATGTAATTGACATTTTTGAATAGATGGGTGACCAAATTATGCATCGTAATATTTGGATGATGAAATTGATATTAATAATAGTTGGAGGATGATATTGATATTTCTAAACAGATGAGTAACGTAGTTAATACAACAAAATAGATGGAGGATATAAATTATGTGTCTGAGGGGGAAGAATTCGACACTTATTATTAGTTAGTAGATCAAATCAATGCATCTGGACATTTGGAGGAAGAAATTGATGCTTCATATTAGTTGGAGGACAAAATTGACATTAGATAAATGATATGGGAGGAGATTAATGCACAAAATTGATGCTTTTTATTAGTTAGAGGACCAAATTAACGTATGAAAGTGCTTGGAGGCTAAAATTGACATCTGTGAATGATGGGGATGGCGTGATACATTAGCATAATTGGAGGAGAAAAATGATGTTTCACAATAGTTGGAGGATGAATTTGACATATTTGAATAGATGCAAAACATAATACATGTATCTGAATATTTGGAGGGTCCAATTGTCACATTTGAATAAGTGGAGGATGAAATTGATGCTTTTCAGTAGTTGGAGGATATATTTGACATTATGAATATATGGGGATGCCAATGATACTATAGAATAGTTGGAGGATGAATTTGACATTTATGAATAGATGGCGATGCTATTTATACTTCAGAATAGTTGGATGATGAATTCATCAATTATAAATAGTTTTGATGGTCACATTGTCACGTTTGAATAATTGGAGGACCAAATTGATGCTTTTTAGTAGTTGCAGGATGAATTTGACATTTATGAATAGATGGGGATGCTAGTGATGCTTCAAATTTAGTTGGAGGATGAATTTGATATTTATTAATTGATGTTGGGTATAATTGATGCATTTGAATGTTAGAGGATCAAATTGTTGCATCTGGATAAGTGGAGGAGCAAATTGATGCTCTTTAGTTGGAGAGGTATGCAATTGATATTAATACACAGGGATGCTAATGAACCTTTAGAATAGTTAGATGATGAATTTGATAATAATGAATAGTGGAGGATATAATTGATGCATTTGAGTAGTTAGAAGATAAAATTATCATTTCTGAATAAATGGAGGAGCAAATTGGTGACCTTTAGTGGGCAGAGAATTTGACATTTACGAATTATAGGGGATGCTAATGATACTTCAGAATAGTTGGTAATGAATTTGACGTTTGTGAATAGTTTCAATGGTCAAATTGTCGCATCTAAATAATTGGGAGACCAGATTGATGCTTTATAGTAGTTGGAGGATGAATTTTACATTTATGGATAGATGGGGATGCTAGTTATACTTTAGAATAATTGGAGGAAGAAATTAAGATTTAAGAATAAATGGGGACATTTATGATCTTCCAAGTAATTGGAGGATGAGTTTGACATTTATGAATAGGTGGGGGATGATGGCTATTTTCGCAATTGTAGGAGGATGAATTTGATATTTGTGAATAGATAGATGATATAACTTATGTATTTAAATAGATGGAGGATCAAATTGTCTCATCTAAAAAATTAGAGGAGGAAATTCACATTTATGAATAGATGAAGGGCAATGATTATTCTTCAAAATAATTGGGGTAAATTTGAAATTTATGAATAAATGGGTGGAATTGATGATATTTCCTAGTAGTTTGAGGATAAGTTTGACAGTTATGAATAGATGGGGATGTTAATGATACTTCCAAGTAGTGGGAGGATGAAGTTAACATTTATGAATTAATTGGGACGTCAATGATAGTTTTAGTAGTTGGAGAATGATGTTGACATTTACAAATAGCTGGAGGATCAAATTGTCGCATCTAAATAATTAGAGGAACTTGAATTTAATGATAGATGGGGATGAAGAATAAACTTCCCATAGTTGCACAAGGAATTTGACTCGGGGTGGACAAAATTACCAATCCAAATCAGACCAAATCAAACCAAAATCGAATCTATGCCTGGGTGTTAGGTGGGCTCTTCGAGTATTTCAATACCCGAAACCACATATTATAATTTGGATATTTTATAAATAGAACAATTCAAATCCTCATAATTACTGAAACTCGAACCGTTGGTTTCGGTTCGAGTTCAATTATACCCATAATATTTTTTTATATACATTTAATAAATATTTTTCATATATGTCATTTCAATATATATACTTAACATGCTACTACTCGACAATATTTGTATAAAGGAGAAAATCTAGCTAATCAATTTTCAAAAAGCAAAATAGTAGACTAAATATCATGGAAAAATGAGAAAATTAAAACTAAAAAAATTAAATTAAAGTTTGAGAAATATCTTATTGGATCCATAAGTAAGACATGCTAGAACCTATAAATTATTCATGGACAACGCTTAAATTCTTCAAATCTTAAAACGAATTGCCATAAAAAAAAAATATTAATTAGTTGCATGATAACTATATAGCATCAAGAAATTGTAGTCAAAATATTGAACTCGCTTTATTTGAATAAGAAAAAAAATTATATTTCAAAAGAACCATAAACTTGAGATTAAAAAAAAAAAAAAAAGTACACCATTGTCCAAACTATGAATATATCAAGTTCAATTGTCACATATTATAAAAAATCACTTAAATTTCTAAACAATGCAAGAAAGTTAAATAACTCTAATTGCAAAAAATGAACACTTTAACTTATCAACTTACACCACAATTTAGCTTAAACTCTTTTGATTCCTAAAAGGCCCAAAGTATAAAGATTAACATGCACTAATCTATGAAATTCAACAATCTGATGCGAGAGGCAAAAAAAAAAGGAGTCAACTTTGATTTCTTATGGTTAAAGTCTAAAGTTTTAGACAAACTAGTACTACCCAAATAGAATTTTTTTAGGTTTTTTTTAACCCAATATACAAATTGTAAATAAAATATTATATAAAAAATTAGTTGCATTCAATTACTCGTGGTTTTGATTCAAGAACTAAGAACAGACCCGGACCTAGTCGGTTCTCGGCTTCGGTTCCTACTTTATTTTTTTGAAACTGGATCAGAACATTCGATTTCGATTTCAGAGGTTCGGTTTCAATTAAAATGTCAAAGCCTAATCAAAACAAATCAAGTAGTACAAAAAAATTTAATGGTTTTGAGTTGACTAAGCTCAATTTTTATTAATTTTTTATATATGTATTTATTTTACAAATCAATGAATCATATCAAAAAAATTTAATTTTTGTCGGTGACTCATTCATCTACATTAGTGAATTATTGTTATTAGACGATATTTGTAAAGCGATGGAACTTGATGTTTTTGTATGTAAATTATGAATATGTTTTGTTTGTTAGTTTGAACTTTTGTGAACGAATTTTGTTACACAATATTTCATTTGATTATTGAAATTGAATTTGTTAAATGTTTGATGTTTTATTTTTTGATTTATGCATATGCCACTAACTTATAAATATAGCCCCCGTTTGACACCCACTAATTTCTCATTCTTATTTTTCATTTCAACCATATATTCTCTAAATAAAATAATATTAAACACAACACCACACATTCTCATATCAATCATTATTCCAAAATTGTTATTCTCCTCAAAATTAGATTCAAACACACCCATAGTGATAGATTTTAATTTGCATTTATTTTTGAAAAATTAAGTAATGGAACCAAAACCGAATGGTTTGATTCCAATTTGATCCCATATCTTAAAAAAAAAAAAACCACTGGTTCCATTATTAGGAAAATTATTGGTTGATGATTTGGTTTCGATTCTCTTGAAACCGGAATTAAATGAAATCATGTCCACCCCTAAATTTGACATTTATGAACAGATTAGGGGTTAATTCCCTAAACGGTCGCTGGATTTTTTTTAAAATTGAAATTAAAAATTGCTTCCATTAATCAATTAACTTTGAAAATTGGTACTTCATCCATTAATGCGTAAATGATGCTTACAAACTTGGAAGGATTTTATGAAATATTTATCGATATGGCTTACATGACACGCATTTGGGAACTATAAATCAGATTTTTACATAAATTATGCTATAATTAATTAGAAGCTATAATAATCTAGCTCATAAAATTTATGAAATTCAAATTTTGAAAAGTTCTACATTTGGATAAAACCACGCATTCAACAATTATTAAAAAATAGCCAAATATGCATTGGACGATTTGTGAATAAAATACGGTCACATACATGTAGACTCATGTTTAACATCATCAATTTTTTCTAATTTTGCAAACGTCGTTTATGCAGTGATGTATGTAATACCAATTTTTAATGTCAAGTGAGTAACGGAGGTAGTTTTTAAGTTTAGTGAGTCCGTGGGAACCTCAAAAAAAAATTCAGTGATCATTTAGGGAATTGACCCGCATATAGGGAACCTGAACTATACTTCTTGATAGTTAGAGGATGATTTTGACATTCCTGCACATTCAACCTGAATGTGAAAGTGTGAGGTGTGTGTATATATTTTAATGCCTACCAGGATTGCTGCAGATATGTTCAGATATAGTGAATCTAAGATGAGTAATTGGTGAAGAGATAAAACGGAGGGTCAACTCAAATATAATCTATTTACACATGTTTTGGCCATTCCCATCCTGGGAAAGGTAACCCCTAGTAATCTTTTATATATATATATATATACACACACACACGGAATTGATCTCCTAAACACCATATAACATGATACACTACAATAAGTGATGTAACCATTTTACTGCACCTATTATATCGTGTCATGTCTTCAGTGCTTAGGAAATCAATTTCACGTGTGTGTATTAAACGTAAATTAAGGTATAGAAAGAACAATCAATAATTGTAAAATATTACTTGGTATGCACTTGCTTGTGTGTATACATTTTCTTTTTCTCTATTTATCGTTTTGATGAAATCTAAACTATGAATAAATTATTTTCAGAGTTACAGTTACCCAATTACATAAAGATCAGGTGAGTGGAGTTAAATTTTGTGAACGAATTTCACAGAAATATTTTTTACTAAAAGTATTTATATTGATATTTTTCAGAATGTCTGTATTTTTCATGAATCTCTTATATTTTTCCATGAATTCACTAAGATTTATTTAAAATAAAATTGTGTTCATGTTATATATTTCAAATTAATATTGAGCACGCCTTTCTTTTTCAATAAATGTCTCATAATAAATGAATGACGGGCTATTGGTATGTCAATGAAATGACACGACAAGAATCACACACTCACGATCATGACCACGACACGACAAGAACCATTCACTCTAGATCATGTTATAAGTTATGTAAGTGACTAGATCGATCAATTATGACAATGAATAATGCTCATGTTACAAGTTATTGAAGTGATCCGAATCAATGAAAAAAGTTCATGAATAATGAACAATTATGATGATATGCCCGAGAATGAAGAATTGTCATTTATGTTTTATTGATAGAAATTTTAATGAATTCATGGTAAAATATATCACATGAACATGTGTTCACTCACTGAATTATTATTCACAATTTTTCTATTTAACAATTTTATGAAATGGAGGGCGAATATTTAACAAGGATTGAGGGTTGGACCATTCATCCCGATTAGGACGCTGGGTTATCGTTTGTAACATATGGTCCTATGAAATAATTTCATCTGAAAAATTTACTTGGAAAACGTGTATGATACAAGTTAAAGCATATGACTCACGTATTATATTACTGAAGAGTATTCTTACATATTACGAGTACAATGAGTATCATTAGTATTTCCACTTTTAACTGGATGTAATCAATATTATTGACGATAATATGTAAAAGACTTTTGACGATAATGTCTAATAGTTGGACTTCTATCATTTTGGAAATTTCATGGGGTTCACCTAGAACAGTTTAAATGAAAATGGAACGAAATGCAAATATTTTCCTTGTTTTTATTTCACCATAGTCACTCAATTTCATATAACGTTTTATCATGACAATCAATTTCGTATAACGTTTCACCAGGCCACTCAACTTCTTTTTACCATTTTCATTAATATTTAAAAGGGGCAAAACGTTAATTTTGCATTATATATAAAAAATAAATTATAAAATAAAATAAAAACTTATTTAAAAAATGTTACTTAAAACAGTAAAATAAAATAAAAACTTATTTAAATAATTAAATAAAATAAAAACTAATTTTAAAAAGATTTACTTAGAAAAAATAAAATAAACCAAAAATTTATTTTAAGAAAACGTTCCTTAAAAAAATATTAAAAAAAACATTTTTAAAATAAAATAAAAGCTTATTTTAAAAAAAAATTACTTAATTTTTTTTATTATAAAAAAGGTTTTTAAAATTAAAAAAAAAAATTTTATTTTGTTTTTTAAAATTTATTTTATATATGCAATGTAAATTTATTGTTTTACTCTTTTTAAAATTAGTGAAAATGGTTAAAAGAGGTTGGACGGTCATGATGAAATATTATATGAGGAGTGACTATAATGAAATAAAATCAAATTGGGCTATGAGGTCCTTAAACTTCACAATCTCACAAAAACCACCCATGTATTTACCCATGTTTTCAGATTTACCCCTTAACTTCAATTTGTGGTGTTCTTCAGCCAAAAATCCACAGCCGCGAACTTCAGGTTACGTGTTTTGGGCCATTGATTAACCAAGTAGATAAATATAAAACCAGAGAACAAGAATATATATACATAAAAAGGGGATTTAAGTTCCAATCATGGCTTCTCTACTGAGCTCAGCTCTAAACTTGCCATTCAACCGGGTAAAAATCGTATTTCTTTTGTAATTTTATGTTTTCTAGATGTATTAATTATCAACTTTATTGGCTGTTTATGACGGTAGAGTGATGGCGAGAAAAGGGTTTCGTGGAATTCGAAGTGTAGATTTCGAACATCGAAAATTGTAATTTTCATCGATACCCTGTTTATCGATTTCCTCAATAACCCATGTCTTGAAGAATTCTTAGCAAGATAAATTTCATTTTAGGTTTGAAACAAGTAAAGTCAATTGATGAAAAGCTGGGGATACTACTATTTGGTAATTTATTCATTTTAATTTAACTATATATGTGTTTCTTTCACGGAGCTTGTGATTATAAGAGTGGCTAAAGACTGGTTATTTATCAATCATTCATCTGCTTAATAAGGTGGATATGAATCAATATCGGAGAAAGATATCGAAGTGGAAAACAAAACAAAAACTCAATCTTCTTGTTAATCATGTAATTTTGGTTGGTATGTACTTGGAGTATTTCATTTGATTTGTGGTATTTAGTTCTCTCCTCGTAACGCACATGAGTGAATTTTTTGTTGTATCATTTTAAAGCAATGTATCAGTCACGTGCCTTTGAATTGGGGCATTCTATTTGCATTCTACATTTTATGCATATCTCATTTTGCTAGCATTTGAGAAGCTGCATGTGTAAATTGTTCCCTTGAGTTTGATCATTAAGAATCATGGCATTGCTTCTACACAGCCACTATTCAAGATTTTTTTGGTTAAATCCCAACTAAGATGGGGTGATGTAGTTAGCATTTGGGAAGCAGAAATTTTACACAGTTCTAATGCTTATCTTTTGCAAATAATAGAGGGCGAAAAGATAATACTAGTAATCAAGATAAAGACTTTCTAGCTATAGCCCAGGACACTAGATCTGGTTTAATAATAACTTGTTACATCTTTTTTTGTATGTAAATTTATGGATTTTTTGTTTTTCAATTATATTATGTAAAATTGGGAATCATATAAAAGGCACATTGATTCAGCTGAATATGATAACAAAAGTAAGATAATAGTATATTAATCACCACTTAGCAAAGGCAAAGACTTGAATGTAGGCCTCTAGTGGTCATCACTCGTCACCAAAAGAGTAATGATATCTATCATTTGTAGAGTTGCATCATCGATTAGGTGGCAACAGGTCTCGCGCTTCATTATCCAATCAATGCATTGAAGTGCATCACGCATCGATTAGGTGGCAACATGTCTCGTGCTTCATTATCCAATCAATGCATTGAAGTGCATCACGGCTCTATTGAAAAATGAATCAAGGGATCCATTGCCACTTAACTGGTGAGGTATCTATAATAATGATAAGAAATGCTAAATTCCTCAGTTTTATTGGCCCCAACCCAAGTAAATAATTGCCTAAAATTCCCCTCTTGTGACTTAGGAACACTTATTATAACCCTGACTATCAGGATATGAAAAGTAAAGCTCAGTTTTTTCTTCTTCAAAATGTCTTTTAGCCAGTACCTTAAGTCTATCAGCCACCTCTTTTGTAAAAGAGTAATGTTATTCATCCCCACTGGGGATGAAAACACAGTCTACATGGCGTTAATGTGACATTAAATGATAGGTGAAATTAAATAAGTCATTTAATTTCACATTTCATTTAACCTATCATTTAAAGATACCTAGACTGTGTTTTCATCCCCACTAAGGATGAATAACATTACTCTTTGTATGAATAATGCTATCTAGCATCATTAATGCTATAACACCAGTTTATGTGGCACTATGTGATAAATTCAATGAAAGGTAGAATTAAGCAATGTTCTAAATAGTGTAAAGCGTAGCGTAGTGTCGAGGCTGAGAATTAAGAATCACAAGTTTAAGCGTGTCAATGCGAAGAATAAGCGCTATAATGCGTTTTGTATTTTTAATATTATTTTAATTATTTTTAAGACATTAAATATATTTTATATAAAAAATAGATTTTTTTTTTTAAGGGGAAAAAAGAGGAGGATAAGGCGCGCTATAGCGGGATAAGGCGCGCTTAAGCGCGCACGCTATAGCGGTCAACAAAAAAGGTTGACCGCTTTTTTACTTGAATACCCCGAAGCGGAGGAGCGTTTTCTCCGTGCTACGCACTTTAGCGCACTATAGCGGCGCTATTTCCCGCTATTTAGAACACTGGAATTAAGTGACTCATTTAGTTGTATTTTTTATTTATTGCCACATTAGTGTCACATAAACTATTATTTTAACATCAGTGGTGGTAAATAGCACTATTCTTTGTGAATGTGTACGAGGAAAAAAAGGTTACTTTCTTAAAGAGGCGTCTCTTTCTATCTTTTTATGAAGAGACAGATATATTAAATCAAATATCCTCTCCATAGAAAGGAATAATAGCCATCTATTAAATGAATAAGGCTTACTTTCACCATATTCTATAACCCTTAATGATATGAATAATGTTACTTGTATATAAGGAGTTATATAATAGTTTACATACAGATGATGTGTCAAAAGGAGAGTGGGGAAGTTTTTTTTTTTTTGGTCGAAGAAATCCTGACCAGTCATATCTCACCACATCATGTGTATAACATTATGTAAATCATTATATACACGTAGCACAATCGTAATGATATATATCTTAAAATTCTACCCTCTTAATTTTAGAAGTTGAGAAAGAGTGGATGTGAAACACGATTTCATATGGCATGAATTCAAGTCTGAATTATAAATTTTCCCGCCGAGAATTAAAGGGAAAATTGTTGGATTGCGGTCTGCCAATTCTCTTTATGGACTTTGTTATAGCAAGGAGGTGGTTTTCAAACTAGCAGCAGAAAACTCTTTGTGAATGAAGTATAACGTTAAAAAATAGCGTGTGGCCACGCCTAAACCTCAAAAATTTCACCCCAAGTTTTGAAATTTCTTGCAATTATCTAGTTGGATAAGTCTACTCCAATAAAGATTTCATTAGACTTACTAATATTATCTATTTTTTTCTTTTTTATTCATTTAACTTTCTCATTATATATGTTTTAACAGCATTGAAATCACTGAATTTTAGCATCTCTTTGTTAACATGCTAATTACTTTTTGTTTTTCTTTTTTTTTTTTCCTTAGTTCAATGATGGAAATGCAAAAGATCTCCCTGTAAAAGCATTTTCAAACAAAGATTATCTTTTTGCTAGAAGAACCAGCGGATGTCAGGGACATTATCTGCTGATAAAATCTAAAACGTCCTTCAAAGCAGACGTGCTTGCTAAAGAATCTTTGAATGTTGAGACGGCTGATGAAACAAATGGTAATCATTCTTTTTTATCTTTTACATATACCATTTTGTCTAGATTTATAAAGTGCGCAAGTGATACGCTTTTTTGGCTACCTACATACAAGTGTTTATGTCGGTTGAGTCCTAACGAATACACATTTAATGATTTTAGCATAAAACAGAAGTCTTAGAAGGAAAATGGTTTCTGTCACCATCAAAACACCATAAGATTTGTGATTTTGATTATGGATCATTCACATAAAAGGAAAGAAAGCAGAACAAGTAGTTTTCCGAGTGTATGCTCTACTCATTGATGTATTGAAGAGAGTGAGAATAAACAAGTAGTTCTCCAATTGCTTTGATGATTATTCGTGAGGTCTTTCAGTTGTTTGAATTTGATATCTCATAATTTGGCATAGAGACTTGAGCCGAAGATCAAAAGCCCATTTGATGCTAAACTTGATAGAAAATGTCTCTCTGCAGATTTTGGAGTTGTTAGTGTTCACCATGTGGGAATCTTATGCGAGAACCTTGAAAGGTCATTGCAGTTTTACCAGAATATTCTCGGTAAATTTTTCTATATGCCATAGAAGCTGATGAGAATTATTTTTTTTTTGTTTATTAGTAAGAAAATGCTGACTGTTAGTTAATCAGGTCTTCAAATAAATGAGGCACGACCTCATGATAAGCTCCCTTACCGTGGTGCTTGGTTGTGGGTGGGGTCTGAGATGATACACTTAATGGAGCTTCCAAATCCCGACCCATTAACTGGCCGACCAGAACATGGTGGTCGAGATCGTCATACTTGCATAGCAATTCGGGATGTGTCTAAACTGAAAGCAATTTTTGATAAAGAAGGTCATTCATCTTATTATCTGCTTTACCATTCATTGCTTTATTCCCAAAAACCTTGATTGATGTTCTTTACATTTATCTGAATGTATACCCCGTTTTCAAATTTTCAGGCATTCCGTACACCCTCAGTCGCTCTGGGAGACCGGCAATTTTCACACGAGATCCTGATGCCAATGCTCTTGAATTTACACAAGTTTGAATGATGCTGAATGGTGTCGAGAAACTTCAAAGCTTTGTGTATAAATAAGTTTGTATACGTATTTGGTCATTGATGATAATGTATTTAGTCTTAACAAAAGTAGGAACGATATTAATGCTCCGGATCGAAAATGTTTATAGTTCAAGATATTCTTCAAATAAATAATCAGGATGAAATTAATCCATGAGTTGCAGTGCATTACTTGTTTATTGGTTCAGTTTCATTTCTCTTTTATGAATGCAATCAGCTACTATTTGTTTTGGCACAGAAGAGGCGTTAGTCCCATACATGGCCTTACAACTTTGTAGAGACCTCATTTTTGGTAAACAGTCGTCTAGGCATTGATCTGTATGATCCCCTTTTGCAAGGATACCCCTTTTATGGGGCTATTAGTTATCTAATAGAACTTCCAAATAAGAACTAATCCTGTTGGAAAGGAAATTGTCTGGATCACAAAAATAAATAAATAATCCTTCATTCTTCTACAGTTGAAAAATAAAGGGAAAAAAGAGTAAACTTTGTGGCATATTAAATTAGGAACTAAGAAGGGTATTCAGATTATATCTATGATTTCTTGATATGCATTTGTCGATAAGATCTCTTTAAAATATCAAGCGACGCAATTTTAAGCTATGAAATGTTCTATTAATTAAGATTAAGGCTTAATCCATAGCATTGGCTTCTATGTTAGCAAGGGAGAAAAAACATGTTAGACCACCTGAATCTGAAAAGGAAAACAAGAAGAGCAGGAAAAAGAGTTATCTAATTCGGCCTATATTTTTTCATAGCCAGTTCCAAGCTCGGATTAAGAGAAGTGTTGCAGTACATTTACAACCAAAACTTAGTCAAGATTTATTTGACGCTAAATTTATTGAGAATAAAGCTTTATATATTCTCTTATCTCACTTACAGTAATCTATAATTCATGCTTTTTTACGGTCAAATTTCAATTTTAGACAATAATTAGACGTGGCGTCTAAGAAGATGTGGATGTAGATAGAGAAACTGTCAGCATTGATAGGTTCCAGTAGAACACTACATCATTCAAACTAGAAATGGAGAAAAACTCAGATTATGTATATGAATAATTATCAAATACAAAAGTTATTTACAAGATCGTAGGCGAGTTTAAAAGAGGTTACTCATTTTAACTAGGAATTATAATAGTGGGACATGCTGGACAAAAAGAGTTCTCTATATTGTAAGATAAGTCCTTACCATAGTTGCACCAGTAGGATCAGCTATCAGATGTTTGATAAGGCTTTTTCTCAGATCATTTGGAGCTATAACAAACATATAAAATGCAAATAATACGAGGTCTGCTGACGATAGAGTCGAGCCAAGAAATCCTTGCGACATCCTGTGAGAGTAACATATTTGCCAAGAATCATGTTAAGTTCAAAGAAAAGTAGGTTGTTTTTAGTAAAAGAGTAATTTTCAAAATCATATCTGGCAAAATAAGTAACTTAAAACTATGCAATACATATTATTGTGGAAGGATTATTCTTGCAAAACATGAAAATGGGGAAGAAGTTAACCGACCAAGTTGGTAAACGGAAAAATGTGTGGAAGAATGTCCTTATCCCCTCAGTATCCAGTTGTAGTATGAGTGCTAATCCGAATAGGAAAAAAGCTCGTTGTCTTTTCCTTTCTTGTGGCCAAAGGGTATTCCAAGCTGAAATTATATTCACAGTTTGCATGTTAAGAACGACAACAATCTCGAACGACAAACATGGTATTTTCTAAAATTAATTATCCAAAATTTGTAGTCAATGAATATGTTCATAGTCAAACTTCTAACCAGAAAAAGTGATCATTTAGGCAACGAGCTAAACTATTTAAGGCAAGTTTACTGACCAGCTCTTCCCATTGGGTCGAGGTGGAGCCCTAAAAAGCCACCTAAGCTTTGATGGTGTTTCAATGAAAAAAAGTTTACTGACCAGCTGAAACCACATTATGCGAATTCAAACAAGATTGAAAAACTATTAAACACAACTTCCAGCGAAACTCGACGAGCTTAAAGCTGAGATATTATTCACATTCCATGTACCTTGGATTGAGATATTCTCTGTAATCCCTGCAGTGATAAGCATGTTCTTGTCATGATGTTGTTTCAAAATATTTGCAATGGCAGATGCATATTTTGGAGCCTCCGACAATGATCTGACAACTGAATAACCTGATAAATGCAAGATGACAAAAGTATGAAATCATTTCATTGAAGAAAAAACACAAAAGGCAATAACTATTCTATCATTACCTGTGGCCGGATGGACCATGCTAGCAGCAGCACCAAATGCAAGGTTCTTTTGCTCTGTACTTGGCAATGATCCACCCACGGGAATGTAAGACCATTCCTGTACATAGTTTTTATTTATGAGTACGTCTCCTCTTTAGTAATTTAAACAATAAAGTGTGCAAGTCAAATACCTCTTCATAAGTTTTTATAATCCGGACACCCATCGTCTCTAATCTTGTCATAAGCTTATCCCTCAATAGTTCAAAAGGCATGGCATCTTTTGATGCCAAACAGGTTTCCTGGGAAACACCTTATTTTAGGTGCGCAAAATCATCATAATGAATAATAAAGAGTGCATCAGAAATATAAGCACTAAACACATTGAACCTCAAAGAAAACTCTTGTTGGTGACATGGGCATTGCATAAAGAAATGTTGGATATTGTGCTTCTAAGCCTTGAACTTCGCGTTTAATGCAGTCTCTGTAATCCATAAAAACCATCAGGTTCAGGTCGTACGGATTGTTTTCCACCTAAAATATGGCAAAAAAATTAAATCACCAATCATAGAATTGCAATGCTAACAGTTACAATGTGAACCTTATAGCTTGGAAGATCATAAACAGCAGTACTACAATTAAACAAAAAGTAATAAGGTCCCAATTTTTTTTCAACTAACAAGCTTAGAGAAAGACATAATTAAAATGATGAAGTTGGGAATCTACTACTTTCCTACCTCAACCTCGACGCCATAAGCTGTCTGTACAGAAACCCGTGGACCCCCCACTTCATACTGTAAGAGTTTCCCCGAGGCTGCTCCAGATGCAACAGTGGCAAGCCTATAGTTTCTTAGTTAGACACTTCAAAATGAGGAGGAATCTTATATCTTGCTGGAAAATAGTTATATCAGCCATACCTGCAAGGAATCACAATATCGCCTTCACACTCTACAAGTCTATGGCCACCTGAGGCTTCAACAATATTTTCCACTTTTGTGCTAAGATATGAAACACCTGACTCGACACACCTAGGAAAATTAACAAGTTATAGAAAAGTGGAATAAGTAGTACAAAAATCAAATGCACAGTAGAGTAAATGTGCATGATTCAAAATAACAAAATGTTACCTCTTCAGTAACTCCTCATGGAGCAAATGGCGACTGACTCGTCCATATGCACGACCAATAAAAATAGGATCATCATCATCAAGATATACTATGGTATCCCGCCAGACATGTTCAATGCAACGTTCAAGGCCTAGATCTGAAATAAACGAGAAGTGACTTTAAGAAAAATCATCATATATAAGATGTATGAGCAGTTGATAAACGAGTGTACAAAACAATGAAAAATATACTTTTACTATGATAACCATTCCCAAATTCTAATGGCCGAATGTTAGCAAACATTTGAGTACATGGTAAATACAGCATTAAAATAATGGTAAAACATGAGCCAGAAGTTGCATGTGAAAGAATGAAAGTGAAACGCATCAAATCTTGAACTTAAAACAAATTATTGAAAACATAAAAGCTTTTATAAAATTAAGAGAAAACCAAGAACAAAATGTTTAAAACATAAAACTTTCAAAACTACAATGATGTGATTATCAAATCCAATCACATCCTTAAATCCATAACATTATTTAAATCGTTAACCACCGATGCGTGCTGCCCAATCTTCGTCCGTCTCCAATCACTGATTAATTATTACCTATAAAAATAAATTTCATAATTCATGTGAGATGATAATCTCAATAAGTGAAACAACGTAACATGAAAAAAAAAAAAAGAAATCCATGAGATTCATGAACATACTTATTGAGACACGAAATTATAAGAATTGAACTTCGTGATTCTAATTTCGTGCGTAGCGCTACTAAACTCCATGATTTCATAACATGACCATAATATTGACTTCTGTAATTTTAAACAATGAAATATGTATATTTCACTTACCTTGAATCTGATAATTGTATTAGCATGTAGGAGAATTGTGTTCTTCCCATTCCCACGGCTTCAATGGTCATATTTATGGTTTAACATTCATGGAGTTTTCAGTTTCAACATTATGAGTTTTAATTCCACCATTGATTGAAATAAAATTGGTAACTTAAGTCATAACTTGATGGGAGTTGTGGCTATGTCCTGAAACTATGGTTATCGCACAACTTGGTCCCTATACTTAGGTTAATGACAAGTAGAGAATTTTAGGTTATTACAATCTACCCATCTTAAAAAAAAATTCGTCCTAAAAAATTACCTTAGTTGTCCTCGTCAAATAGTTGGGGATATTTGGTTCGCATTTCATCCTCGCGTTCCCAAGTTGCTTATTCGATTGAATGATGTTGCCATAATACCTTGACCAGTGATATTTCCTTGTTGCAAAGTTCTTGTACCTTGTGGGCTATAACGTAAAGCGGGACTTCCTCGTAGCTCAAATTCCGCTGAACCTTCAATGATTCACGTTTTACTACATGACTCGGGTTTGGGACGTATTTCTTAAGTGTAGATACATGGAAGACATCATGCACTACAGAAAGCTCCGGTGGCAAAGCTAACTGATATGCCACATTTCCAACTCGTTTGAGTATCTCGAAGGGTCCAATGTACCTCGGTCGAAGTTTCCCTTTCTTACCGAAACGCTAGATACCATTCATTGGAGTGACTTTTAAAAATACGTGATCACCAACTGCAAATTCTACGCCTTTTCGTCTTCTATCCGCATAACTTTTCTGCCTGTCTTGGGGGGTCTTAATACTAGCTCGGATCTTTTCAATGGCCTGAACTATTTGGTCCACAATTTCAGGCTCTAATATCTTACTCTCACCTACTTCATCCCAATGAACAGGTGATGTACACTTTCTTCCATATAGTGCTTCATAAGGTACCATACTGATAGAGGCATGGTAGCTATTGTTGTAAGCGAATTCAATTAATGGTAAATGTTTCTTCCAATGCCCTCCAAATTCTAAGACACAAATTCGGAGCATGTCTTCTAAAGTTTGAATAGTTCGCTCAGATTGTCCATTGGGTTAGGGGTGGAATGCTGTACTAAACTTTAGCTTAGTTCTCATTGCCCGATGCAAACTTTTCCAGAAGTTGGATGTAAACCTTGGGTCTCTATCTGATACAATTGAGACTGAAACACCATGCAGTCTCACCACTTCGTTAACATATAATTGTGCTAATTCATCCACATAAAAGGTCACCGGACAGGCAAAAAGTGAGCTGCTTTAGTCAATCTATTGACTATTACCCAAATAGCCTCATGACCGTTCACCGACTTTGGAAAACCAATAACAAAATCCATTGTTATGTGCTCCCATTTCCATTCCAGAACTTCAACGGTTTTAGTAACCCTGATGGTCGTTGATGTTCAGCTTTCACTTGTTGACGTATAAGACACCTCTCAACGAACTTAGCTATGTCTTTTTCATATTCCTCCACCAAAATACGGCTTTTAAGTCACGATACATCTTTGTACCTCCCGGGTGTACTGAATAAGGAGTGGTGTACTCTCGAATTCCTTATGTAGAGGTTCCTGCGCTGTTAGTATTGCCAACTTGCTCGTGGCCTTCCTAGTCAAGGCATCTGCCACTACGTTCGCCTTGCCTCGGTGGTAATGAATTTCACAATCATAATCTTTTACCAATTCAAGCCACCTCCTTTGTCTTATGTTCAACTCCTTTTGAGTAAAAATGTATTTGAGGTGTTTATGATCTGTATAAATGTCGCATTTACCCCCATATAGGTAATGTCTCCAAATTTTTGAAGCGTGTACAACTGCTGCAAGTTCTAAGTCATGTGTGGGGTAGTTCTGTTCATAAGGTTTCAATTGTCAGGATGCATAGGCGACTACCTTGCCTTGTTGCATCAAAACGCAACCTAAGCCTTGCTTGGATGCATTATTGTATATTAGAAACCTTCCGATCCTTCAGTTATAGTCAATACTGGCGCATTCACTAGCCTTGTCTTCAATTCTTCAAAACTACGTTCGCATTTCTCAGTCCATTCGAATTTCGCACCCTTACGTGTCAACTGAGTCAAGGGTCCCGATATATTTGAGAATTTTTCCATATATCTTCTGTAGTATCCGGCTAAACCCGGAAAGCTGCGAACTTCTCCTACATTGGTTGGTTTTGACCAATTTAACACCACTTCTACTTTACTTGGGTCTACTTCAATTCCCTGAGATGTGGCCACGTGTCCAAGAAATATAACTCGTTCTAACCAAAACTCACACTTTGTAAATTTGGCGTAAAGTTTCTCCTTCAGAATTTGTAACACAATTCTCAAATGTTCTTCATGCTCCCTTTCATTCTTCGAGTAGATCAGTATATCATCGATGAACACGATGACAAATCGATCTAGGTATTCTTAAAAAACTCGATTCATCAAGTCCATGAATACTCCTGGAGCATTAGTCAGGCCAAAAGGCATAACTAAGAACTCGTAATGACTGTATCGAGTTCTAAAGGTCGTCTTCGAAATAACATTAGCTTTTATCCTCAACTGATGATATCCCGACCCCAGATCGATCTTAGAGAATACTGTCACACCTCGTAATTGATCAAACAGATCCTCAATTATAGGAAGTGGATACTTATTCTTGATGGTGATCCTATTCAATTCCCAGTAGTCGATGTACATCCTCATAGATCCATCTTTCTTCTTAACGAACAACACGGCGCCCCCCGGCGATACACTGGGTCTTATAAAGCTCTTTCCCAATAATTCCTTGATTTGTGTTTTCAATTCCTGCAACTCTTTTGGTGCCATTTTGTAGGGAGCTTTAGAAATAGGAGCAGAACCGGGAGTCAAATCAATTGTGAACTCTACTTCCCGTTCTGGAGGCATCCCAGGTAAGTCTTCGGGAAAGATTTTTGAAAATTCCCGTACTACTTTGACATCTCCAACTGTCAGTGCTTTACCTTCTTTGGCCAGCGCTGACATCAAGAACCCCATGCATCCTTTTGACTTTAGAAGTTTTTGGGCTTTTAAAGCAGAAATGACTTTAGGTAGGGGTTTTGTTTTGTTCACTGATAGACGAATTTCTACTCCTCCAGGCCATCTAAAAATTACTTCCCTCTCAAAGCATAGAATCGTGGCATGATTCTTTGAAAGCCAGTCCATTCCCAAGATTATGTCGAACTCACGCATGTTCAAGACGTACAAATTCATGTCCAAGATCTTACCATCAATTTCTACTCCTACTGTCTTTACTATGTGACTCGTGTTAAGTACATCCTCTGAAGGGATGACAACCTCTAATGGTGTATTGGCAACTTCATTACTTACTTCTATTGTGCTCATAAATTTCGACGATATAAAAGAGTGGGTGGAACCAGAATCTATCAAAACATATACAGGAGTACCAGCTATGAGAATGTTACCTGCCAAAACATTTTGGCCGGCTTCCTCCTCACGTTCAGTAAGGGCATAGACCCTGGCTTGCCCTTTAGGTGGATTCTAGGGTTTCTGTTGTTGTGGTGGTTGCTTCGGCTTTTGATTCTTAGGACAAAACTTTGCAATGTGACCCGTCTCTCCACAATAGAAGCATACATTGGTTCCCATGAGACATTTCCCAGCGGACGCTTCTGACATTTGTCACAAATTGGATTCTCCGAATATTTGCTCGAAGCTGATCCTCCTTTCCCTTTCTTTGCAAAATTTTGCTTCCCTTTATCTTTGTGATCCTCCCATTTACGCTTCTCTAACAGTACAAGTTGCTGAGGTTTACTTATACTGTTGGCACTTTCCCTAAAGTTGGCCAACTGTGCTTTGGCTAGTACCTCGTGGTATGTACCCAATTCAAAATTGACCACTGATTGTCGGAGATCATCAAGGAGACCTTGTTCAAAGCGTCTCGCTTTCTTTTCCTCTATATTAACCAATTGCGGGGCGTAGCGAGATAGTTCCTCAAACTTCCTTTCATAATCCGCCAGTGTCCAGCTTCCCTGTTTGAACACCAGTAATTCCACTTTTCTCTGGTTTTGAATGTTGGTGGGAAGTATTTTTATAGGAATAATTCTTTGAATTCATTCCACATCCAGCCTTGTCCAGCTTCTCTGGACCTGTTGGTCATTTCCCACCAGTGTCTTGCTCATTTTCCCAGCATAAAGGTTGCACATATTACCTTTCGACTTTTGGGGCACTCCACAAGTTCAAAGATTCGTTATTGCTTGCTTTTCCACTCTTCTGCCACTAGTGGATCTGTGCCTCCCTCAAAGCTAGGGGGTTATAGCTTACTATATTGTTCCACTATTACAGCCACACTCCTCACTGCAGGTCGTGGTACAACAGGCGGCGCGGTGGGTGGCACCATGTTGCGTATCGCTTCAATAAACTACATGAATTGGTTATTCTGGTTGTAAATGTTGTCATTGTTTGCTTCAGTTGCTCCGGTCTGGGGTTGATCGTTCCTATTGTTTGTGTTTCTAGAGCGAGTTTCCATGACCTTGATAAATTGCAAATGTAAAATCATTTAACTACTAGACCAAAAATGAGAAAAATAACAAATTTTATTTCATTCAATCTCAATAACTTACATAAATCAAATAGACTTCGTGGTATCCAATACATCCTCCCCAAAATATGATGCGAGGCGGTACTCATGGCTCTCCTCTTCTTCAGGGTCCTCCTCTTCCTCTATCACTTCTCCAATAATATTACCCATTCTGTCAACTGTTGGTACACTAGGGAAATTGCCAACACTAGGTGGGCTACGTAGACGGCGACGATCGGACTCTTATCCCAAGGGTTTTTCAATATTCCTAGTGTCTTGAATATTAATAATCCATCGATCCCTCAAGCACGCAATCAACACAGCAGGGGCAGTTTGGTATTTGAACATTTCCTCAAGCCAGATATATAGTGTCTAAAAGAAATTCTTGAACCATGATCTTTCTTAAATATGGAACCTCAAAGTGTAGGTTTCTAACTCATTAAAACTAGAAATTTCTTTAGTTCTCACAAACTTACACTTTTCATTATATGAGGGAACTTTCTATAATTAAGCACCTATTCATTATTATGCATAATTCAATATAATAATCATTCCCAATCAATTTTATACATAATTTCGTGCATATTCATTTGCGCACACATAATCATGCATTTACTTATAATTTTCATAAAATTGCATGTTAAGTAATCGTAATTTTGTAAATAACATAATATAATTCAAACAATATCATATATATTTTCTACCTGATTTGAGACACCGAAGATTCGAACAAAGCATTGAGTGATGGTGGTTTTTTTTAAAAAAAAAATAAAAATTGCACGTATCACTGTGAACAATGACTGCTCGGTTACTGTTCCCCGCAAAATTTATTTTTTGTAAAACAAAATCCGTGAACAGTGACTGTGCGTCACTGTTCAAGGTTGAATATTGACTATACGATCACTGTTCATTGTAAACAGTAACTGTCGTTCATTGTTCACGCTAAACAGTCAGAATTTTCTTTTTAGTATACAGAAATGTAAACCGCGCTCTAATACCATTTGAAACGCATCAAATCTTGAACTTAAAACAATTTATTGAAAACATAAAAGCTTTCATAAAATTAAGAGAAAATCAAGAGCAAAATGTTTAAAACATAAGACTTTCAAAACTAAAATGATGTGATTATCAAATCCAATCACTTCCTTAAATCCATAACATTATTTAAATCGTTAACCACCGATGCGTGCTTGCCCAATCTTCGTCCGTCTCCAATCACTGATTAATTATTACCTATGAAAATAAATTTCATAATTAATGTGAGATGATAATCTCAATAAGTGAAACAACGTAACAAGAAAAAAAATCCATGAGATTCATGAACATACTTGTTGAAACACGAAATTATAAGAATCGAACTTTGTGATTCTAATTTCGTGCGTAACGCTACTAAACTCCATGATTTCATAACATAAATATTGACTTCTGTAATTTTAAACAATGAAATATGTATATTTCACTTACCTTGAATCTGATAATTGTATTAGCACGTAGGAGAATTGTGTTCTTCTGAAAAAGAAGGTTCGTGTGTGTTTGTGGTGGTGGTGGTGGTGTGTGTGTGTGTGTGTGTGTGTATATATATATATATATAATGTAGACCTTTCACATTCCAGACGTTTTCCATTCCCATGACTTCAACGATCATATTTATGGTCTAACATTCATGGAGTTTTCAGTTTCAACATTATGAGTTTTAGTTCCACCATTGATTGAAATAAAATTGGTAACTTAAGCCATAACTTGACGGGAGTTGTGGCTATGTCCTTAAACTATGGTTATCGCACAACTTGGTCCATATACTTAGGTTAATGACAAGTAGAGAATTTTCAGTTATTACAGAAAGTGCGCCCTCAAAGTTGGCCAAATTCAATTGACAGGATATTATAACAGAGTTAAAAAAAGGATTGTGAATTGAGTAGAATTTTAAGATCATGGTCACCTAAGCACAGCATGAACTACTAAATATTGGAAACATAATGTCAGACCTTCTACTAAGTAGATGTGTACCATGCTGTCGCATGTAAGAATAGTACATGATATTATAGATACCTTCCATATTATTCTTCATGTTATCATATACTAACATGTTAATCCAATCAATTTAATTCATTACTGCTTTCGAGATCGTAGTTTCCATTGGTCCGTATCATCTCATAGTTGGTGAGTGGTGAATGCTTCTTGTCTTTCCTAAAGAGAGAAGGGGGGTGGATCACAGTCTAGTTTCTTGCATCACATGTGGACATAAATTAACCAATGAGTTTCACCTCTTACACTAATTAATTCACTTAGTAAAATAAACGAAATCAAGGAGCAGCAGCAGCATCTCAAAGTGCTCTACCTCACCAGATTGCACTGTTGGGAATAACAATAGTATTGCAAGGAAACTGTGAAAATAGCGTGCACAACCATGTAAAATGTATCTCTTCACTTCTAAAGCATTATAAGAAATCAAAAGAAGATTGCATGAAGGAAAATATCATTTTACTGTCATTGCAGTATATAAGTTTCTAGTTACCATATATTCATTATCAATTGAAACAACCAGATAACATAAAACAAATAAAGATTAGCACCTTTGAACTCATCTTCCCACACACCATAATTATTTGTGAAAGGAAGATCTGGTCCAATAAGTCCAACATTCAATCCTAGCTTAGCTGATTCAGCAGCGAGAGCAAGACCAGCAGGTCCACAGCCAATAACCACCAAATCCAATATATCATCACCCAGTATTCTCGGTAACTGCACAAATGAGAAAGTTTCTTGAAGATGAAAGATAGCTATATGTATAATAACAGTCATATCTAGGAAAAAATGGATCCGGACTGGAGTTTTTGGTTATGGTTTGGAATTCATTTCCAGTCTCAGAAAGGTAAAGGCCTGCAGTTTGGTATTGTTTCATTTTTTGGGCCACGAAAGTACATAGACCAAGCGAATCACAATATTCACATGCTAATAAGATGAATTGTCAAGTTGTTTACAAAATGTTACCATGAGTATTTACATAGAATTAAAAAAAAATTTAATGACATTATGGAGGTAACATTCACTCGATGTTACTTACTAAGATTTGTATTAACAAAACAAGAAGATGAAACAGATTTCCCCTTTATTGGCAGAATGTTCTGGGTTTTTTTTCTCTCATTTCATTGTTTTTTATTTGCTAATTATTTCTTTGTTTTCTAAATTAATGTGGTAGATATTTTAAATTTCTGGAATATGTAACAAGGTTAAAGATTTAGGTGATCTAGTAATGATGCAATTGTAGCTTAAGCTGGGTTTTGGTATTGTTTATAAGTTGTGGGTCCTATAGAAAACATGGATAATAAATTTGTAGCACGTTGTGGCTCCTAAAAAATCTGGGGCTGGACAAAACTCTCGGACCGAACCGAGCAATTCTTCATAAGTTAAATACCCAAACGGGTATCTGAATCGAGAACCGACGGGTTTGATTCAGTTCTCGGTTCTAGACCAAGAACCGAATCTAAATAATTTTTTATATTGAATTAATTAAATTATTTTAATTTTTTCTAAACAAATTAGCAAATTAACTAATTTAGTGATTATTGTTCCAACTCCCAAGCCAAGTCCATACCTAGCTAGCCCAACCCAACCCAATTTCTAAATTCAGTTTTNCCAAGTCCATGCCTAGCTAGCCTAACCCAACCCAATTTCTATATTCAATTGATTATTAAATCAAATAGTTGGTAAGTATTAGCAATACTTTAAAAAATTTATTTCTATAAATTTTAATTAATGTTTCATTTTTTTATGTAGACTGGTTGAAGCAAATGAATTATTGATATGGATCACCGATGTTTTAGTATCAGTATCTATTTTTTGGTATTTGTATAAATTAGTGAATTAATCTTATTGGACAACTTGTTGTTTATATGTTTTTAAATTGAACTACGTTAATTTGTAAAAGCTACGAATGAACAAGTCATTAGTTGTATTTATGTAGTATTGTTGTAAATGTTAAAAAAAATTAATTATGCTACGGAACTGAACTGAACCGAACCCGAACAGTTCCATAATTATATTTGGACCCGACGTTCCATTTATTAAATACTCGAAATTTTTGGACCAGATCGAACCATGTCCAACCCTAAAAAAATCTATAAAGAAAAAAGAAAGTACGTTTGACCAGTTTACATTAGAAGATTAGCGTTTTAAGTTGCAGTTGCCAAAATCAAAATTGAGTAAACAGAACGAACACTGAACTACATGGTTTCTATTGACCTCAAAAATTGTATAAACAAAATTCAAGCTAATTTCAAGTGTAAATAAGGATTTTTATTAATAATTACTTATAAACTACAAGTGCTTTTATCAAAAGAGATATTTCAAATATGAAATTGTTAGGCTTCCTATCCCTCCTTTCCCCAATGATACCGTCCTCCTTTTTATAGGAAATGACGGACATGGATCTTTCATATTCCCGTCTTGTCAACAACAGTACCAAGTTGTGAACTTTTGCCAATGGCTTAAGTCATGATTGGTTGCTGTCAAATCATCATGCAGTACCGAGCTAGGAAGGTACGTTAATGGCATATCCTGATTCGTTGTTGATGTCGGCTCCATCAGGTTATCATGAAGTTACCTTAAATGGGGTCACAAGTAATTAAGGAACTGATTAGAGAATGAAGCTATAGCATATGATTGGTGGAATTGGTGGGCACTGACGTAAGTCCTTCCAAATGAACATTAATTGATTGAATGTTTTGACGGTGTATAAGGAATCTACAATCATTATGTCCCCTCAAACGACATCGGTCATAAATATGAGCTGACCTTGCAAATTCGACCTTAATTTAGCATGAGCTAAGTGTATATAACAAACGGACGGTCGGTGCTTGCTTTGGAGACGGACTGACCTTGAACATGATTGGCTCGTTTTTCCATATTCACCATTATTACAACAATGAATGGTTTGGACTGGTGTCCCAGTCGGATTTGGTGAGCTTTCACGCATCTTCAATAAGTTCTTTTGGAAGCTTCATCAAAACGACGCCGTTCTGAAGTGGTAAAATCTAGCCATTTCTTCATCCAACGGCCCAGATCTTGCCCTTTTATCTTCCCTCTCTTTAAATATAGCTTTTCTTTTCATTTTCACACTTCTTGGTCTCAAATTTTCTCTCAAAGAAGTAAAAAATTTTCTTCAAATTTTCGTTGATTTTTCATTTATTTTCTGAGTGATGTCATCCATTCCCAGGTATTTCCTTGAACAGAAAATACCTTTCTTTTTATTGCATTTTCACCTCGGTCATTGGCATGAGTTCGGACGAAAATAAGCGTAGTGCAATTTGACTCCCTTTTTGCCTTTAAGGAGGACAGGAAGAACACTGGCCGGTGATATGCCAGTGTTAGGCCTAGGACGGGTGGTCCTTTAGTATTAGATACTCCATCCTTAATAAAGAAATGGAAAGATGAGTTCTTTAATGTTTTGGGAGAGTGGCAGTTCCACCTTGCCGAGGTGAATAGGGAGGACGTAGTTCCTACTCTCTATCACCCATTATGTAAGTGAACAAAACCTTTGTATTTTTTTTGCACTTGTTTTATAAGCATGTCCTTAATTGATTTGGCTTTACTTGAAGACTAGAAGAAGGCAACCTTGACCTCGGCAATTCAAGAACGAGCTCAAGTTATAAGAGCTTTTCCAAATAAACAGAGGTCCTGCAAGTTTGTGATATCTGATTCCAACCTCTTCCAAGCAGGGTTATTCCAGTCTTTCCCTCCCACCTTAACTTCAGCTAGGGCTCCTACTTCTATCCCAACTTCTTCCGTTAAGTATTTCAATTAGTATTTTCCTTGAGTGCGGAACTAATATATCCATTGTTTCTTTTGTTTTAGATCAAGATCAAGAAATGTTGGGATACAAAGCAGCAAAAGTAGCAGCAGCTGCTGCCAGGGTAAAAAGAGGGAGGATCCTGCCGAAGTTGTGAGCCGACCTGAGGAGGTTGAGATTGAACAGGAGGCTCAACCCCTAAAGCGTCGCCATTCTAAGGAACCGCCAGCGAAGTCCATTTCAGTGGCCTTAGCTCCTGAGAGATCTTCACCTGAGATGCCTCTCCAGAGGTGGACCCTGGCACCACCTACTGTCCCAACAATTGCCGAAACAAGCTCCTCAAGGTCGCATGAAAGATGTCCGGATTTGCAAAGACCAAATGTTGACAATTTGGTGGACCACCGACCTGATATATTTCTGGACTTCTTGAGAGCTCCATCCCCATCAAGAGAATCTACAACAGCACTTCCCTCTCCTCTCAGAGAATTTGCTAACGTCCTCACTAAGAGCTGGAATGAGAGGGAAAGACAATTCCCAACTGAGACGCCTGTAGGCCAGGCCATCATCTCAGCTCAGCTCCATAGCCACAGATCCATCTTGTATATGATGTCTGTGGCAGATAAGGTAGTTCGCTCGAGCTCATATACTTGGAAATTTTTTCTTTCGTTTTATAACTCACACTACTTTTTTTTCTCAAGTGAAGACCGAACTGGATAAGATGCTTGGGGTGAAAAACTAAGCCTTAGGCTTATTTGAGAATATGGAGGCTGAGAGGGCGATGTTTGCAGAGAAGGAGAAAGACTATGAAGATTGCCTCAACAAGATAGGAGTGGAGGTGGAGGCAAAATTAGCCTCAGAGTTGAGGCTTATGGATGATAACAAGGCCTGCAGATTTGGGGGGAGAAGTCTACTCAACCAGCAGCCAATGAGAAAAAGAGGGCTGAAGAGGAGAAAACACGAGCTGACGAGGAGCGAGCTCAAGCGGGTGAAGCTGTGAAAAGGGCTGAAGAAGCCACTAAGAAAGCCGAAGAAGTTGAAGCTTCTAAGGTAGTGGACGTTTGGAAGGCGTCTCCTGAGTTTGATGCTTTAGCTCAGGACGCCTATCCAAACCATTCATTGTTGTAATAATGGTGAATATGGAAAAACGAGCCAACCATGTTCAAGGTCAATCCGTCACCAAAGTTCATTTGACAGCAACCAATTAGGATATGCCATTAGCGTACCTTCCTGGCTCGGTACTGTATGTTGATTTGACAGCAACCAATTAAGACTTAAGCCGTTGGCACAAGTTCTTAGTTCGGCACTGTTGTTGACAAGACAAGAATATGAAAGATACAGGCACATTCTTTCCTATAAAAAGGAGGATGGTATCCTTAGGGAAATGAGGGAGAGGAAGCCTAACAACTTCATATTTCTGTCTTGTTAACAACATTACCAAGCTGGGAACTTATGCCAATGGCTTAAGTCTTGATTGGTTGCTGTTAAATAAACATACAGTATAGAGCTGAGAAGGTACGCCAACGGCATATCCTGATTGGTTGTTGAGGTCGGCTCCATTAGGTTATTATGAAGCTACGTTAAATGGGGTTCCCAGTAATTAATGAACTGATTAGAGAATGAAACTATAACATATGATTGGTGGAATTGGAGGGCGCTGACGTAAGTCCTAAATCTCATTAATTGATTGAATATTTTTACAGTGTGTAAGGAATCTACAATCATTATGTCCCCTCAAACCACGACGGTCATAAGTACGAGCCGACCTTAATTTAGCATGAGCTAAGTGTATATAACAAACGGACTTACTTATGTCGCAGGTCGGATGTCAACAGTTTCATATTTCAAATATTAGAGCATGTTTGGCTAGGCTTAAATCGGATTAAAATTGAAAATATAACCGTTATTGGGTCCCATTCGTCTAATAAAAGTTAACAATAACAGCTAGTTTGTCAATTTTAATCCGATTTTAATCTCTATCGAACACGCCCTTATAGCAGTTTGAGCATTTTCCAAAGCAATAGCATAGGAACCTTTTAAATATAACCAGAAAATACCAAACTGAACTATGTGCAACCCTTTGTCGTCTTCTAGAGCATGCCTTCAAGTCAGTAAGTCGTAGTTGAGACCACAGTGTCATCTACACAATGCAGAGGTACATTCTTTGTGCAGAACCAGCGGATCCGCGTTTGTGCTGGGTTATTCATGTAAAGGCCAATGAAGGAATTAAGCCCCTATTTGGTGGGAAAAAACATTGTTTTAAATAGTGAACTTTTGGAGAATTTGTGGTTAAAAAGTAGGGAAAAACTTTGGGTTTAAGTGTATAATATTTTATTGTGTGAATGTGGTAAAAAATGAGTACATAGAAAAAAGATTTTCGAAAGAATGAGAGACAAACAGGGGCTAAAGCTCAAGATAAATTTAAATGAAATATTTGTAGAGAATATGATGTCAATTCAGGACATCTAGCTTAAAGGTTGGAAGAAGCGTTTGAGATTATGACTAGAGTTTATGAAGGAATCTAAAGATGAAAGAAAAAAGTTTAGGTCTCATTGCGGAGAAAGAGAGCTCAGGTTGCAGGGATGAAAACAAAGTAAACAAGCAGAAGGGAAAGAGAAAAAAGTCAGAAGCTGAAAAATAAAAACCAAAATATGTCTTCATTCGTTCAATCCAAATAGTTAGATCACACATTAGAAGCATATGGAAAATCAAAACTTGGCACCAAGAATATGCAGACCAACAACACTCAGAGCCCAAGTTTCAGCACATACCACGACAGGATTCTATAGGACCTAAGTTTCTTTGTATAGTACTTGCAACTCCAAATCTCAATTATTTTAAAAGTTTAAACCTCACACTCAAAGTGTACAACAATACAGTGATTCAAATACTTTCAAGAATTTGGACCACAATTACAAAAAATTTTGACGACTTATATGAAGGCTTTGCCACGCACTTACGCTAAATTGTGAAAACTCACATTATTATAATGACAATACCCTCATTTTTAATGAAAGATTTCCTATACAGAATTCTCAACTGAAATCTTTGCAGTTTCCTCAAAAAATTCCATCCAAGAAAAATCTAAACCTTGCTTAGTAATGTCCCAAGAACGATTCTGTAATGCCACCAATTCATATTTATCCTCAAAATTTTCGCATATATTTTATTTCAGTACATGCATTAGCCAATATATGGCCACCACATAGAACGATGTAACAACTATTTTGAGTAGACCTCACCCTTAAAACCTGACTTATAAGGAAAGAGTGCACAAAGTACTTATAAACACAAAAGGCAGGGGCCTTTCACGGGGATACATTTAGATCCTTATGGCAGAACTAATCAACGAAATATGTAACGGAGAAACTAAAAATCAAGAAAAAGATAAAAACCAAGAATACAAAATGTGAAAGAAACAAAGAGAGGGGGGGGGACGAAATTTACCTTATCAGAAAACTTAGACTGTTGATCCATGTGTTTGTTCTGCTGCATTTGAACAAACAAAAGCTCAGACCCACCAGCCTTTATATAGTCTTCTTCATCAGCAAAATCTTCTTTTACAGGCAAAGCCACACAACTATCGCTTCCAGCACTTGTACCCCCACACCTCACTTTAAATGAAGTCTTTGATATACACAAACCATACGTATCTATTGGAAAATAACCCATTTTGCTTCTCACTCTCTTTCTTCTTGATAAGTTGACTGTTGGGCATACTGAAACCGCCATTGCTGCCAAGTTTCGACCTGTAATACACTCCATTTTTTGTAATTCTGCGCTGAGTTTTCGTGTATTTAACTATCTGTGTTTATTCAATAGATTTTGTTCAGAAACTGAAGTTTGGGATCATTTCGTGGAGTCTTAACGTGGAAATGCAGTGTGAGAAACTGCAAAAACTGTAGCAAAGAGAACTGTAGAATTGGGTTCCGTGTGTTTCTGGTTGTGGAAGGAAGATTGTTTTGATTTCCAAGCGGATAGGGAAGAGACGCTTTTTAATGAGGTGTTCAACGGTCATTCCCCGAGGTGCCATGTGGACACATATCATTGGCTACCTACATAGCTAGTTCAGCTTCAACCCATTTTTCTATTTTATTAAATTATTTTCTTTAGAAGTCAAGGTCTCACAAAATGATATAAAATTTTAAGTTCTCAATAAATTTTGATAAAAATTGATGAAATATATGGTTGATAAGTAATGGATCCCATAAAATATTTTATTAGAATTAAATTAATTAATTATTGAATTGACTTAAATAATAATCAATTTTTTTTAAAATTTGTATCGAACATGAACTTAATTCAGAGTATTTCCCTAATAGATCTCTGACGTAATTGCTCTGCATCATGCTAATTTACTATCCTGTTACATAATGAATACGTGGTAGATCAGATTGTGGTATGATATTAACTAAGCAATTTCTGTCAAATTAGAGACGATGAGTAACAAAATGTGACAAAATAGTGAAATTTAAAAGTAAAATTAATTTTAGTGATTCAATTGAAATTTTGCTTGAAGTTTAGTGACCGCGGATGGAATTTTCCCATGTACTCACATCCTTTAGTACTAACAATAAATTCCCATAACAATAGTTGGGTAACTTGATTTTATTTTTCATTTTTTTGGGCAAAACTTGTAACTCAATTTGCTAAAAATGTTTTCATCAAAAAGAAAAATCCGTCATAAAAGTTTTCAAGAATTATGACACACCGAGCCCCTATTTGGTTTAACTAAAAAAGAGAATAAAAGTTTTAGTTAAAGTCAATAATGTATTTTAATCACAGATTTCATGATATTCACAATTTTTATTAATTATTAAATCATGAATCTCATTGATCTTTATTAAAATCTATTTTTTAACGAAATCAAACAGGGACTTAATGACACATTACTATCGATGCTTATGTAATGCTTAAAATGGTCATTTTAGTCTATAGATAGGAGATGTGATATAGGATGGAATTGATAGTTTACCACATGAGCCATTGGTTATTTGAAACATGCTCCACGTAGACCGCATGGAACCGCTGGCTCACATATCCACCACCATAAAGACGTCGACCCCAATGGGCCGTCGACCCTTATAAGGCCCTCTACATTCACATGGGTCGTCTACCAGCAAAAGATTGTCTACCACCATGAGGCTGTCACCCCCATGAGACCGTTGACCCCCACGCGACCCCCTAAGCTCACATAGGTCGTCTGCCACAATGAGTTCAATGATGCACTTAACCACACCAAAGACAACGAGCTAGACAGGAACCGGTCAACAGAGAACGTGGGCACAACCAACCACCTGCGAAGTGGGGGTTACTCCACTAAAACGTGGGGTTAATAAGGGGTCTACGTGGGACACGTGGCACCACTAACTCCGAACGTGAGCACGGCGACAAGCGTCTATAAATACCTTCAAGGTGAGAAAGGTAATTCTTCTTGAAACCAAAAAAACTATGTAAATTCGCACTATACTTTCCCCTTATTTCTCTAAACACGTCGGAGGTACAAGGGGGGAGAAAGCCCCGACCTCTTTTTGCTGGTAGCAACCGTTGATTGGAGTAGCCGGAGCACCGTACTAGACAAGGTAAACTCGTATCCATTTCATTGGCACCATCTGTGGGAATTCCACTGAATAAAAAAGCTATGTCAAGGAGATGAACTAGGAGTGAAACACGCATGGTCGGAAATACAGCAGAGACAGAGTCAGAATCTGTCGCCCGGGGTCATGACCAGCCACCGCAGTATATAACTCAGAGCCAATTCAATGCTTTGGAGACACAATTGGGGCCATGATTACCCTCTTGCAGAACCAAACACATAAAACGCAGCCCCACCATCCCAGGTAGCGCCAACGGTTACCCCGCCTGCTACTCAGCCAACAATAAGAGACATTGGGNCTAGGTACTTTCGATTTTGTGTGTCCTCAGGTTCCTCAACCCGTGACTGATTTGGAAAAGAAGATAGAGGAGATGATGACTCAGAAGATAGACGATGCATTAACAAGGAGGAAGGAAAGACGCAGATAAATGGTATTGGAGAAAGATCCATTCGCCCCAGAAATAATGGTCGTCCCTTTGTCGAAGGGTTTTAAACAGCCAATGATAGAAGCATACGATGGAGTCACTGACCCGCTGGACCACTTGTGGACTTTTGTCGATCTAATGAGGCTATATGCAGCCCCAAACGCAATGATGCGTAGGTCGTTCTCCCTGATACTTAGGAGGGAAGCAAGAGACTGGGTGCCCACACTGGCACCTAAGTCTATGAAGACTTTTGATGAGCTCTCCAGGAGCTACATGGCATACTTCATGAGTAGCAAGAGAAAACGAAAGACAGCCTATGGATTGATGCAGGTGGTACAGGAGAAGGATGAATCTTTACCGGAGTACTTGACTAGGTTCAATCGGGCAACCCTTAGTATAAGGGATCTTCAAATGTCTGCAGTAGTGACAACATTAATGAACCGAACGCANAAATATGTTGACGCAGAGGAAGCAGAAAAGGTCACGAAAAATCTTAGAGAAGGATGGGAGACGGGGAGCAACAAGCGAAAGGTAGGCGATGTACGAAAACCCATTGACAAGGACAAGCAGAGGAATGAACATTTAAGTTGGGGGTACTCTCAGGACCGGTTGGTCAGGCAAAGACGGGATGAGATCAAAGCCTTCACCCCTTTGAGTACTACGCGGGATAAGATATTGATGGAAATTCGAGACATGAAGGAACTTGAATGGCCAAGACCGATGGCAGCATCAACTGGCAAACGGGACAAGGGCAAATATTATCACTTCCACAAGGACCATGGGCATGAAACTGAAAAATGTATACATTTGAAGAAGGAGATCGAGCGCCTCTTGAAGCGAGGCTTTTTTACAAAGTATGCAATGAATGATCAAGGCAAACAGAAGGTTGAGGATCCACCACCACCTAGAGTCGGTGTTATAAATGTAATTTTTGGAGGAGTTGTGGCCGGATGAGACTCAAACTTTGCTAGAAAAAATTATGCACGGACAGCTGCAGTATGTTCTATTCAGAAAAGGGCTAGGTTTGATCAGAGCATCATGTTTGGTGAAGGGAACTTGATAGGTGTGGCAGCACCCCACGATGATGCCTTAGTAATAATTGGCGACATAGCAGACTATGACGTAAAAAGGGTGTTGGTTGACGGCGGAAGTGCAACGAACGTTCTCACTTAGGAAATATTTTAAGGGTTAAAAATTTCGGCGGAAAGGTTGAAGGCCGTGTCAAACCCCCTTATAGGGTTTGGAGGGGCTACTGTGATACCAGAAGGAGTAGTTGAGCTACCAGTAATGTTGGGTACCTACCCAGGGAGTGTGGTCATCCTTGCAAAATTTCTGGTTGCAAAACCTCCATGGCGTATAACGCGATCTACGGTCGACCGTTGTTGAATACTGCAGGTGCTATTCTCTCTATTTACCACCAGGTGATGAAATTCCCAACCAGTCGAGGTGTGGGATATGTGAGGGACAACCAACAGTCCTCGAGGAAGTGTTATGTAGACAGCATACAGACGAAGGGATCCCCACCAGTGATGATGCTGGACCTCGAGCCCCCAAGGGGACGAATCGAACCTCTCGACGCTACAGAAAAAATTATGGTGGAAGGAGGACATGAATTCAGCGTAGGGATAGGATGAGCAGGGTGAGAAAGAGGAGTTGGTGAAATGTCTGACAATTAATCTGGATGTTTTTGCGTGGAGCCCTAGTGACATACCAGGGATTGACCCGTCTGTTGCACAACATCGCCAGGGTATCTTACCGGGTGCTAAACCGATTTAACAGAAGATAAGAAATTTAGCCCCGGAGCGGCAGGCAGCAGCGAAGGCAGAGGTCGACAAGCTACTGCAGGCAGGATTCATCAGGGAGGTACAATATCCCGAATGGTTAGCAAATGTTGTCTTGGTGAAAAAGCCGAACGGGGCATGGCGTATGTGTGTAGACTACACCGGACTCAACAAGGCGTGTCCAAAAGACTCATACCCGCTACCCAGAATAGATCACCTGGTGGATGCCACATCGGGTCATGAACGGCTAAGCTTCCTAGATGCATTCTCTGGGTATCATCAGATCTCCATGGCGAAAGCAGATNTGTTGGTTGACGGCGGAAGTGCAACGAACGTTCTCACTTAGGAAATATTTTAAGGTTTAAAAATTTCGGCGGAAAGGTTGAAGGCCGTGTCAAACCCCCTTATAGGGTTTGGAGGGGCTACTGTGATACCAGAAGGAGTAGTTGAGCTACCAGTAATGTTGGGTACCTACCCAGGGAGTGTGGTCATCCTTGCAAAATTTCTGGTTGCAAAACCTCCATGGCGTATAACGCGATCTACGGTCGACCGTTGTTGAATACTGCAGGTGCTATTCTCTCTATTTACCACCAGGTGATGAAATTCCCAACCAGTCGAGGTGTGGGATATGTGAGGGACAACCAACAGTCCTCGAGGAAGTGTTATGTAGACAGCATACAGACGAAGGGATCCCCACCAGTGATGATGCTGGACCTCGAGCCCCCAAGGGGACGAATCGAACCTCTCGACGCTACAGAAAAAATTATGGTGGAAGGAGGACATGAATTCAGCGTAGGGATAGGATGAGCAGGGTGAGAAAGAGGAGTTGGTGAAATGTCTGACAATTAATCTGGATGTTTTTGCGTGGAGCCCTAGTGACATACCAGGGATTGACCCGTCTGTTGCACAACATCGCCTGGGTGTCTCACCAGGTGCTAAATCGATAAAGCAGAAGAAAAGAAATCTCGCCCCAGAGCGGCAAGCAACAGCAAAGGCCGAGGTCGATAAGCTATCGCAGGCAGGTTTCATCAGGGAAGTGCAATATCCCGATTGGTTAGCAAATGTCGTCCTGGTGAAAAAATCGAATGGAAAATGGTGTATATGTGTAGACTACACTGGACTCAATAAGGCGTGTCCAAAAGATTCGTACCCTCTACCCAGAATAGAGTACCTAGTGGATGCCACATTGGGTCACGAACGACTAAGTTTTCTAGATGCATTCTCTGGGTATCTTCAGGTCTCCATGGCAGTGTGGGATCACGAGAAAACCTCTTTCATAGTTGATGTTGGGAAGATCTTTGTAAATGGATCCTCACATCTTGGAAGATATTTAAATACCATGTGAGGATCCATTTACAAAGATCTTCCTATTTTCAAGGCTCTTCATCTCCAAAATGGCTCGAATTTTATCCAGATTCGCTTCGATGCCCCTCTGTGGATCTTTGTAAATGGATCCTCACATGGTGAGGGGTCCGAAGCTGGCATCATTATGATAGGACCAGAATTTGAGGAGTTGGCGTATTCTTTGCGTTTTGGTTTCCCTGCGACAAATAATGATGCTGAATATGAGACGGTCATCATAGGTTTGAACTTGGCAATCAGACTTGGGATAACATCAGTAAAAATTTGCAGTGACTTCCAGTTGATTGTCGAACAGGTAACAGGAGAATATGAGGCGAGGGACGGAAAGATGGTATCCTATTTTATGAAGGTTAGAGAATTGCAAATGGGGTTTACGAGTTTCAAGATTACCAAGGTCCCTCGCAAAAAAAATGAAGGAGTAGACACCCTATCTAAGCTGGCATCGACTAATCCTAAGCATCTACCTAGCACTGCTAATGTACAAATTCTCCGACAGTCGAGCATCTTGCTCATACACTATGTCGCAAGCCCAGAGCGAGAAAAGAGCTGGATAGACCCGTTGGTAGACTACCTGACGGAAAACAAATTGCCAATTGATGCACATGAGTCTAGGAGGCTGAAAATACGAGCGGCTTCATTTACCATAATCGACGGACGGCTATACAAACGAGGTTTTACCATGCCATACTTGAAGTGTTTGCATCCAACAGAAGCGCAGGATGTACTGCTCGAGATACACTCGGGGATGTGTGGCAACCACCCGGGGGCAGCTACCCTTGCCTTCAAAGCTCTCCGCCAGGGGTACTACTGGACCTCGATGAAAGAGGATGCCAAGGAATTGGTAAGGAAGTGCGATGCGTGTCAGGGTCATAGAAATTTGATTCATGTTCCTGCCGAGCAGCCGTTAGCCATTTTTGGGGTGAATCTTTTCTTTCAGTGGGGAATGGACATTCTGGGACCTTTGCCCATGGCTAAGGGGCAATGAAAGTTTTCGCTGGTGGCCATTGATTATTTTACTAAGTGGGTTGAAGCGGAGTCTTTAGTCACCGTTACCACGGTGAACGTACAAAGCTTCATCTAGAAAAACATAATATGCAGATTTGGCATACCAAGAGTCATTGTCATCGACAACGATAGGCAGTTTCACAACCACAGCTTCAAGGCTTTTTGTTTAAGTTATCACATAGATCATAGACTCGCCTTGGTTGCTTGCCCTCAATCTAATGGGCAGGCAGAAGTCACAAATAGGACGATCTTGTGGGATCTCAAAACGAGATTAGAGAAGGAGAAGGGGCTCTGGGCAGATGAACTACCTAACGTGCTATGGGCATATCATACCACCCCACGAGAGTCCATAGGGAAAAACCCTTTTAAGCTCTCTTTTGGAATGGAGGCCGTTGTTCCAGTAGAAGTCATGAATGGGTCTAGCAGGATGAGAGCCAATCAGCTTGATGTCTCGACCACCAATGCAAAGCTTAACCTACTAGATGGGGTGAGGGAGAGATCAGCTATGCGAATGACAACTTATAAGCGGAGGGCCGCTGGGTATTTCAATCGCAGGGTAAAACCAAGAGTTTTCCATTCAGGAGATCTCGTACTAAGGGAAGCAGCAGCGGCAGGTTACCCTCCAACCAAGCTTGGACCAAACTGGGAAGGACCATGCGAGGTGATCCGGAATCTCAGGAAGGGAGCTTACAGCCTGAAAGACTTGAAGGGAAAACCATTGGGTAGGCCATGCAATGCTGAGCACCTCAAGCGGTACTATCAGTAGACGAGCAAGCGTGTGATACAAGTATCACAGTGTTTGCATGTAAATATAGGTTTTTACTTAGCCTCCTTTAGAATTTCATTTAAGGCTTCTAAAATTCTACTTCTAATAGATGAGTGATTTATAAGTGGATAGTACTTGTATGTCCAATAAAATATATGATTAAAATTAATGTTTAACTTTGAAAAACAGAATGGGCTATGCTAGACGTACAGGAAAAATGGGAGGTGAGTGGTTTACAAGCAAGACACATTGAGGAGAGGGGGAGGGTTTTTTTCTTTTTTAAAACATGTGGGGCCCGCTAGGTTGTGAGAGGCCTGGCAGGCCCCTGTGAAACCCCCACTTGTACGTGGGGGGTTTTTTCAAGCAGAATTTAAAAGAAGAAAATAATTTTTTTTCATTTATTAATTAAATAAGTTAATATCACAATTACACAGTAGTCACAAATCATACATCACAGTCACAAAAATACAAAATGTGTGTCACGATTATAAATTTAGCCATGAATTACATTTTTTATATGTTGCAACTTATTAATTAATCGCAACTTATTTATTGGTCATAATTTATCAAACTAATTGGTCACAATCACTTTTCATCCCAACCCACTCAACCCCACTTTCACTCCACCACCATTGATGCCACCTCAAATCGACAAACCACCACCACCACCATCATTAATAATATCTCCAACTCTATCATAACCACCTACTCCTTATCTATAACCATCGACTACCACCACCACCACCACCTAAACGGTGTCACCGCTACCAACTGCACCTCTCTCTTTATATACGGACATTCACAGAAAAATGTAAAGATTGCCAACAACAAACTCCCCAAACCTGTCATGTCGTCGTCGCCACCACTAAACACCACTTGTATACTACAACCACAGACTACCATCAGCACCACCCAAAGACCGTCGTCACCACCACTTGCACCTTTCTCTCTTTCCACACAGACATTCACAAAAAAATGTTAAGGTTACCTCCAACAAACTCCCTAAACTTGCCACCTTCAGATACGTAGCTTAAATCTATAACAGTGAAATAGTAGAGATTTAGGGTACACTTAAGAGAGGCAGATTTGGAAAGCGATGGGGTTTTACGTAACGCAGGAGGTGAAGCTAGGGCTGTCCGTGGGTCGGTTCGGTTCGGTTCTGAAGATACCCGAACCGACCCAAAACTTTCGGGTATTTAATAAATGGACCCGTCGGGTCCAAATATAAATATGGAACCGTTCGGGTTCGGTTCCGTTCGGTTCGGTGCGGGTCGGTTCGGTTCCGTTCGGTTCCGTACCATAATTAAATTTTTTAATATTTACAGCAACACTATATAAATACAACTAATGACATTTCATTCGTAACTTTTACAAATTAACGTAGCCCAATTCAAAAACATATAAATAACTAGCCGTCCAATAAGATTAATTCAATGCATACAAATATCAAAAAGTAGATATTAATATTACAGCAACACTACATAAAGTATATTCATTTCCTTCAAATTAAAATGGGCTAATGGGTTTTAAAAATGATTTGGGCTTTAAAATTAAAATTATGAAATAATCTGATTTATTTAATTAATTTGATAATTTGTTTAGAAAAAAATAAAATAATTTAATTAATTCAATATAAAAAATAAAAAAATTATTTAGTTTCGGTTCTTATTCGGTTCTTCGGTTCTTCGTCTAGACCCGAGACCCGACCCAAACCCGTCGGTTCTTGATTCGGGTACCCATTCGGGTATTTAATTTATGAAGAACCGCTCGGTTCGGTTCGGTTCGGTTCGGGTTCGGTTCGGTCCGGTTCGGTTCGGGACTTTTGGACACCCCTAGGTGAAGCGCGTCACTTAAAGCTTGAGTCAAAGCTATGGCTTGTTTCATGAGGTGACAGAATGGCTCATGTATTTAAGGCAGCTGAGGTAATACTGGTGCTGTAGCATTTTGATAATGTGTTCCTTGCGAATCTGTTAGGGGGTTCCTCCTCTAGGTGATGGTCCGAGCTATTGGAGGGTTCCCCATTAGTGGAGATCCTAGGAGGCATAATAATCAGCAAAATTCTAGGTTGAAGACCTAAAAGCATGACATCTCAATCATGTATCTACCATAACTTTTTATAGTTCTTTCCACAGATGGTGTCAATGGCGCTACCAAAAATCATACTTGGAAATACTCGATCTCAAGCCCATACAAAAAGGCTAATAAAGTTATTCTGGAGAGAACTCTTCATAAGTCTATGAACCGAATAATGAAAAAAAGAATATGAATAATGTATAAAAGTCAAGTATCTATAGAATTTAAGGAGGCGTAATACTGTAAGAATTAGAATACTTGTTGAATATTGTATTGACTCTTGATGGTTTTAAAACTCCAATTGTGGTTAGGATACATGAAGTATATTTGAATGGGACTCCACGATGAAATTTGATGTAAGATTCACTGTATTGTATGGATGTTGGTCCCCTGGCCACCCTAAGGTTAAGGACCTCGACTCTAATCAAAGGCCGCAAGTAAAATGGCAGAGGTACCAAGTACATCTGACCCTAAGGTAGGTAAGTCTCCCATATGACATAGGTTAGCTGATGCACGTGATCATGAGTTGAAGAGACCCATGTCTTCTAGGTCGGGTCTGGAAGTTAAATGACCTCATCATGTGCCTTCGAGTACCCATACCTCTTGATGAATATTTTGACAGTTGGATAGTTTTGTATAGTTCTAAGTAGTCTTAAATCATTTAATTCAATATCAAAATCTACGAATGAGGAGTTGTGATTCTTCATGAAGAGTTCATATTTTTTCATTTGAGATAACTGGAAGAATATACAAGACAAATGTTCTTTTATTGCCTCTTATTCCCTATCTCTTTGTGTTAAGTCTATATTTTTAATTGACAATTTCCTAAGTTAGAATCACATTTTTTTTTATTTATATTAGGATTTAATTGAGTTGTAATTAGAGTCAAAATAAGTGTTAGGAAATTGTTGTCAAACGACCTTCTTGGGCGATGATGTAAGTATCATTTATTTCAGTCGGTATCGACCAAATGACTGAATGTATATCGACACCACAATTGGTAAACCAATCACGTAATCCACTTGGGCATTTGAAGCAGCCTAATTAGATTAGTACTACTCATGGCCCAATCTAAGACCTGGATGGCTTTTTTTTTTTTTTTTT
>OU503039.1:6282873-6302232 GCA_912172775.2 Fraxinus pennsylvanica | reverse complement strand
TACTGTCTTTTATTGTTCGGTCTACCTTACGAGTTATCCTATATTAGTATGGTCGTAGGTTGGAGCCCGTTTTGACAGCAAGTTTCATCCGTGAACATGGTAGAAATTTTTTATATCAAGTGATGGTCAAATATTGAACGCAAAAGATAACATGGAAAAACGTGTCTAGCAACATATTTATAAACAAGGGGTGTTTATAAATACAAGTAAATGAATGGTGAAAAAGAGGATGATGCTCGTGAGTTTTACGAAATGTATAAATAAAAAGTAGTTTGACTAAAAGTATTTGAAACAATGGGCTAAGCATATGTTTAATTGAACTGTATCTACTCGATCTACGGCTCTTAAAAAATACCTGAAATGGAGGTATTGAATCGAGATTATGGTGGCAAGATGACTATGCCCCTGTTTGGCCCCCATTATTGTTGATTTTTGGGGGGTTGAAAATTTTTAGAATAGTGATTGATGGGAGATGTGTGATTGAAAAGTTTTAGATTTGTGTGTATTATTATTTTATTTGATGAATGTATGGTTGAGATGAAGAGAGAAAAAAAATAGAAAAATTTTAAAATAGTGATTGATGGGAGATGTGTGGTTGAAAAGTTTTAGATTTGTGTGTATTATTATTTTATTTGATGAATGTATGGTTGAGATGAAGAGAGAGAAAAAATTAATGTAATGTAATGGAAAATAATGGGGGCCAAACAGGGGTATAATCACTTTTCAAGGAGTGTACAACAAGAATAAAATTTCTTCTTGCAGCCATCTAACCCTCAAGCGCGGTTTAAAAAAGCTAGATTCCATACGAAGTCGAGCAATGTATGCCTTGAAGCGATTTTGAGGCAAAACCTTCAATATAAATGATATAATAGCTCGAATAATTATAAGACTATAAATTAATACTCCTAACAAATCATAAACAATCTAAGAAATTCACAATGAAATATTTTGGCAAAATTAAAGGTCTTATTTGCAACTCAAAACATAAAATACCCCTATAAAATAGTAAATAATGAATTAACATTGTGACTACACAAGTCCACTAATAGACAACTAAAACCAAAAGTCAAACACGAATGAAACGAATCTATTTAAGAATCTTGCTTACTCCAACTTATAAATTAAGTCAAACACTTTCCATGCCTCGGTAAATCAATGTGTAAAGCTAGACAAAGGGCACCTAACATGTAAGCTTTGGGCTTAATGAACGCCTTGCTCGAGGTGTTCATTATGTCGTAAGCATTGTGTGTTTTTGAAACAACGATCGCGCTATATGTGCAAATCCAGTTGACAAAGTAACGTGGCATCAATTTAAAAAAAAAAAAAAGAAACTTAAAAATTTTAAAACCCAACATCGTTCTCTCTCTCCCCATTTCCCACAAATCAACTGAAAGCAAAGAGAAATGCTGTTTGTACATTTTTTGTTGACACGGCCCTTGACATGAATTCAAAAATTGGGCACTGTAGCGCGGGAAAATGGGAGCCCATGGATCAAGACTTAACCCGGCCCATTTATCTCCCCCACAATAGGTTTAGAAGCCTTGGGATTGTAATAGAAATGTGCAAATTTCCCGGCAGATTGAGGACTACAAAATCGTTCCCGGCATCTTCAAATCGTGTAATCTCTCCGTCGATTTCACCGGTGTTTTACCCCCAAATCGAAAGGCGCTCAGAGGCCGGGACGACCGCTTACGTTTTGTGCATTTTATCCCCCCAAAGCTTGCTGTATTTCCGTCGAAGAAAAAAAGGGAAAAATACCCATTTCCCCACTGAAAAAGAAAGGTGATTTACCCACTAAATACCCACTAATTTTGACCCCTTGATGAAGAAAAAAGACGGCACGCAGTGAAGAACCAAAAACTCATAAATCAACGAGCAGATGATTTGAAGGGATGACAGAGAAAGGTAAAATATTCGGCCATTGTGAGAATTTCTCCATAAGTATTTCTAAGGCATGTAATGTTATCTGTGGTTGTTTTGCTAAATTCTGAAATCGACCAGCAGCTCCATGTTGAAATTCTTGGCTATGTTTGCTTGGCTATGCTTTACATAAATGAAGTTTGCTAAAGTACAGTTATGAATGTGAAGCTACATGTTGAAATTTTAAGGTCTGTAACTGGAAGGTTGATGTTTTGCTAATTTACACTTATGAATGTGAAGCTACGTGTTGAAATTTTAATGTCTGTAATGCGAAAGGTTCCTGTTTTGCTAAATTTACCTTCTGATTCTGAACGTACAGGTTGAATTAGGATGAAATGTGTGAGGTTATGAATGTGAAGCTACATGTTTTGCTGAATGTTAGCCCATTTTGTTGTTGCAGGAAAAGAATTGGTGATTGCCTTGGATGACGAAGGGATAGTAGAATCCAATAATGAAATTGTACAGGACAATGTGATTGTATTGGAAGAAGATATCATACGAGGAGATGGTGCTATTGCGCCCAAGCCGGGTATGAAGTTCAAGGATGAGAACGAACTATTCGAGTTTTACAAAAGATATGCGTATGAAATAGGTTTTCCGGTGAGGAAAAGGAATTCTAATAAGGGGGAGGACGGAGTAGTGAATTACATAACATTAACATGTAGCCGTGAGGGCCGACGAAATAGCACTACAAGCACTTCCTTGAAGCCACAACCAACAATGCAGACAGGTTGTAAGGCAAGGATTACTGCATCTTCAGATGTTTATGGAACATGGAAAATTAGCACCGTCCATTTGGTTCACAATCACAAAACAAGTCCTTCAAAGTCCAGGTTGTATCGGTGCAACCGAGAACTGAGCGCACAAGTGAAGCGTAAGCTTGAAGTCAATGATGTGGCCGGAATTCCTTTGCACAAGAGTTTCAACTCCGCAGTTGTTGAAGCCGGTGGATACGAAAACATGATGTGCGTGGAAAGGGATTGTCGAAACTACATTGAAAAGGTGAGGCGATTAAGACTTGGTGAAGGGGATGCCGCAGCAATACAGTCCTACTTTTTAGAAATGCAATCACGGTGTGCGGGTTTTTTCTTTTGTATGGATTTGGACGAATAGTCGCGGTTGAGGACTATTTTTTGGGCAGACAATAGGTGTAGGCAAGCATACAAAGAATTCGGTGATGTTGTGACATTTGATACCACATACCTTACCAACAAGTACGACATGCCTTTTGCCCCGTTTGTTGGAGTGAATCATCATGGTCAATCGACATTGTTTGGATGTGGTTTGCTATCGAATGAGGACACAGACACATTTGTGTGGTTGTTTAAGACATGGCTGTAGTGCATGCATGGTCGATCTCCCAATGGAATTATAACCGATCAAGATAGGGTAATGCAGAATGCGATTGAGATTGTGTTTCCAAACACGAAGCATAGGTGGTGTCTATGGCACATACTGAAAAAGTTGCCAGAAAAGTTTGGATACCACGTCGATAAAGGATCTATCTTTTCGTCCATACACAGGTTAGTTTACGACTGTCAGTTCGTTGGTGAATTTGAAGATGGGTGGAGACAGATGGTCGACACATACAACTTAGAAAGTAACAATTGGTTGTCAGGGTTGTTTGAGAACAGACGTCGTTGGGTACCATGCTATTTGAGAACGAGTTTTTGGGCAGGTATGTCGACAACTCAACGCAGCGAGAGTATGAATGCATTCTTTGATGGCTATGTGCATTCGAAGACCTCTTTGAAGCAGTTTGTTGAACAGTATGAACGAGCGTTGCGCAGTAAGGTTGAGAAAGAGTTCCAAGCAGATTTCAAGTCATACTCACAGATGGTGCCGTGTGTAACGAAGTACGAAATGGAGAAGCAATTTCAGTCTGTTTATACCATTTCCAAGTTCAGGGAATTCCAGGATGAGATAACTGGGAAGGTGTATTGCGACGTCATATCTGCCTCCAAACTCAGTTCCGGGATGACATTCGAGGTACTAGAGGATATAATTTCCGATCAACGAGTGAATCGGAAAAAGTTCTTTGTTGAGTTTCGCAGAGAGGATTGTGATGTTATCTGCAGTTGTCACTTATTCGAGTTCCGGGGGATACTGTGCAGACACGCTATCTCGGTTTTGATGCGTAATGGTGTTACGGCACTGCCTGAGAGGTATATACTGAGGAGATGGAGAAGGGATGTTCCTAGAGCCTACACGAGGGTTGCAATCAGCTATGACGGTCTGGCTCGGACTCCTGGACAGTTGAGGTACGATAGAATGTGTGAAGCGTTTGCTACGTTGGCAGACATTGCTGCAAATGATGAAGAGCGGACACGTCATGTCATAGATTGGATTAGAGTGCAATCTAAGGAGTTCATAAGTCCAAACTGCAGTTCTGCAAGTAATCTCCTCCCAATGCCTAACACGTACTTAGGGTCGCAGTCCAGAGCATCACCTGACACATGCAGTTTGAGTGTACAGGATCCGAAAACTTCGAAAAGGAAGGGTGCACCTAAGAAACTTCGTCATAAAAGCCCGTTGGAGTCAAGAGTTATAAAACCGAAGGTACATTTAAATTTTTTTCCGATATCAGGTCACTTATTCAAGTATTATTCATGATATATTAATTTTTTTCCATGTAGGCAACATCGACGTCAAGCAACGGACAGAGACCCAGACCGAGGAAAAGCAATCTTGGCCACGATGCACCAGTCGTTCAGACACCTCGTCAACCACAATTGTCAATTCCCACACCGTTATCCTATTCACATATCATACTGGTACGTATAGTCTTCGAAAGAAAACGGTGTTGATGTTGTTTATTATTTCGTTGTATTTTATGTCGAGTTTTTCATTTCATGCAGGGTGATGCGAATAGTCATGCCGTTACACAGCACCTTACATCTTCAACTATCATTCCTCCGACAACAACAAATATGCAACTCAATCTGCAAGGTAACAATGTCGTCTAATAAATACAATTAGCACAAGTTTATTTCATTCCTGTTTATTGAAGTTGTAGTGTCTACGATAGGTTATGCAATGCCTTATTACTATCCACAATTCGCTTATCCCGCTGGAACGAACATGGGAGTCGTGGACAAGACACAGGTACCTGCCACATTGATTCATCATTTGCACGTTATATAAGTTATAAGGTCCGTGGTCTTCATTTTAATTATTGATTAATTTTTTTTGCTTGCAGCCAGATAGTTGAACAAGCTTTCCATGTACGAAGTGACGACCCGTTCTGTGAGCGCTAAGATGTATATGGAATTTTTTGGAATGTAAAACATGGAAAAAGTTAATGTAAAATTGACTCGATGGTTTCATTTATGCATTATCTTACCCATGTTCAAGCACATTTATTGCCTATTATTTTGACGTCTTTCGATTGTATCAAGGCATGTGAGATTTCATTAGGCAATCACGCTAACAGTGGCTCGTAGGCAACACGTGGGATATTATAAAGTAACATTTACTTACAAGTTTACATCACACTTCCAACATTGCCTACTAACAAACAGTGGACATCAAAATGTTGGAAATTACATATCAAATATAAGACAACTAACGAGCCGATTACAACAAAAGGTTGTCACATTGTTCCAAATATGTCACTCAACTTTTCCCTTCAGTTTCTCATTATCATCCGGCACTCGTTTTCCCTTTCGCATAGTGATGTTGATGGTTATATCCACGTCCTTTTCCTCGGTAATTTGAGCAAATGAATTGAACATGCAGGACAGATTTTGACAGGAGTTTTTACCCTTACACGTGCCCTTACAAACACAAGTTGACTCATCTTCGTCTTCCCACTTGAAATGACCACAATCCCTAGTACAGCAAAAGAACAATCGCCCAACGTTTTTTGTATTTTTCTCGACCTCCATACACTTCTCGATGCCCTTGCCACAGTTTGGGCATTGTTTCTTCGTTGGGCAGTCGAACAAAAAATGTCCAGGCATCCTACAGCTATGACAAACACCCCTGTTCTTTCCTCCCATAGCACCTAAAAAAGGGAAAACATGGATCGTGCCATCACAACGAACAAGCGAATATCATTCATATCAACAACACGTTTAATAGCACATTGCAAAATTAGTATCAGTAACACTAAAACCAGCAAAATTGGTACAATAAGCATCATTCCCAACTTTATCTACACCATCAACACCACTAAAATCAGTATCAGTAACACTAAAACAAGCAACCAAACTGCTCATTTATCTTCTGGGCAAAGAGGAAGAACTACATTCCTCTGTTTCATCACACGTACAACATGGCTAATGCCAAAACAAAATGCCAAAATGCTAGCAAAATTCCAATTTTGTTCCTATTTTCTTCCTCTGAATTTACGTAAAGCATAGATGGTGTCAAACATAGCCAAGCAAGCAAGCAAAATTAAAAATTCAGGGGACATTGGACTCTCTTCAATTCTAAACAAAAAATATAAAATTAAATAAAATCCTACATTCAATACTACAAAAACGCTACCTGCCTTCGATGTACTTACCCAGCACAATGACTTGTTGGTGGTCGTCGACGGAAGAGAGGGACGAAGGAGTTGGATCGTCTGTCCAATGCGCCCGGCAAATATTCTACAAGTTTTCAACGTCTATCGCCGACACGGAGTGCGAAAGGGTTTCGGTCGTGCTTAACCAGCCAGACGTGGCGACCAGTTTGGTAGTTCCTTCTTCGAGTTGGGTAGTGCTTATGCGGTATACAAAGGTGGCGACCAGTTCGGTGGTTGTTCCAATGCCGCCTGGAAAGTGAACTCCGGTCGGCGAAATCGGTGGAGATGAAATCCTAGGGTTTGAATTTGGGAGATATTCTTAGGCAAATGGGTGGAGGACGGTTCGGGTATAATAGAAGCCCATTAGCGCTTTTTTCTCCCCTTTTTTTTTTAAAGGCCACGTCATCGTGTCAACCATACCGTCAAGGGCCGTGTACGTGTAGCGAGGCTGGAAACCAAAACCCTTCTTCCCAAATCACAAAACTCCGGCACCCACTCAAGTCCGGCACTATCCGCACCTCCGGCGTCATCTCCATCTCCCGCAGCCGGTCAACTCCAGCAGTGTGGTTTGGCCCCGCTCCTCACCGTTTTGAAAGTCCATGCTGTGTCAAAGATGGTCGAATACTACCAAAAAAATCAATCGAATAGGTGACATCTCCGAATCGTTCTATTACAGCTAACTTATTTGGTATGAGTTCTTTTTTGGTTTTCCAGCAACGACATTTAAGTGATTTTTTTTTTGTGAGGTTCAAGTTTGGGATTAAATTTCAAAATTTGTTTTTTAATCTCTGTGATTCGCGGATTGATGGCTTAGCTGATTGCGTAGATTGATTATTTGTTGTCAGTAATGTGAGATTTCTGATTTCAGTACACCAATGGCTATGTGATTGAATTTCAATTTTTTTTTACTCTCTGTTCTGAGGAAATTGATGCCTGAGATGATTTTGTTTTTTAATTTATGTGAATTGAATGATGACAGAGATGCTGAAGTTTCCATTTGCTTTGTTCCTTGAACATTTAACTTAGATGCTGACATTTTCGATTTTTCAATTTGACATTTGGTAGACATAAATGTAAATTGGTTGGATTTAAGAACACGGAATGCCGAGAAAGAACTCCGAAGTTTGTCACGGTTGCAAGAGTGTTGGACAGTTCTTCAGTGATTGCCCAATAAAACGTCGATGTCCACTTTGTGTGCATGGATTTCAGAAATTTTTTGAGGTTAAAAGGGACACTGTTAACAAATGCAGATTCTTCAAATGTTGTAGTGTGAAGTGTGGGTTTTGGGATTGGTGTAAAGATGGAGAAGCAATCGGTGAATCTAGCGGTACTAGGGCTAAACTAGCGACGAATGAAGAAGTTGAAGATATGTCGTGAATATTCCAATCTCAAGTTCGACTAAATAACAAAGAAGAGCTATTGATTTCTGTGATTGTGAATGTGACGGTCCGCTGAGAAAAATTACCTGCCGAAGGGAAACTGGAGGGGATAGACACGGCTTGATTAGTTGTTTACGGTGAATTGGTCATTTTGTGTTAACTAGCGGCATTTTGTAAATAGGAATTTGATAGACTAGTTTAATGCAGTCAATTGGTATATTTTGGTTGAAGTAAATTTTTTTATTTTATGTACCTTGGACGTTCGTGAAATTATAATATGAGCAGTTTGGTGAATGCTTGGGTAGTTATGTTTTCGAATTATAAACTCGGAGAGTAAGCTTTCGAATAGCATTATTGTTTTTCATTATTGCACTAAACATATATTATAGCGATCATCATCCAAACTACGAATCATCCAAAACAAAAATAATCTAAGCTTGTAATAAACATGTATTACATTAGCATTCACTTGGTATTAATAGCAAAAAAGACTAATATTTGGTATCATAATATACATTTCATAACTTACAATGAAAGCAAGTAAATCACAAAATATACATTTCGAACCCTCCGTTCAACTAAAGTTGAAAATTTCATATAAAATATCTCGTGAAGACGCTGTATTTTGCTCCATCAGATGACGCTTCGCTTAGTTGTTCGCCTCAATTTAAATGGAGCCACTATGATGTGGTAAATGTGGATCGTTGTATGGGTTCACATTACCTGACATGTGAATAGAAATTAAAAAGAGTCGATTAGTTGTCAATTTTAAGTGTTGTGATTAAAATATATACGTACCTTGTGAATTCATAACCATATTTGTAGTCGTAGTAGGGATGAACGTAGACGACAGGACTTGTTGTGTGAACACACGGCTCATACAGTCACCCTACATATGTTGTTGGCATTAATTATACAAAAAAGTGCATAAAAATCGTGAAATTAATTACTAACCAGTAGGAGTTGCGAAAACGAGTATGGCATTTGCATTGAATATTGCTGTGGCGTTAGTGTTGGTATTGAATATTGTTGTTGATGAGGTGGCAAAACCTTTCTTGTTTTGTTATTCGATCGTACATGCATGTACACCATAACGAAATTGGTATTACTGTATAAAATGTACTGAAAAAACGTTAATTCATACGAATATACCTTAGATTTCTTAGTGCTCACCTCTAATGGGCTTTTCTCCATTTTGTCTTCGTGGCTCCCTTTTTCTTCGACGATATAGGATCCCTCACTGTCCCGTTGCTTTGATTTTGAGATGCAACACACTGCAAATTGGTATTACTACTGGAACTCGACTTTTTCAACTTAAGCTCTTTATTTTGAAGTTGTATCCAATCTATGATAGCACGATGCCTCTCTTATCATCTGTTGCAAGGTCTGCCACCGTGGCAAATGCCTGACACATCTCGTCATACTTCAATTATCCAGGAATACTAACTATACCGATATAATTCATAGCGACCCGTGTGTGTGCTCTGCTAACATTCCTCATCCATCTGTGCAGTATATACCGATCCGGCATCATAGTTACCTCATTACGTATCAACACTGCGATTGCATGCCTACATACTATACCCCAAAAATCGAACAGGTGACAACTGCAGATGATTTCACAGATCTCTCTATTAAATGACACCTGAAAATTTTTCTACCTCGTCGCTCAGCATAAACGACGTCCTCATCTACCTCATACATTGTCCCCAGATGTCCTTCTGAAGCAGACATGAGGTCATAGTAAACCTTCCATGTAAACTCGACCTGAACTTTCCTGAACTTCAAAATGGTGTACAATTCCTGATATTGGTTTTTATTTCGTATGTTGTCATACACGGTGGCATTTGAGAGAAAGATTTGAAATCGGTCTGAAATTCCTTTCCTATCTTATTCCGCAATGCTCGTTCGTACTGTTCGACGAACTGCTTCAACGATGTCTTTGGATGCACATAACCGTCGAAGAAGGCATTCATACTTTCACTTCTTTGTGTTGTTGACATACCAGCCCAGAAAGTTATTTTCAACAAACATGGCACCCAACGACCTCTATTTTCGTACAATCTAGACAACCAAGCGTTACCACGTAAGTCATACATATCGATCATCACTTTTCAACCTTCCTCAAATTCTTCAACAAATTGTGAATCATAAAACAATACATGTATAGATGAAAAGATCGAATCCTTATCCGGATGATATCTAAACTTTTCTGGCAATTTTTTCAATATGTGCCACAGACACCATCTACGTTTCGTGTTTGAAAAAACTATCTCAATTGCATTTTGCATCACTCTGTCTTAATCGATAATTATTCCGTGCGGAGCTTGATCATACATGTACTTCGACCATGTCTTGAACAGCCACACAAATGTATCTGTGTTCTCATTCGATAGCAAACCACAACCAAGCAACGTTGATTGCCCGTGATGATTCACGCCAACAAAAAGGGCGAAGGGCATATCATACTTATTAGTAAGGTAGGTTGTATCAAATGTCACAATGTCCCCGAACTCCATATATGCTTTCATGCACCGATTGTCAGCCCAGAAGACATTTTTCAAGCACAAATCATCATCCAAGTCAATACTAAAGTAGAATTCAGAGCAGCGGGATTTCATTTTAGAAAATTAAGATTGTATTGCAGCCGCATCACCCTCACCAAGTCTTAGTCATCTCACTTGTTCGATATAATTTTAACAATCCTTTTCGACGCAAGTCATGTTCTCGTAGCCACCGACCTCAACAACTGCACAGTTAAAACTTTTATGTAATGGTATTCCTGCTACATCATTCACTTCGAGCTTTTGTTTCACGTATGCACTCAAATCTCGTTTGCATCGATACAACCTGGACTTAGTAGGACTCATCTTATGATTGTGGTCAAGGTGGACTGCGTTAATTTTCCAGTAACCATGGATATCTAAAGATGCAGAGATCCTAGCTTTACAACCCGTCAGAATTGTTTGTTGCGGTTTCAAAGAAGTGCTTGTAGTACCAATTCTTCGTCCCTCCCTACTACACATCAACGTAACAAATCTCAAAACACCGTTATCATCCCTCGTCGAACTCCTCTTCCTAACTGAAAATCCTACGGCATAAGCATATCTTGCATAAAAATCATACACTTCTTTTTTATCCTTAAACTGCATACCAACTTCAAGCACAGTCATTCTATCTCCTCCTAGTGTTTCATCTTCCACAACATTCACATTGCCCTCCATATTCTCATTTTTGAAATTGATGGACAAAACATCTTCCATAGTTGGCTGATCTTGCAAAACATAAACACTCACCCATTATTTAGGTGTTCGAAATGCTCAACCTTCATTTAAAATTTAGGCTCGAATAATTTTATGATAGAAAATTACTAATGAGATAAAATGCCAAGTTCACAGTTCAATTTCCTATTTTATGATTTTTTAAGTTCTCCTATTTATATAATTACACAACTTCTATGAGCTTTCTCTTCCTCTACTTCCCAATCGGTAGATCCAATTGGGCTATTCAAAATTTTCAATATTTCATTGTTACATAGCTTAGGTTACCAAATTGAATCAACCCCAAACTTCCGTTCAAATTTTCAACATTTCATAACTTCCAGCACATTTACAGCATATATGGCTCGAGTGGAGAAAAATTGGGACATACTGAATTTTGTGTTATGCATTGTTCTTAACTCCAGCAACATAGAACAAACTTGCTCTTAACTTCACAAAAACTGCTTGCTAAAAATCGGATATGCTTGCCTATCACAGTTTCTATCCAGCTTGTGGAATTCATCAAATGTATAATTCATATAACAGTTTATATCTAAACATAAAGCAGATCCTTGGTGAGAATTGAAAAATTATTTATTTTCCGCTGTGTATATTAAGTAAATTCCCAACAATCTTATGGAATCCTACAATTTTTATATTGATAATTTTTCTTTGCATGATAGTTTATCTCCAATAAATCAAGAAGATAATACTCCAAAAACTGGATCATCCAACCAGCCCATCCAAAAAAAACAAAAAGAAGAAGAAAATAAACATCAAATGTTTGGTAAAATTTTAGAGTTGATGCAGAAAGAGGAAAAATAGTCTGCAAATTTTGTTGAAATGATTACTTATGGGTTAATTTGCCTTCAAGGCAGCGGCATGTTGCAGCGATAAAAAAACCTCATACTGAGAAGCGAAAAATTTTAATGCTAGACAAGCTCAAATTATTTCTTTTAAATATTTTATTCAATAAATTACTTTTTTTAAAACAAAAAAATAAAGAAAAAAATATTCTTATTCATAGGAGAGAATGAGAATTGGAATGTCAGAATTTTTGACGGGGACGAGATGCCTTTCACTTTTGCGGAAGATCAATACTTCGAGGAGTTTATGCAAAAGTATGCCTAATCATTTTATCGAAGTGTAAGCTTAAATCATGCTTGTTCCTATTGTATAATATTATCTCATGCAATGACACAAAATTAAATATTTTCAATGGAATTATCTCTTTTACGTCTAATTGGAAAGTAACCATAATGGTTATGCTAGTGTTACAAGGTTATTACATAAGATAATTATTGCTTTTCATTCACTTGAATATCCACATAATTGTGCAAAATTATATGATAATTTATTGCAGGTTTTCAATGAATTTGGAGTTTTAAAAAAATTATTTAACATTAGTTTTGATAAATGCTAAAACTAACACTGCATGTATTGAGATTTTATTTAGAACTCTTCAACCCCAAGTTGATGCTAAATTGTTAAATATACACTGTTGCCTATAAAAATGCTATAAATGTTCACGTTAATTCGAAGCAAACCCAATTTTCTATTGAGGATTCAGATTGAGAAATTGCATTTAAGGTTATTAAAGTTTTTAGACCTTTCTATGAAGTAACAAAAGCTTGCTCAAGTGTTTATTATCCAACAATTTATGTTGTACTTTTACATTTAGTAGAAATTTCTAGCCAATTTTCAAGTTGCGGGACCGATCCATATTTTTTTTACTAAAATTGTTTATGCGATGAAATAAAAGTTTCAAAATATTTCAAAATGTGCCGCCAATTTTTGCCAAGGCAGCTTTGATGGATCCTCGCTTTGAACTATTTGAAGTTCAATGTGCTATGGAACAACTTTTAAGAAAATTTTGCTTTTAATATATAGCACAAGATATGGGAGAATATTTCTTATTTATTTGGTATGACTCCAATATGTGTACGAGTGAAGGAATTGATCGGTGGTTTTCTTCTGTCAAAGTGGGATATGGAAGCTAAATCAGAACTCTCTTTTCGACAAGAACTAGTTTTCAAAAAATACGGGTATCTGGATTTTTGTGTGAGGTCATTATAAAGTGGATTTGTAGTTATATTTGTGTTGGGTACAAGAGTTCGAACTAGATTTGTGATGGATATTGATTTTTGAGTTAGATCTATTGTTGAATGTCGTATTTATAATGCAACTTTTGATCTTGAAGTGTGTTTTTGTATTTCCCTTGTCGTCTTACCTTCATTCATTTTGTTTTTGTGCTGTTATTTTTAAATAGCAAGAGCATCAAAAGTCCCAAGCCATTTTTCGCATAGTGCAACCCAAGCGCTAAACCTTTTTGACATGGGGCAACGGTAGTCTAAACCTTTTCAAGTTGTAGCAGTCGAAGTCTCAAACATTTCGAAAATGTTTGAGCTTAGACCCTATCATGTCACCTAAAAAAAAAGAAAAAAAAATTTATATAACCTATCAAAAAATGAACATCGTGAAATTCAACAAATTTGTATTAATTACTCGTAGACACCAAAAGATTGCTGACTAGTGAATATACACCGTTGTCCAATAGTAGTACAGCTATATCATCAGTCAAAAAAATTCAAGAGTACAGATTAAAAAAAGGACATCTTAAGTTTTTGCAACTATGTGCAGATATTTTAGTCAAAAGACACAAAATACAATTGTCTTCGACTTGTTCCTCCCCTTCCCTTGGACATCTTTTATTCGCTCGTGGCACCTTAAAGGATTTTTCCCCAAATCTGGTCGCGGATATGTTGTTGAGAATTTACTTATTCATGCATAGCGAAAAATAAATAATTTTTCAATTTTCACCAAGGATCCGCTTTGTGTTTAGATATAAACTGTGATAGCAATTAAATATTCGATGAATTCCTCAAGCTCCTTTGCTTTTCTTGAACTCGACTAATCACGATCTGCAATCCAAACTTTCCAATTGTCCAGCTTCCAAGGTAATCCACACAGAGAACAAGAATGACGATTGAAGTTTTCTTTTCTTGTACTAGCACGAATAATGAATTATTCCATTACAGTTTTCAAACTCTAGCAGCCTATTAATATAAGTCTAAGCGGGTTTGGACCGTCTTTTAAACTTAACCTGGTCCAATATTTAATTAATCAAATTAATTAAATCTAATCCATAAGTTAATCAACTCAATTAATTAATTGTCCAACAAGTGCTAATTAATTAATTAATTCGTGAATCTCATTCTTCTAGTTTTCTTTTGTGTGTGACCCATTAGGTTTTCAATCACGATATCTAAGGATGTGAGTTATTATTTTGATCTAATCAAAATCGATAAATTAAAACACCCCTTTTAAATTATCACTAATTTACATTCGTCATCCCAGATTGACATCTAACAATGTGTTAGGGCAATACATGTGACGGGAAATGTCAAGTGGTGTGACAAAATCAAACTTGTTCGTTTACCGTGAAACTATAATTATTTCGTCAATATGATCCGATCAATTACGAGATATGAATATGTGTCAATCTCAATTATCGATCATATCTTTTATCCCACTGTTAAGTCAATGTAAGTCAAAAACTCCTTTCGACTTATGAGTTCACATTGGCCAAGGATTTCGTTATCAACTTAATTGGATAAAATATAGATCATAATCTCTTACTATCTAAGAGTGAAAAATCCTCTATTGATCATCCACAACCTTTATATGATTCTTGACATACCCGAATAATGCCATATTAGCGATCCTTGACAGAGCAACATCCAACATCACAAAAGTATGACTGTCCTCATATAAGGCATTATGATAACCTCAAGCCAAATGACCAATTCCACATTTCCACTACTGAACGTTTAGAGATTAACCACTGACAGTCAGATAGTTATCCATGTGGAATCTCCCAAGCGGGTCTCCAATGTTTTGTTCAATAACAAAATATCCACGTGTTCATTCAAGTGTCACCAGGCTTTAACATGTAAGATCAGCTACTTATTTTCCAAGTAAGAAATGTCACACGTGATGGTCTATCCGTAATAACGATATCCGTATCTCATTATTACATACGATCACTAACGATTTAAGATTCAGTCATAAGTAATTCGTATCTTACAATGACAAATCCTTGTAATTAATAAATCACCAAAACTTGAATCTACGGATTCTATTATTCAATNATATTAAAAGTGTTTATATTCAAAATTGATTGGACTTAAGGTATAACACTTATAAAGACAACAGTAAATACTCAAGATTCAGAACAAGAAAAGTGAAGGTACAAATGTATGAATTTAATATGTAAAATGAGCAAATATTACATCTAAATAAGTAATATATTTTAGGAAAAATTGCAGCAGCGGTCCCTAAACTTTCAATTTTTGCAAACTTTACCCTATCTTCATTTTATGCCAATGAAGGTCACTAATCTTTCATAAATGTGTAACTGGAACATCCATTTGACCGTTATGTGATCAAGACAGTCAAAATTTGTGTCAACGAAGGTCCATAACCTTTTCGGTGAAGTGTAGATCAGATGGTTTGGGCGATGGTGTCGGGGACGGAGAGGCTGATTTTAGCAGATCCTTTGATTTTATTTTTTATTTGGGTTCCGATGGTTTAGGCAGTAGATCCGACGGTTTGGGCGGTTTGGTTTTGGGTGAGGTTTGGAAGTGGATGTCAGTGGGTGTTGGGGAAGAATATAACCGACGGTAGGGATGGCAAAAAAGTTCGACGGCTTGGACTCGGCCCAAAAAAAGCTTTAACCAGGCCCGGCTCGGGCTCGGTGTAGGCTTGGGCCAAGCCCCATTTTGGAGCTTCGGCTCGAGCCCGGGTCGGCCCGTGGCCCGAGCTAGCCTGCCAATTTAAAAAAAATTAAAATTAATTTTTTAAAAAAGAGCTACCTTTGCAAATAGTTATTTTTAGTTGCCTGCAAAGGCAGCAAACTTGCTGCCAGCTGCAGCCTTCAATATATACTTGTTAAAAAAAACTCGAGTCGGCTCGGCTTGGACCGCTAAGGCTTGGGTCGAAAGTTCAGGCCAAACCTCATTTTTTTTTTTTTTGCTTTGCTCGACTTGGCTCAGACCCAAAAAAGCTTGAGCCAGCACGAACTTTTTTTTTTCGACTCGACTCGTTGACATAGCTAACCGGCGGTGGTGTCGGCCAATACTAGTGGTTGATTTTCAGCCATGGGGGGATAGCTGGGGGAGGGCTGGGGCCTGGGGGTGAAGAAGAAACCATTTTTTTCCTTTGGTTTTTTATTTATTTTATTTTATTTATTTAATTTGATAATTTTAAACTTACCATTTTGTCCCTTTTTAATTTGATCAAAATTAATCAAATTTTGACTTTCTTGGTCAACTAAGGATTCCATTTGGACTTCAGCTGCATATTTATGAAAGGTTATGAAATTTCGTTGACATAAAATGAAGGTTAGGGTAAAGTTTGCAAAAATTGGAAAGGATAGGAACCACCGCTGCAATTTTCCCTATACACCAAAAAATAAAAAATGATGACACCAAATGATAACAAATTCAAAGGGTGACACGTCCAAAAAATAAGGGCAGAAGCTAAAGGGAAGAAGAAATAGGTTACGGATGATGCACACCATCAGCCATTTAAAATTGAAATTTAATTTTGGGAAAATTAGGCACAATGCCCTCTTAAACTAACTAAATTGAATAATACCCTTTTAAAACTAATTAAACAATTCAACTAGTAATTAATACGTCCTAAACCTAAAATCCAATCTTCATTGAGTACCAGTGGAAACGCCAGATCCTCCACGTTCGGCGACCAAACTGGTCGGAACTCACAACTGGCCAGCTCCCCACCCTTGGACGACCTCACCTATGCCACCAATTTGCACCAACATACTAGCAAAAACCTTGAATTGAATCCAGAAGTTCTCCCTGTCGTGACAGGCGTGACACAATCTGTGAAAATTTGCAATTTCGACGTCATTTGAATGAATTCCTGTCGTGGACCACCTGGACTAGGTGTGCCTTCACCTGGCGCACCTTGCCCAGCCATAGGTCAAGACCAATTGCACCTGAACTGGATCAATTTTTGGCTGCAACGATGAACTTGTGCGAAAAATTTGGAAATACAATCGTGCCTAATGGTGAGGATTATAATCTAAAATAAATTATATATTAGTGGGGCATTTTTCATCAGAAACTATGGCCCCGAGTATATCAGATCTACACAAATATGAATGCTTTCAAGATTTGTTCCTTGGAGTTGATGCTTTATGAACTGAGTGATTACTGCAATTTGTGATGTGCCGAAAGACTTGAGTATTCAGTACCATTTTAGAGTGATTACTGCAATTTGTGATGTGCCGAATGACTTGAGTATTCAGTACCATTTTCGGAAGAGGTCACTTCTGAGGAAGCACTAGACGATGCAACGCTCTATGAACTCTTTGCTGCTTGTGGAGCGTTGTGCTGAGAGTTGGTGTTTGCATGTTTTTGGCATTCGTCTGCTAGTTTTCTAAGAAGGTTCATGACAGTAAGAAGAAATTTGGTCGGCGGTGAGAGAAGTCCAAGAAGCTACAGGTGTGAAAAAGAGCTATTAAACCTAAAAAAGAGAGAGAGAGAGAGAGAGAGATGAAGCTATTTATTATGTGATTCTTGGATTGGTTGTGACAGGAAATAGAGCTTAAAACTGAAAGTTTTCAAGAGGACTCCTGCTAGCATTCGAGGTGGTCAGATGACAACGAATGATTGATTCCTGAGGATGGAATTGATGAAGAAGAGGAGGATATTGAGAGCCGGCCCAATGTTCTTGCAAGGAAAAATCCGGCTCCAATTGTTACAGAAGGAGGAAGCCCGTGAATTTCGTCAAAAAATTGTCACATTTTTTTTTTAATTTTCGTCACTTCTTTAAGTTTGTCAATTTTTTTTCAATTTTGTCACTTTCTGAGTGTTTCACTTTTTTTTATTGTCTGTCACTTTTTTAATCTGTATAACTTCTTTTAATTTGTGCCACTTTTTTGAATTCGTCACTTTTTTAANTTTTTTGAGTTTGTGTCACTTTTTTTAAAAAAGTAAAAAAGTGTCGATTTCCTAAAAACTTTTCATATGATTTTTCAAAACATCCCTAATTTTAAATGTATTTTTGTAAGTACCCATTTAATTTTTTAATAATAACATGAACCGATTAACCTTGGGCCCAATCATTTAAATCAGATTGATCCGTAATTTAGCAACTAGCCCTTGGATCAGCCCAATCGTGTTATGGGTCGGTTTATGGGTCGCTCTTTTTGGACGGTCTACATGGCCCATCCACTTTGGCACCACTAACTGCAGATTCAAGTCCATGGAATGAATTTCAAATAATTGGATATTGTGAAAGAGAGGGAACACTGTTTATAGAAAAATATATAGGAAGGGAAGAAACAATAGATTCTTGAGGGAATTAGGAAATGTGAAAAAAATAAAAAATAAAACAAATCCCTTCATTAGATTGGTCAAAGACTTGATTTTTGGTCAACTAATGTGCCTTCATACAGAGGTTTTTATGTCGCTACACAATTTTGAAAGCTTTTGGAACCGTTGGTGCAAAATTTCCTTTCCTTTCCTAATTTCCCCCCCTTTTTTTTATCAATTATTAAGTTTATAATTAATTTAAATAAAAACTCATAAGAGACTTTTTGCCCTCATTAATATTGGTCAAATTAATGACTTTTGATCAATTAACGGACAATTGGATAGGAATCCTCCATAGGTACTTTGATTGCGAATAAGATTTGTGTTGTAGCTTCTAAGATCGAAAGTCAGGGATTTGGTGGTCCATTTTTAAGAGGTTTGGGATCTATGTTTCAAAATTGCCTACATTAAATATCTATTTTTAAGAGGTTTGGGATCATAGTTGTCAAGAGTCCCAAACTCTTGGTTGCTAACACCCATCACCCTCATTGTCTATTAGTACTATCCAACGCTTCTTGTAGCTATCATCAATTCCAACCTCTGAGTTGCTAGCACCCATCACCCTCATTGAAACAAACAATCTATCTATCTCTTGGTGCAGTGTAGCAAAACTTGATTGGTTCAAGAGTTGCCCCATAATTGTGTTAGATAATTGGCTCATTTAGTCAAAATTGGTGGCTTAAAGGATAACTAACATTCTTTCTTCTTGATTAAGACTTGAGAAGTCAGAGAAAAAGGAGAATTTAGAATTGAAATCTCTACCTCCACCTCCTTTCTTCCACCTCCTTTAGCCTCTATAAATAGATGTCTCTTCTCCTCTTTTAATTATCTCATCCATAAGAGAAAACTTATAACTTGGAGTGAAGAAAAAGGTTCTAGGCTATTGA
>OU503039.1:6240384-6258173 GCA_912172775.2 Fraxinus pennsylvanica | reverse complement strand
GATTAAGCAAACCGCCTGAATCTATTATCTTTTAATCCCAAACATTGTTTTTTAATAGAAATTTCGCCAAATCTACGTACCATACTTTTTTATATCTTTCTATAATCTGTACTTCTTCAATCTTCTCTGCCATTTTGAGAGTAACCCATTTTGGTAAAAGCTCTCTGTCTTTCTAGTATTTTCTTTTTATGTGTTTCTGGGGCGTTTTGTATATGTAAAATGGCGATCCTGGAGTTGCCGGAGATTGTGGAAACGACGACGTTGAACACCCACCACAGCCACGCCGCGAGTACTGTTCGGCGGAGATCTAGTGCGGTGGCTGTACTGGAGTCAGATTCAAACTCTTTAGAGGCAGTGTATGATAGTGACAGTGATGTTAATAACAATAATGAGACGGGAAATCTGTGTGGAGGAGTGGTGGAATCGGCGCGGGAAGAGCCGAGTGAATCGGGTACTGAAGGTTTGAGAAATGGCGAGGAGGAGAAGGAGCAGTTTCGTACTGGAGAGAGTAATCAAGGAATGGAGGTGGCGGCGGCGGCGAAATTCTCGCACCGTCCGTCGGCACCGGCTCACCGGAGAATCAAAGAGAGTCCTCTCAGCTCGGACGCAATCTTCAAACAGGTTTGCACTGTTTTTCTTACTAATTTTACACACATACACATAATTGGCCATCCTTACATATCTACACAAATATCTCTGTTTTGCTTTATCAAAATTTTACTATTTCTTGTTGAATTCCTAGCTTTTTCCGAGTTCTTTTAGCCAAAAAGTAGCCAAATAATAGAGATTTGTTTTCATTTTTTTTTCTCTGTGACCAACTTTAAATAAAGTACTTTTCATCTCTTTTGTTGTTTAAATTACTGGTGTCATTTTAAGTAGCTCATGAACTTGTCTTTGACTTATTTTTGCAGTAGGACTGGTTAGGTATGGACAAAAATTTGCCACTTGGTCTTTTAAGATTATTATGGACGCACATTTGACAATTTCTTTATCATTTTCGGTAGAACATGTGTGGATTTTAATACTATGAAATACATGTCCTTATTTGTTGACATACTAACATTATATATTAAACCATCGTTTGAAATTCACCACTTCGAAAATAAAAGTATATCCATCTGTTGCTCATTTAATTTGTTTGTTGTTTACGGATTAGGTTGATATCTGGTTTAAAATTTCGGAATGCAAAGATCATCACTGGGTTATTGAGACTGTTTATTTCAGAAGCTATCTTACGGTCCTGAATTGTTCATTGACTCATTTGATGTCCCATTGCTTTCATTCAGAAGATAGTACGATGAAGAAAATTCTATAGGGTTGTTGATGTTGTGTAAAAGATGTAATTTAAATTATGAAGTTTTCTCGATTGGCATTTGTCGTATTTATGGTATGCCCATACAGAGTTGACCTTTCTTTGTGTTGTTTTGTCGTTTTCTGGGGTTGGGGGTGTACTCGAGAAGTAATGAAATTCAAAAAGGGTGAGAAAGCAACCTTATGAGAAGTCTCTTTTTTGCTTTTGTGCTGAGGGAGGTGTGCACTTTCTTTTCCTATTGGCTTCTGCATCTTGGAGATGACGTGATTCATCTGGGTGAATCCGATAAGAGTTGACCTTTCTTTTCGTTGTTTTGTCATTTTTATGGGGGGCGGGGGTGTACTGGAGAAGTTATGAAATGTAAATGGGGTGAGAAAGTAGCCTTATGAGAGGTTTCTCTTTTTTGCTTTTGTGCTGTGGGGGGACATGCTCTATTTTTTCCTATTGTCTTCCGTTTCTTGGAGATGACGGGGCTCATTTCGGTGAATCTGATTTCATTTAAGAAGTGGATAGATTATATGGCTTTACTATGTGTGGAAGTTGAGCAATTAAGTTGAAACTCTCTGCATCTTATGGACTCTATGTATTCTTGAGAAAAGAGCGTATGTCACATTGAAAATCAACGACCTTGTATTGGAGTTTGAGGATGATATATATCCAATATCAATTACATGTATTAACCACAGACATTTGATATTTGCCCCATACTCATGCATGATCTTTTAAACACAAAAAACAATTATATTGAACTGATGTTGGTCATATAATTGTAAAATTATATCTTGGGATAGTGACACATAATGTACAACATGTTAAATAATGCAATCTGATGCCGTGATATCAATTTCATATTGTTTTGGTCTTGGTTCTAGATATACTGGTGTGGAATTATAACTTTGTGGAGTTATTTACTAAACTATTTCCATGAATGAAGTTGTCATGGAACTTCAGAATGTTAATTGGTGTCTTGTGGCAGAGTCATGCAGGCCTCTTCAACCTCTGTATAGTGGTGCTTGTTGCTGTAAATAGCCGACTTATTATTGAAAATTTGATGAAGGTGCGTCTCTTGGAATTGCCTTGCACCTTTTAATTTATGGGGATAGTTAATATAATCATCATTAATACTATATTTATCTTTTATTAGTTTGAAGTGGTTGATGTTTACTGCATATCATTATTGGAAGATTTACGTTCCCGTTATTATTGTTGGAGTAGTTGAGCTTAAGAGGTAATCTTTTATGTCGTTGCAGTATGGCTGGTTGATCAATTCAGGCTTTTGGTTTAGTTCAACATCACTGAAGGATTGGCCACTTCTAATGTGCTGGTAACATATGCCGAACATTTTTAATCATGTGATGGGTGTAAGAAAAAAATAGTAATTTTTTTTTAATAAATTTATCAATGACGTCTTTTGTTATGATAACTCTTCTTGTTCTGTTTTGCAGCCTGAGTCTCCCAATTTTCCCACTTGCTGCATTTCTTGTTGAGAAGTTGGTGCTACTCAAGTATATATCTGAATGTGTAAGTGAAGAGTTACTACTTTTTTCATCCTGATTTGAACAGTGTTTGACTTCTTTCAATACTCAGGGTTTTCTCTCAGTAATATTTTCTCAAAAGTTAATGCATATTAGCATATGACTGTGAACCAACTCAACCAAACTCCTGATATCCGTCTGCACTGTATAATTGATATTTTATTTTTGGCAAAAAATCCATTTAGGTGTAGGCAAGAGTTGTTAGGCTCTTTACCTAGACCTAAACGGAGGTTTGGCATTGCCCCCTGTCCTATTATATTGAGTGTGAAAAATGTATCTATATTTTGCTTGCTAGATTTTTCTTGTCATATATCACTCTAAATTGGCGTAGTAGTCTGTTCCTCAAGTTGATATAAATTGGACACCTTGTAGTAAAGTTATATCACATTGGGAGAAACATATCACTCGAAAACCTGAAAGACAAGCGTTACCTTCCAAAGTGATCTTTCTATTATTCATGGCGATTTTTCATTGGCATCTCTCTTCAATAATAGCTCTGTGAAATCTAAATCTAAAGAGTTCTATTGAAGTTTAGTCTATAGTTATAAAAGTTGAGTTATCGAATTTAATCTTCAAAGCTACTAGCTGGGAATTTGTAAGGCTACAAGTTCGCTGAGAATGCAGATTGTAATTGTGATGTGGTTAGATTTTGATTATCTTAGATAATTTCAAACTAAATACCTGGTGGAATTTTGAAAAAGTGCATATTTTTAATCTATCTGATTGAGCTAAGTCATCTAATGTAGCGTAACTTTTTTGTTCTCTCGTTGTGACTTTTGCGCTTTTATCTATTTTGTTTAGATAGATGAGTCATTTTATTTATTTATTTTTGTGGATTCTTTACATTTTTTGATGTCATGCTGCATATTATTTATACATTGCAGTTCACATTATTGAGTAATTATCCTGTTGTCATGCAACTTGGTTTTTCCAAAACTGTGAAGGTTGAGCTCTTTCTTATGATCAGTTGCTAGTTAATGCTCCGTGGGAATAAATTCAAATTGAATTTAAAATTGCAGGTTGCAGTCCTTCTTCACATTATAATAACAACAGCTGCTATCTTGTATCCGGTTTTGGTTATTCTTAGGTTTGTCTTGGACTTCTTTAAATCAGTACATCTTTTAAGCTGTTCATCACGATTTATTTATTTACTTATTTATTTTTGTCTGTTGAAGAATTTTACCCTTGATAGTGGAGATACTTCTACATTTAGATTCCAAACTTGCAATTGAAACATATCAATAAAATTTTGCAATTATATGATGTCTACATATTTAACTGATCGCAAACATAAGGTGAAAAGTGGATGGTAGATTTGGAATATATAACAGCAGCGTCGAGGTACCCAGCATAAAGGTCATTTCTTCAACTTAATGCTTTGAACCAAGAGGCAATGTGAAATTGGATGGAGCACTAAATTTATACTTTGTTCTTCTGGCTTCATTAATATTATGAAGTTTTTTATATTAATCCATTTGACTGCATTTGATGATTACCTCTGTTGTGAACACCCAAAAGGTATTTGTAAACAACTGCAGATAGGGTTGAAAATCATGCCATGCAAAGCCAGCATTTATGAAGTTGTGTACTGAAAGTTTCCTCTATGTCATAGGTGTCCACAATTTTTAACCAAAAAGGCGTACAGAACACCATCTCTTCACAATGGAGTTTAATCCTTTAGTTTGGTTTGCGGGTCTCTTTAGTGCAATAGTTTTGTAGAAATAAGATTCACACGGGGATGATAATATTGGAAACTCATAATAGGTAGGAATTCTTGAGCAAATCACCTAAATTATCGGTAGATTCTATCTATTTTAAGCAATGTGTAGTTCCAATTATGAAATGATAGTCATTGGTTTGGGATTGCACAGGTGTGATTCTGCTGTTCTGTCTGGTGTCGCATTAATGCTCTTTGCTTGCATTGTGTGGTTGAAGTTGGTATCTTATGCTCATGCAAGTCACGATATGAGGGCACTAACCAAATCACTTGATGAGGTAACGAGAACCCTTTTCTTAAGATAATATTTTTACTTTTGCTCCTTTTTATTTTCGGCTGATCAAGGCAAAGGAAGAGAAAGGAACAGTTGGTAGTAAAGCTATATTTATTTGATGGTTTTGTTCATCTTCACTGGTACTCTGTGTATTCATTTCTTGGTCAATACTATGCGTTGTGTTCAAATGAATTGAAAAGGCAGACGTGAAGCTAAATTTGTCCATTTCCATTGTTTTTGTAGAGACTTGCCATGTTCTGTAACTTCAGCTGTTATTTATTAAAAGAATTATGAAATGTATATGCAATCCTGTTACTCTCCCTCGTATATTGATAAATTAAATCATATATTGATAACTTCAATCCATTTATGCATATCTATTTTTATCTCTAATAAATGCGCGCACACATGCTAATTGATGAATAACTGTTCTCAAGCGTTGCCCTTTTAATCATTCTTATATGGAACTCTCTTTTGAGATCAGGGTGAAACATTGTCTGGTTATTGGAACTCTGACGATGTTAACTTTAAGAGTTTGGCATACTTCATGGTTGCTCCCACATTGTGTTACCAGGTATGCATGGCTGAACAATTTAATTATCAATATCAAAATTTTATACAAATTCATGAACATGTACAGCTTCTCTAGATACTTCATAAAAAGCTCTTTATACGGAGTTACATATGGACCTTAGTTGAATATGTGTTGTCCATCAATCAATATGAATGCTTGAAACATCATTGAGAGATCTCAATCTTACATTAAATACCAGTGGGCAATAGGGATGGTCGAAATTCCCCAAAACTGGAATGATTTCACTTTTCCTATTTTTACTTGTTTACAAATAATGTTAAATGTTAATTGTAAGGTAAATTTAATGATAATGCACCACACCACGTTTTTCAAACTTTGAACCCTGAAAAGGACTGAACTGGACTCTCTTATAAACGAATTGGGTTGTTTACTTGAAATAAACTAGTTTGACTGTTGCATAGAACTGAACTGAACCAGACCTTGCTCATATCCACTGCATAGAACTCGTGAGACTGCAAATGTTACAATGGAATTGTCTAAAGCATGTTTCTTGCACATTATTATCTGGATTGAGAAGTAAATCCTTCTCGGTAGCCTCGGGCCTGCATTTCTTGCTATTTTTGCTCTGTTTTTGATCATGTGATTGATGTACTAGGTATTATAGTTGGAACTCATTAATTCTGCTCCGCTTGCTTTATTGTCGTGTTGAATATTTTCTCTAATCGCCTAAGAATTGTTATTTGTAGCCAAGCTATCCCCGTACAGCGTGCATTCGGAAGGGTTGGGTGGTACGTCAACTCATTAAGTTAGTAATATTTACAGGATTCATGGGATTTATTGTAGAACAGGTTATCTCCTATTTCTTACGAAATCAACTCCCAAAATGTTTTTCTCTATTTGAATGTGAACTTGACTGATATAGATTATTTCATTGTGCAGTACATAAACCCGATTGTGCGAAATTCTCAACATCCTTTGAAAGGAAACCTTTTGTATGCCATAGAAAGAGTCTTGAAGCTTTCGGTTCCAAATTTATATGTGTGGCTCTGCATGTTTTATTGTTTTTTCCATCTTTGGTATGTTCTTTCTTCCTCAAACTTAGAGTATATTCCCTTTTTTGTGTAATCATTTTGTGCTTTGCCTAATGAAACTTGCTTGTTTTTGTTTCAAACACCTGAGACCTATTTCAAATTTAGAAACACTTTACTGATATAACGATATACATGCATATGGCTCTTTGCCTGTCTTGCTTTGCAAGATTGTTCATTAATATGCCACGATATTTGTTGGTATGAAGTTATTTATACATATGAAATTGCATTTTAGGTAATACCAAAGAAACTTTGCGGTAATTTGGAAACAAGATTGTTGCCTTCTGTGAATGTCCAAGAATTCCGTGTGTTGCTATGTTGTGCTGAACACCGCTACATGGTGACTAGACATGATTATTCTTGAAACTAATAGGATGGGAAAAGTATTAGACAATACCAGTTAAAATATATTTAAGTGTAAGAAATCATGACTACATAGTAAAATTAAATGCAAGCACTTAAATATTTAGCATATAACTTAAACCAAAAGTTGAAACTGGTCAAGTAAACATCAAATGGTGCAAAAATAGCCAATTCATTACCAAAGGGATTGTACCAGAAAATGAAACTGGTCTAGAAAAGCACACATCCTGATTTGCCAGAGGATCTCAGAGCTCAGAAAATGGAAGAATCACAGATCAAAGGTTATTTAAAAGAAAAAAAAAAAAATGAAGAAGCCAGAGAGTACTGTGTTGCTGGACTGTAAGCAAAAGCAAAGATGAAAAACAAATAGGTACCCCAAACGGAAGATAACTTTTGTTCTTTTGGCAGAGTTTCATGGAAAGCCGTGGCCAACATATCTGATGAATGCTTAATAGCTAAGAGAGGAATCATTCTTTAATTGAAAATTTTTGCTCCAGAGCATTTTCCTATTCACATTGGATAGATATTGCTATCATTATTCTAATACAATTTATAAATTTTACTTACCATGATCAGTTTCTAAAATTACAAGTACAATTGGATATTTGAAATTGATTTGTTCTGCTCTAGTTAGCAATGGTACTGCTATGCCAAGCAACGTGATCCCCAAGTAGAGGTGTTCTGAAACTGGGGTTGGGTTGCAGACCTACCTGTGTTTTGTTCAATAACCGTATGTACTATATGATATAAGGAAAGTAGCTCATGTTGTTACCTTGATCTGGGCAAATAACTGTTGCTAAAATGCTCAATGCACTCAATTTTTCTTATAAAGGTTTTTCGTTCTTCCCTCTGGATCAAGTATATTCTGATTTTTTAAGCCTTTGTGTGAAATGAGAACCATGTTCCATGTTGGCTTTTTATCTGTCAATCACATTACTCAGATCTTACTTACACACAGTGCTGTGATATAGGCTGAATATACTTGCGGAACTTCTCTGCTTTGGTGATCGTGAGTTCTACAAAGATTGGTGGAATGCGAAAACAGTTGAGGAGGTAAGACTTGTATGCATTGACAAGACATTCGTCACTTTTTTACATGCCCATTATTTTGTGTCAGATTATTGATGCTGATCTTTCATTTTATATATGATTGTCGACTGTTGCTGCTGTCATCAGTATTGGAGGATGTGGAATATGGTAAGTTAATCTGCGAAGTTTTTCTGAAAATAATTGGTCGCAATATTTTTCTTCCTTTGTTATATTATGAAGAAAAAATCTGCATTTCATTTTCTTTCAGTGCTGTAATGAATATGTAAATTTTTCGCAGATTCATAAGTTGTAAGTGTTAAATTCGACATAATGCAGATATATTTCTCATTCTCTGTTTTGACTTGATTGTTAAGCTACTTAATTCACAAGCATTGGTTGTATTCTGCTTGAGATCTCTGAATTCTCGTAAGATATAGCGTTAACATGATATAAAAATGACTACTTTCCTCAACAGCTATTAACACAGTTGTAATCTGATTTTTATCTATTAACTTGTGCAAGGATATTACTTGAATTCGTTAGCCTTTTCGACCAAGTGAATGAAAAATGTTTGTGAAGTAATCCTTTTGGTCATTTCAAGTATTCAATGGATTTATGGGAACTAACTTCTGAGATGTTGTGAAGGATATATACCGATTTACTGCTTGCACCATTATGTAACTCGTAGAATGGATTAGGTTTCCAATTATTCATCAAATTTCTGACATGTATTCCAAGGTGGGCATTAGAGAACAGATGGGGGTGGAAATCAAAGGTTGGGATAATTAAATGGTACTCTTTCTCTGTCTTGAAAAGTATGAGTAATACAAATCAATGGAAAAAGGACGAGTATTATTTCTTGGAAGAGCATGGGAGACCTGGGTGGGGTAGTATTGTGCAGACTATATTAATAGGGTAATTAGTCCTCATTCTTATAAGCATTGGTTAGATGAAAATTTTGCTGAGCAGGTTACAATTTTTTAAGCGCTTAATTCTTTCTTAATTCTCATTCTTTCATCTTCAATTGGACCATTGTTGACTGGAAAGTTTATTGATTACAGCCTGTACACAAGTGGATGGTCCGACATATATATTTTCCATGCTTACGGAATGGGACACCAAGGGTAATTTATTATCTCTTTGAAACCTTAAGCTGGCTGTTAAATAATTTTCTTATGCTTCCTACACTGTTATTTTTTATTTTTTTTTATTTGTGATTGTAATAATTTTGACATAATATAATTAGAGTTTTGATCGTATGACCTGATTACCATTACAACAATGAATTTTTATTGTATAATCAAACATAGGATATTAGATCGGTTTATTATTAAATCCCTAAACAATCTAAATCTAAAGGGTATCACATCTATCAATTCAAATGTGTACCCCCCCCCCCACCCCCCCCAAAAAAAAAAAAATGTAATTGTCACTTTATGATCCAAGAGCTTGCTCTTCGCGATCTTTTAGTTTGAGAGAGTTTATACTTTTGAAATAAGGATTTGGAGTAAATATTTAGAAGTCACGACTCACGATGATGATACTTTGAGCTTAAACTTTTGCAAATTACTGCTTTTGTAGTTTTACATTAATCAACAGCTGTACTCAGTCCCTAGATTTCAGCCTAAACGATCCTTTGGCCACTTTGCCTCTAATGATTTCTATTTGTAATCCATATAACTTTTTTGGCAATCTAATTGATCTACTTTTTTTTCTGTTTTTTTTTTTTATATATTTTTTTATTTTATGCAGGGAGGTGCTGTTTTGATTGCGTTCCTCGTATCTGCTATTTTTCATGAGGTATGATGTCTTTCCCCGCTTTGCATCTCATTTCAAGTTTATATTTATGCTCTCACATTAGTGCCTAAGCTTAGTATGTTTTATATGAAATCAACTTCGGTTTGTTTACAGTTGTGTATTGCCGTCCCTTGCCACATATTCAAGTTTTGGGCATTCATTGGCATTATGTTTCAGGTAATGTTACTGTTCACGTCCATCTGTGGAATTTAGCTTTTAGTAAGATCGAACATTGGTTCTGAGAATATGGTTTGTGAATTCTGATTTCGCCATTGAACAGGTTCCTCTTGTCATCATAACTAAGTACTTGCAAGACAAGTTTCAAAATTCGATGGTAAGTTTTTCCTGTCCGTATCACCTTGTTGGGTTCTTCATTATGTCCTTGTCAATTTCGGCAGTTTGTTTTTCTACTTCGAGTTCTCAAGTTGCATAAATATGGTTCTATAGTTGCTTAAAGACTAACTTCTTGGAGTACTTATTCGAACAAGTCTTGCTCTTCATCCATGTATTTCTCCCCAATGGTTTGATAGCATTTTAATCTAAAACCAAGACTATTTTTTTTCTTTCTCCAGGTGGGCAACATGATATTTTGGTGCTTTTTCAGCATACTAGGTCAACCGATGTGTTTACTGCTATATTATCATGACTTGATGAATCGAAAAGCTAGTGCAAAATAAGGCCCTGCAACAATTTCGCTAGACGATAGTGATTCCTTTGGGGATACAAATTGCAGCAACTGGGTTGCTATTCCCCCATATGTTTCCATGCTGGTTTTCGCGCAGCTTCCTCATCTGCCCTGGCGAAGACGAGACATGAACTTACTTAGGGCCATACAGTTTTGATTGAAGATGTGACATATTGGCATTGGTTAGTTACTTTGATGTGTACATTTTTATTATGGGGATTTAGTAGTTTTCATGATATGTTCATGAAATTTCCTAGTTATACTGTTTCATGTTATTTTATTTCTGTAACTTGAGCTATAGTGAATAAATAGTACATGAATTAGATCATATCATAGTTTGCAAACATTATGTCGTTTTTATCCTCGGGCTTTCACTCTTAAGGTCTCGTACCAATTGAGAGTGGTAAAGATAGATTCAGCCGCTTTTGAGAAAGTCTACACAAACATTGAAATGATGTGTGGATAATATTTATACACAATAAATTCTTTGTCAATCAACTCTACTTCTCTTCTGAAATCGTAGTCCAAGTTGTCAAGATAAGATTCCCAATAGGTTTTCATTTTAATAAAATGTTTAAAGTCGAGCTAGATATATTTAACCAAAAAGTAAGAAGGCACCTGTTTGTCTTCAATTCTAACAATTTTTTATTTTTTTCTTACATACTTATTTTCAATCAAAAATTCACGTAATCAAATATTTTATACGTAAATTCAAAAATTTCCTTATTTTTCAAATTACATATTCTTCAAAAATTAACTATTCAAAACAATTTTTTCCAAAAAAAAGGCCCACCAAACGGGGGCTAAATGTGCAACTGCAAGACTTGATTATGTGGCTTGATTGGACTTATGTTACACTTTTATGCAAGACTCGCATGTCCATTCTAGGAGTGGGCAAAACATCAGGTCCGAATTCAATATCCGATTATTCGACCTGATTCGGATCTGGATTTTTTCGGGTACCGAGTTCGGGCTAAAACGATATTCCAGAACGGGTTTTGGGCATTTTTCTTACTCCAGGTAGCTCGAAACCCGATTTTTTTTTAATAATATAAAATTATCAACGTAACATTAACAATATTTATAGTACTATTAAACCTCGAAAAATTCTTGATATACATAATATATGTACATATGATGTCCATAACCCTCAAATGGGATGGATTAAACCCTAACTCTTATCTCATTGCAACATTCCCCAATCCTTGCAGAGTGCACTGCAGCAGTTCTCCTGTTGTCTTCTGACTCTTCTCAGTAATTGAATTCTTGTTTAGTTTTATACTTTTCACTCTCTCTTACTACTTATTCTGTATTACTTGACTTTAGTTGTCAGCAATAGGTATCACTGTATCAGTGAATTCTGCCAAAACCTATTATTTTTATGGATGATGCTAGTGGTACATAAGCATCTACATAAGGGTCTACATAATACTGATGTGGCATGTGATCCACCTTTAATTCAAATCTGACACTTACACATCAAAGACCGGATGATTGCCACTTCATCATTATGTAGAGCTTTATGTAGAGGCTTATGTACTACTAGCATTATCCTATTTTTATATGCACAGATCAGTTTAATACTATTTTTTGGTGTGTCAGTTTATTCTGTCTTCTTGCCAGAAAAAGATGCCAGCATGTTAAAAACGAGGCATGATATTATTCTTTTCATAGATATTCATATTATATTGGTTGAATACGACCTTTTGGGATATGAATATTAAATTATATTAGCAAATCTAGTTTCAGACTTCTCTATCAAATTCAATGCATGAGAAGCAGGCATTTCAATGCATGTTATTTTAGTTATTATCGATAGGACCTTAAAGCAAAGTTTTAAACAAAAATGTCAGCCCCCAAAACATAATTGATTTAAGTATTGCATGGTATGAAGCAATTATCTGAAACATATGTAGCCATATAGTAACACAAGCTTGCAAGAAAAACTTCAAGGAATCTTCTCTTTACATGTAAAACAATACAATTTTCACAATGGTGTCCACTTCAATGTAGTGAACTTATCTCTTCCTTGTTACAAAGGTGGGGGAGGGTGGGAAGAAGAGTGGGTGGGGTGAAAAGAAAACTATTATGTTATTTTTTTAATAAATTTTTTTAACTAAGTCATTGAAAATTTTGTTTTTTCGTCAAATTTAATATTTATATTTACCTTTTCTTTGAATGTTTAATTAATGTTCATATGGAAAAAAATAAAATAATGAAAAATTGAGGATCATTTTTGCTAAAGTCACAAAGTAATTTATTCGTTGTTTACGTTGTGGATGGCTGATGATTATAGTCAGTGGCAGATCCAAGATTTTGAGTAAGCACGGGCGGTCGTTGACGGTCGGAATAATAACCAATGTCGTGATCTGAAATTACTTAAATCATAGTTCGAATTGTACGTGTGAGGGTACGCTATCTAACAGTCTAATATTGTTTAACGAGTAGCAGTTTGAAGTTTGAAAAACGGGTTCAATTATTTACTTTCTTGTTTCGATTTGCTAATAATTTCAATCTAGCAGAAAAAATGACCTTTTGAATAATCTCATTGTAAGGTCGAAGTTTAGTTAAACAAATTTTAAAAACAAAGGGGGAATATACATATTACTTGATAAAAAGATCATATAAAATTTTGTTACACTAAATGTTAACATCTTCCAAATGCCATAGTGATCAAGTGTTTCATAATTCCAATGGTGATCACAGGGTGGAATCTTCCAATGGCACTGATTTTTATAATGTCCATATGCTCGATAATTGTGAAAAATATTAAACTAAAATAATTTTAAAAGAGATTGCTATAGTTAAAATTAGAACCCAAGATTCCCATTTACATGGATATTACTCTGACCAACTAAACTACCATCACATTATGTCAATAAAAGGAAATCACAGTTATATATCCATATAAATAAATACATAATCCAAAAAAAAATTTGGATGCCGGCGAATCTAGCACGGGCAACTGTCGAAACTCGCCAAGTGCTGGATCCGCCGCTGATTATAGTTATATAAAACTGGACATGAGTGACTTTGAAAATGACCATGATAATGTTGCTGATGGTAAGGTAAGCAACATGTCTATTAAGTCTCCACAAAATGAAGATCCACATGAAACTACTATTGAGCATGCAAATACTACTGCTACTAATGAAGGTGACATAGTCGAGCTTTCTGAAAATGGCTATGATCAAACTAGTGCACGTCCATCTAAGACTAGAAAAAATCAATCTCCTGTTTAGGAACACTTTACTAGACTTATGATCCAAAGATTGATGTTGGTAAAGAACTTGAATGCCAATGCAAATAGAACCGCCCTTGGTGTACCGGGTCAGGGTGACGAACACCCCGACCGGCCCCTCACATCAGGGGGGCCCCACATTTTTTTTTTCAATTTTTTATACATATGAGGGCCAGCATCATGTGAGAGTGCGTCAATTTTTTTGTCAAATATTTTTTGTACAAGTAGCTTTTTTGATGGAAATATTGTGAAGCTATCTTTTCTTGTCATTCTCCTAAGGGGACTAGTCACTTGAAGAGGCACAAAGATATATGTTCTCCATATCTTGAAAAGACGGGAAAGCAAGATAAAAATCAAGCAACACTCACTTTGCAAGGAAAGGTGAGAAAGATCCAAAAGCTCCGGTTGGTGACCTTAGGCTTGGGGGGTTTAGTAAGTCAAAATATAGACGTGCACTTGCCAAGATGCTTATCGTGAATGAGTTGCCATTTATTTTTGTTGAGAGACAAGGGTTTAAAGAGTACATGGAGGTCGTCGAGCCAAGTTCTAACATTTCCTCTCACTACACAGCAACAGAAGATTGTAAGAAGTTGTAGGGGAAGGTTAGATTAAAAGAAGTGATAAAGGCGCATGCCCAAAGTGTGTTTTATTATTAAAATTTGTGGTTCTATCTTAAAAGATCAACCTTATTAAGAAGAGTAGCTTAAACTCTTATAAATTGGTCTATGTTTCATCTTTATTCGATGCGAGATTTTATCCCTTAACACGCCCTTTCAAGATGATGGCTCGTTTGAGCAGATCAATTTTGAAATCCATGTGTTCAATTTTTTTGAGTCTTAATCGGATTGTTGGAGTTTAACAGACTCTGATACCTTGATAAAATTTGGGGTTCCTTAAGATGAGTAGCACAAACTCTTATAAATTGATCTATGTTTTCATCTTTATTCGATTTGAGATTTTATCTCTTAACAATTACCACGGACACATGGACTTCAAATCGAAATATGAGTTATATGTGTATTACTTCTCCCACTTTGTTGACAAAAAATTGGCAGTTGCATAAGAGGATTCTATCGTTCCGAAGGATAGCAGATCATAAAGGTTTGACAATTGGGAAACAGTTGGTGGATGTTTTGATGGAATATAATATAAAAAAAATTCTCAGTCACAGTTGACAATGCATCAGCAAATGACGGAGCACTTGTCTTCTTGATGGAAAAGGCTTCATGGACTAGGCGCAATATGGTGCTTAACGATGAGTTTACGCACATGAGGTATATTTTCTAATTAAAATATGATCAAAATTCTAACTGATCCCTTCAATTATTTAAACATGCTATTCGTTTCAATCTTTTGCATTTTTAGTTGACTTTTGTTTTCTACCAATTTTGTCTTATAGGTGTCGTGATTGAATGATATTGGTAACGCTGTGAAAAATATAAGAATGGTGGTAAGGCACATAAGGGCTTCCTTAAAGAGATTTGATATTTTTAAAGATCATGTAAAACAAGTTCAACTTAAACATAAGCCTTTCTTGGTGCTGGATGTCCTTACGAGGTGGAATTCTACGTATCTTATGTTGGAGAGAGTTGAGAAATTTCGAGTTGTATTTGACTTCATGTCATCTGATGGGGAATTTAATACCGTGCGTGAGGAGATGGGAAAAAATGGTGTTGGGATTTCTGGAGCACCTACTGATGAAGATTAGGTTTCAATTAGAGCCATGATCACATTTTTGGAACTGTTCCATTTATAATAGTCATCTTATGGGCACATAATTTATTTAATACAACTTTTTTCAGGTGCATAACATCGAACTTGTATTTTGAGAACATGGCTTATAATATACCCTCATTTGCAGAGTTACATGTTGCATGTGGTAGCAGATTCTCCTCACATGCAAGTTCTTCTAGTAGTATTGGTCAACCTAAGGTGATTCATCCACTATCTGCTTGGCATTCAAAACATAGCACTGAATTATTGGAAGCAAAAACTGAGATAGAGAGATACGTTTGCGGAACAAGTTGAGGCACCATGTGCTGAATTTGATATCCCAACATGGTGGAAGGTAAATTCATCCAAGTTTCCAATTTTGTCTCAAATAGCCAGAGATATTTTAGCTATCCCAATTACCATAGTTGCATCGGAGTCTACATTTAGTACGGGAGGTCGAGTTCTGGATCAATAAAAGGAGCAACTTAGCTCCAAAGACAGTGCAAGGCTTAGTTTGTTGCCAAAATTGGTTGAGGTCCAAAGATATTAGTGAGACACAAGCATACCTAAATGAACCAGAAGATGCACTAAGCTACCAATTAGATGAAGGTAATGTTTTATAAACTTTTCTTAATATCTAGTTGTATTGATGGCGTAAAAGTTTATTGAATTTTGTAGACCAAAAAATCACGAACCCGGTCCGAACCCCACTCCTAGTCCAATCTATTTCTCTTTTATAATTCTGACATACTCATCAAAGTATTTCTAAGTTCATTTCATGAGAATAATTAAATTTTCAAAGATTACATTTTCTTTTGTATTTTTGTTGGATAATTCTTCAAGGAAGCTAGAATGAAAGAACAAAAATGAATACACAAAGATTTAATAATCATAGAGTAAATATTTGGATTTAATATAAATAAAATTTACCTGATTTAGTGGGCAAATTACTATATCCTAATCAAAAAGAAATTGAAAAATTAAAAATAAAAGGAATATTGAAAACTTTAGTTCGTCTTTCCAACCAAAAAAAAAATGTAGAAATAAAAATTCAAATAGTAACAAATTTTTGACCTGGAAATATGGAAGGTCGACCAATGATTGATAAAATATTCTCCTCCCCCTATCCCCATTCCTGATAACTGTTGGGAATATTTTTCCCTATGAGAGGAAATGGAGAAGAAACCGAAATTAAGACAAGCAACATGATGAATCAAACCATGATCAAACTTTTATTCATCAATGGAAATAATCAAAAGAAGAAGATGAACTTATCTTTATGTTACCGAACATTGCAATTCCTCTTTTAGTAGACTTTGATCTTCCACACAAGAATTGAAGAAACTCGATGCATATGATCAAACAACTTCGAAGAAGATGAAAGGCTCAAACACGTAATCGTTGTCCTCAAACGATATTTGCCTTCTCTCCAATACGATTTCGGTGCTTAAAGGGTCTCGCGGCAAATGGTTTGAAAGATTGATCAAGCCTTGTAGAGAATTCATACTCAAGCACTTGCATAATTCTCCAAAACTTTAAGAATATGAAGGAGGAATTTTGAATATGGAAGAAGAAAGAATTGATTTCTTTCTTTGTGGAATGAATGATGATCATCACAATGATCTCAAGTGTTTTTACATGTTTTTCATTGTTTGTATTGATCATCTTATAGCCTATTTATAGGCCTTGATCAATGCCCCACGAATTGGTGCTAAAACTTATGGAAGAGTTGCAAGATACCCTCTAAAAGCCACCAAAACTAAAGCCAAAAAACTGCCCAACGGTCGTTCTGGCGCAGGGGCGCCTCATGGTAGCGCAGGGGTACCTAGTTGGGCGCAGGGGGTGCCTAGTTGGGCACAGAGGCGCCTAGTCCTTCTGTAATTCCATTTTTCATTCCAATTTCAATTTTTGATTTTGAACAACATTTACAACAATCCCCAACTTGTTCAAAATTCAATAAATCCTTATATTCAAAATATACAATACTCATGCATAAGGATTAGATATCTTTTCGATTTGAATCTAACCATAGTGTAATTCAATCAAAATAAATTCGAAATTAAAGGTAGCATGAAAGTTTTGAACCAATTATTCCATGTGACAATACCGGTTCGAACACACACAAGTATTACGTGTTCTCAAGTTCCTCAACTCGCTTAGCGCTAATATGACATTGCGCTCATCCTTTTCAACAAACTTTTAAAAGAGAAATTCTAACTCTCTATTTGGGCGGCACCACCTCGAAGTTTGTTTAGGTGAAGTTCTTTCAATATCTTTGTTACTTTTAGAGATACTTATACTTAGTACTGAACTTCATTAAGAGTTTAAAAACTCAACCCTCACTTCAGTAACAACCAGCTTTATATATTTAGGATATGATTAGTGCGGATTTTATTATGCTGAAACTATCCACATATCGTATGACTTGTTGTTACCCTTTGAACCCCGTGGATTACCTTTTGAGTAATGACATGTTGGGTTGCCTTCATTGGTGGAC
>OU503039.1:6223723-6239553 GCA_912172775.2 Fraxinus pennsylvanica | reverse complement strand
TTGGATTTCTTCCAACATTTTATCCTATGCATATGAACCATTCCCAAATGTCACTATAAAATGAGAATGACAATTTCCTTTTCACATGCTACTACAATCATCAATAATGAATAAGCCATACTTTGGAAAGTCACAACTTTCATCTCAATTGATCCTAGAATATTTCATAATATTCCACACAAGTTCTTCCAAGTATTTAAGCGGCTTAAGTTACATTACCAAGTAATTTTCACTTGAACAGAATCTCATTATTCTTTCAAGTTTTCTATGATGACACCAAGTCAACACACCATAGCCTTTCATTAGCCTTAACTATTCTCATATGTTGCATATAAAACCAAAATCCATAATTAAGCATGTTTAAAGAATCACACATTTTTCTGAAAATTAATCGTTTTTATACATGCTTTGTTCCAACCATTTATATCATGTAGAGACTTGATACAACTATGCAACTGGCAAAGTGGAATATAATTATGGACAAATAATACATTTAGATTCCTTCCACCAATGAGGAATGCCTTAAACAATTCTGCACTAACTATAAACTAACATTACTGGATTTTGACAAAGCCACATGCTTTGGATTGGAATTATAGTTATCACAATACACAGATTCCAAAGGTTTAAGAACTTTTTATGAAATCCATTTTTAATGCCATAGTCAAATAATCTTCATAGATACTGCCCAAGAACATGCAACTTTCGCAGACAAAATTTATTTCTTGTGGCAGTTTATACATGAAGGAACACAATGGTTGGCATATAAATTCATAGTTTCCACGTGCAAGCTACTATGGACAGACAAAATTGTCTTTCTTTCCAATATGCCGAACAAAGTGCCAATATCTTTTAGTGTGTACAGAATTAATTACCTTAAACATATGAAAATATAAATTTAAATGTTAACACCATTTTAACAAATCAAAGATGCAATATAACTGATACTTTACTTATTAATTTCAGTTTACCCAAATTGTTGCACACCATAAATATCCAGTTATTTTCCTTCATATTTCAAAACCAGATTTAAAACTGATGTTCAATCCGTTTTATGCATATAAATCAGATTTAGCATGCACTCCATATAACTTATCTTTTGCATTCGATGATTGAACATAATTTCGACTTACCAAATGGAATTGAGAAGTCGAAATGATAGTCACCTTCAATGGAAATTATCTCTTTCCAAATTGTCCAAGCGAAGTTCGAACCATCAAGCAGTCCAAACAGGATTTTGAATCATCAACTTGATTATTGCCACACTGGTTTCATACTCCATCATCAAAATATCATTTGAGATTATTGGGAATATTTTTCCCTATGAGAGGAAATGGAGAAGAAACCGAAATTAAGACTAGCAACATGATCAAACTTTTATTCATTAATGGAAATAATCAAAAGAAAAAGATGAACTTATCTTTATGTTACCAAACATTGCAATTCCTCTTTTAGTAGACTTTGATCTTCCACACAATAATTGAAGAAACTCGATGCATATGATCAAACAACTTCGAAGAAGATGAAAGGCTCAAACACGTAATCGTTGTCCTCAAACGATATTTGCCTCCTCTCCAATACGATTTCGGTACTTAAAGGGTCTTGCGACAAACGGTTTGAAGGATTGATCAAGCCTTGTAGAAAATTCATACTCAAGCACTTGCATGATTCTNCACTTGCATGATTTTTCAAAACTTTAACAACATGAAGGAGGAATTTTGAATATGGAAGAAGAAAAAATTGATTTTTTTCTTTGTGGAATTAATGATGATCATCACAATGATCTCATGTGTTTTTACATGTTTTTCATTGTTTGTATTGATCATCTTATAGCCTATTTATAGGCCTTGATCAATGCCCCACGAATTGATGCCAAGACTTATGAAAGAGTTACAAGATACCCTCCAAAAGCCGCCAAAACTGAAGCCAAAAAAATTGCCCAATGGTCGTTTTGGCACAGGGGCGCCTCATGGTAGCGCAGAGGCGCTACTATTCTTGGGTTCATAATGGCACGGGGGCGCCTAGTCCTTCTATAATTCCATTTTTCAGTCCAATTTCGATTTTTGATTTTGAACAACATTTACAACAATAACTCCCATCAAATACAAGGCATAAACTCCTCCTTTCTTTTTTGGTAGTTAAGTTAAAAACAAATGTTAATTATAAAAAGAGAGATTTTCTAGATTAGAGAGTCAAAGAAAAAAAAAAGTAAATACTCGTACCTCAATTTTGATTAGAGTCGGTTTTCAAACTACATGAGATGAGTCAAATGCTAAGAAAAAAATTTGCAACATATTAGAAGTCTTTTGAATTCGTGTAAGGACAACTATTTAATCTATGTGAAAAAATCGAAAACACTTCAAAAATAATAATAATAATTGAAAAGTGACAATAATTAATTAATGAGGCCCATATATCCTACAAATTGTGAGTTAGCTCCCAAGTCGCAAAATCATATTTGACGATTCTCTCGTTACGTTTCTTCTCTGCTGCAAGAACACAGAAAAAACGACTGTTGTGACTCGAACCATTGACGTACTTAAAGTTTGCTTCCAACAATTAAATGTGAAATCGTGCTTCTGAAATAACACTTTCTTAAGTGAAAGTTATTTGCTGGATTGTTGACACTTGGCATCTTGATTACCGTTGGATCAAAGTTCTAGAGGCTTATGATTTTTTATCCTCCAAGTGGTGCATTGTTTGGCTTATTCAGTTTAGTGGGTTTTCATTTGTCCTTCTGCCTTCTAGAGAGAAAATCTCATTTTTCGATTAGGGTTTCACATTCTTGAGTGATTAGAGTGTGTAAATTTTAGAATCTTTTAGATGTGCTTCTGATTATGAAAAGTGATACATTTCTGAGTGATTTGTGCAATGAATCTATCTGATTCGTGTAATTTGTGAAGTTGGAGACAAAATTGAGTAATCTGTCAGGTTTCTTGGCTAGAGGGTGTGTTCGATCCAAAGTCATTTGTAAAGATAAGTCTCTGTGGCTTCATCTTGCATTCTTGAACTGATTGTAATCTTTGCCTGTCATTTTTTTGGTTATTAGTGCAATCGAGCAGATATCCATTATTTGGATGTTCAACGGGGGATGTAGGCGTTAGATTCGGTCGTGAACCTTCGAGGTTTAGGCCGAAATAATTCTTTGTATTCAATCTTTAATTTTCTGTAAGTTTACTTTTTGATCTATTAATGTTTGGTGCAATCTTGTTTTAATATCATGTATTGTGGGCCTTTTCAGTGGTATCAGAGCCTGAACTGAGAACAAGATACATGATATTCGCAGAAAGAGTTCGATCTGTTGCAAATCAAAAATTTTGGAACTGCTGTTAAACAAGTCTTAAAGATATCAAATTTTTTGTAAACTCCCTAGGTGAGATCTTTTATTTTTGTAAAATTTCTCTTTTCAAAAATTAGGGTTTCACGATTTTCCCTTGATCTACCATATACCTAAAACTCCTCGGAGACTAATCTTTGTCCAAAGACTCATACGAGGTCTTGGAAATCTGAGATAAATCCAGTACGGGTGTGTCTCTAGAGGGTCTTGCAAGAGAAGTCTACAAAACACAGACTTTCTGATCTCTGTTATTGTGTTCTTTATCTGTGTTTGCACTGCATGTTCATTGATTGTGATTGAAACTTGAAAATCTTTTATTACTAAGTGTACTACTGTGATTTTAAACTGCAATAATTTTGTGAGTCCCTGACTGTGCCTTGCTAATATCTTGAACTCCTATTTGTGTATAATCTTCTAATACAAATATGGCTTTTGTTAAATTTGAAATTCCACAATTTGATGGAAAATGTGATTTTAATATGTAGCGTCAAAAAATGAAGGCAATTTTAATGCAAATGAGAGTTGTTAGGGTTTAGATGATAGTTGGCCTGCAGACTTGCTTTCTGCTAAGAAAACTGAACTTGAAGAGGTTGCTTGAAGTACTATTTTCTTATACTTGTTTGATGATGTTGTGAGGGCTATTGGTGAAACCAAAAATGCTTCTGAACTGTGGGCTAAACTGCATGCTAAACATGTGACTAAGACTATTCCAAATAAATGCTATTTGCTGAAACAATTCTTTTCTTTTAAAATGGACCATTATGTTGATTTGGATGAAAACTTGAATTGGTTTACCAAGTTTACCCAAGACTTAGTCAACTGTGATGAAAAGCTTTCAAAAGATCAGTTGGCTGTAGTCCTGTTAAACTCCATTAGTGACAAATATAGAAACATTAAGATTGCTGTAGAATATGGTAGAGCTCAGAGTACTACTCATGAAATCATTAGTGCTTTAAGAAATAAAGCTCTTGAAATTAAATCTAAATCAAACGATAGTCATAATGGAGAAAACCTGCTTGCTAAGGGAAAAGGGGTTTAGTAAACCTAATTTTCACTCAATGTTTTTAAATTAAAATAGAAATAAGTGGAGTGGAAAAATAAATTCAAAAATAAAGCAAAAGGTAAGAAATGCTATCATTGTGGTAAAATGGGTCATTTTATTAAAGATTGTTATAAGAAGAAGAGTGAAGCAAAAGATAAGAACTTTGATAATGGGAATGCTGCCTTAGTTTGTAATAAAGATAATCTTGAATATCTGTTAATCCTTGTTAACATAGAAAAGAAGTTATGTTAAGAGTGGATACTTGATTATGGATGTTATTTTCATATGTGCCCAAATAAAAATTGTTTTCTTGATTTTAAAACAACTTCTGGAGGACAAGTAATAATGTGGAACAACATGACTTGTAAAGTTAATAGATTATGAACTGTTAAACTGCTACTTGAGAATAACAATGTACTATTCCTGAAATGAACTAGATATGTTCCTGAACTAGAGAGAAATCTGGTGTCATTAGGCATGTTGGATGACACGGAGTTTGACAAAAAATTGGGTCAATGACACATTAAAATTCTTAGGGGCACTGATTTGATTATTAGCACCCCTAAGAGACATGGTCTTTATTTTTTGAATGCTAAACCTTTACTTGGTTTAACTACTGCTGTTTTACGTGAAACATTTACTTTAGCAAAATTATCGCATGAAAGATTTGGCCACATTGACAAGAAAAGTTTAAAGTCTTTACAAAATAAAAGAGTTTTTGGAAAACAAAATCTTGGTGATTTTGGTTCTTGTGAATAATGTGTTATTGGCAAGCAAGTAAAGTTACCTTTCTTACCTGAAATTCATAAATCCAAACAAATACTTGAATATTTGCATGCCGACTTGTGGGGTCCAGCCTCTGTGACTACCTTGACTAGTTTTAAATATTATCTTTTGATCATTGATGATTTTTTTGGAAAAATCTGGATTTTCTTATTAAAATCAAAAGATGAAATTTTTTCTGTTTTCAAAGATTAGAAAACTCAAATTGAGAATCAAACTGATCATACGATCAAAATTCTAAAAATAGATAATGGTTTGGAATTTTGCAACTATGGATTCAACAATTTCTGCAAAAAACATGGCCTTTTAAGACATAAAACAGTTGTTTACACACCCCAGTAAAATGACATAACTGAAATGAATAGAACTTTATTCAATAAGGCGAGATGCATGCTTTTGAGCTCTGTATTGCCTAAACTGTTCTAGGGCGAAGCTGAAAAAACTGCTGCTTATCTTGTAAATAGAACCTCCACTAGTGCTTTAAATTTTGAAGTGCTTGAAACAGTTTGGTCTAAAAATCTTGTTAATTATTCTTACTTGAAAATATTTGGCTGTGCTGCATATGTTAATCAAAATATTGGTAAATTGGAATCTAGATTACTTAAATGTATTTTCTTGGGTTATGGTGAAAATGTTAAAGGCTATAAACTGTAACGACCCGACCTCATGCCGGAGCCATTATCATATAATACTGTCTGCTTTGGAAGAGTTTAGGCCCATCTTACCCCTCACGACTTTCTGACGCGTCCCCCAGAATTCGAATCCAAGACCTCCATCATATGGGATATTTAAGTTGAATCTGGTACCAATTGGGCAACTTGTCCAATTGGTATCATGATTCAACTTAAGTCTCCCATATGATGGAGGTCTTGTGTTCGAATTCTGGGGGACGCGTCAGAAATTTGTGAGGGGTAAGATGGGCCTAGGCTCTTCCAAAGTGGACAATACGTACGATATGGCAGCGGGTCCGGTGCGAGGTCGGGTCTTTACAAAAAACGCGCTGTAACGTCCCGACCCCAACGGTCCGAAACGTCACTAAATTAACTTACTTTAGCCGTCAACTTAATAATGAACTATGCTTTTAGTGGAAAGCTTAAAAGAATAAAATTTAAGAATGTAAAACAAAATAGTTTGATACGAAAAGATTCAAAAATGCCCTTAGAATAATTTCCGTGTATGCATCCATAATTGACGTCAAATTCTAGGCAAAACTTTAAAATGTAAACCTTGCTGTTATTTATTTATTTATTTCTAAGGTGACATTTGACAAAATAATTTCATTTGCTCAGCTATCGACTTCGAAACTTCATAAAATTTTAATGTAAAGTAGAAAACTCCTTTTAGTATGACAAATCCAAAAATCAACTTCCGTCGGCAACATCTGAGGTATAAAAATATTTTCAAAACCTCGCAACGACACAGTTTGAAAGGTAACCCAGCACAGTTTACTTAAGGAGATATATAGAATTCTGCACTAGCACAGTTTACACAAAATGTCATATAAAATTTTACACACATTAAAATGACTTGATTCTAGGTCCATTCATAAATTAACTCATCAGGATATCAAAAACTACTGGTTGTGTCCAAAAATTCCAAGTGACAACTGAGTTATGAATTTTTTTGAAATCAAGGGCAGAACCCGAAAACAACATCCACACCGAATGCAGCTTACTTTAAAGTGATGTATAAAATTTTACCGACATCGGATTGACATGATTTTGAGTTCATTCAGTAGCTAACATGTAAGGATATCCAACTCCACTAACCTTGTCTAAAAGTTCCAAATAACGAGTGAGTTATGAATTTTTAAAGTCAAGGCAGAAAGCTGAATTTTTAGAAGATACAGCAAAACTCTAAATCGCTAATTCTTTTCTTTTGTAACAGTGATATGTAAATTAATTCCCATGACACATATCTGCTTCCAAACATAATTTATTCATAGAAAAGAAAAAAAAAACACTCTTAATATAGTTTCACATATAACGCCATAGAAATTCTTAACTAGAAATCAACGTGAACATTTTATAGTCGAATTTACAGTTATTTAGTCACTGGCCCTCCATAGCATCTTGCATCATCTTCTACCATTATCCACATCCCAAAGGAAAACAAATCAACCTGTAGAAAGGGAATCAACTCATGAGTTTGAAACTCAATAGCTATCATCGGTGCATCTCATTGTCAAATTAAAATTTTCAAATTATAGATTCATACCGTCGCACGTAGTAGGATTTACGGCAAAATCCAATTTCTGCGGAGTTATGAATTAACATAATGTATAGAACGGGAAAATGACCATTCAAACTATAGTAGTGTCGAAGCATCGTACCCAAAGGCACCAATTCATTCACACTTTAACTAAGATTCATAACTTGAAAACGAAATAACCACTTGCATCTCTACCTACCTTCGTTTAACGCTTTTGAAATGGATGAAATTGGACGATAAATGTTGTTTTCCCAACGGTACCCCATCTTCAAGAATTTGCTCCTCTCTTGTGTTTTTCATTCTTTACTTTCGAAAGATTTTTCTTGTATTGTGCATATATGGTTGCATGAATTTGAATAACTTGAAGGGAATAAACTCTCAATATCTAGGAGGAAAAATGTTGGCAGCTTTAGAGGAGTTTCAAAGCATTTTTTTTAAAAAAGGGCTAGAGTTTAGGTTAAGAATTGAAATGTCAAAATCCTAAATTCTAGTAGATAATATTGGCAGCTTTAATGGAGGTTTAAAACATTTTAAAATCATTTCAAGACTTTCCATTTATTTTGGGGCCATTACATGTGTGTATGTATATTTTTGTGCATAAATGACCAATTAAAATGCATTTCATCAAGCAACATTTAAGAGAAATTAAAATGGATTTATTTTGGTAAATTATAGGTTTCAAATCCAATTAATAACGTTTACTTTTTTTTTTTTTGGGCTTCTACATCTCTCATACCTTAAGTAAAATTTCGTCCTCAAAATTTACCTTATGATTGGCAAGAAGTGTTGGATATTTGTCTTTAACTTCTTCTTCTCTTTCTCAAGTAGCTTCTTCTAATTCATAATTATTCCATTGCACTTTGACCAGTTGAATTTCCTTGTTCCGTAATTTACGTACCTTTCGATCTAGTATCTTAATCGGTAATTCCTCATAAGATAAGTCTTTTTGTACTTCCAAGGATTGATAATTGGCCACATGATTAGGATCATGTATATACTTCTTGATCATCGATATGTGAAACACATTGTGCACTGCCGATAGTTCGGGCAGCAATGCCAATCGATAAGACACATTTCCGACCCTATCAAGTATTTCAAAAGGTCCGATATAACGAGGTCATAGTTTTCCTTTCTTGCCGAACCTAAGTACACCTTTTATTGGTGCCACTTTTAGAAAAACTTTCTCCCCTACTTCAAATTCTATTCTTTTCTTCTGGTATCAACATAGCTCTTTTGTCTATCTTGCGCGGTGGCCTTTATCCTGGTATGGATCTTATCAATGACTTCAACTGTCCTTTCAATGACCTATGGTTCTGATAGGAATGCAAAATGCATATTTTCCCTCCTTATTTTATGTGCTTGTATGATTAATTAATACCAACATTTACTCATTACGTACATATTTTGATTTAGGTGGCAATTCAATGGACATGACATAATTTGGAAGAAATAGATGAAAAATGACCAAAGTAAAAGGAAATGAAAGTTCAAGGACTAACGTGAAAATACACAAAAGTTGTGTCGAACCAATTAATGAGGATTTGAGAGTGTTAGAAGTCAATTGAATGAAGAAAGAAGTCAAATGGGTGAAATATCATCAAAGTAGGATTACACATCAATTACCAATCGAAAAGTTATGCATCAGATTTTTAATCTTAGTTTGAGATCCATTTTTGACATGGCAAACCATCGAATTGGAAGATGGTATCTAAAGCAAAGTTGTATCCCTTGAGTTATCTTTCCAACGCATCTTAAATCTACTCAATCGGATATTGGGAGAGAAAGATATGACCAAAACACTTAAGACCGTGCAGTTACGCGACCGCCCGACCCTAAACTTCATTAACAGAAGACAATATTTATGCTTGGGCGGTTGCCCCATTTCATACTAGGACCTGCCTAGGCCAAATCGGGGAAAAATTTTTGGTTTCCTAATTTAAGTCAACCACATATGAAAACAACTATAAATACATATTTTAAAACCCTAGAACGGAGAGAATGCCTCCAAACTCAATTTTTCTTTATTTCTCTCTTAGATTCGTTTATTGTAGCTAAACTTTTACACTTGGTCGAAAGAAATTGAAGCCTCGAAACCACATATTGTGAGATCTAAATAGTTTTTTCTTATTGTTTAATTCTTATTTTTGCGTATTGAATATTTTTCACTTATTTTCATGATTGTTATGTTTAATTGTTAGGAGACCTACTAGTTTGTTATTCATTACAATCTAGCGTTAAGTTGAATATCAAATCTATAATTGTTTGATTCCTTTAACATGTGAAGCACTAGTATTTGATGATTTTCTACAATAGAGGTTATTGAATCTTAAGAAGAATGTTTAAATAGATTGAATGCAACCGCTAGTGTTTGTATTATCTAGTTCATCGATTTCTCTATTATGTAAAGCTGTTATTAAATTGAATTTTAAGCGCTGGTTTGGGATTATTTAATAATTAAGGTTAATTAGAACGTTGGTTTCTAACTAACTAAAATTAAGGGAAATATGAATCAATTCCAACGATGAATATTCAAAATATGAATTGAATTATTATTGCATCTATGATCAATCGTAGATTTCCGACGATGGATGTGGACTTAGACCAAAGTTAGTTTTTTGATTGTTTTCATTAATTTAATTTTCAATGTTATTGATTAAGTTATTTGCAATTATTTGTATACATAAATCCCCCAATCATTGTACAAAACATAAAACATTTAATTACACACTCTTCGTGGGATCGAGCCTTCCACTACTACACTAGTTTTAGAGGTTAATGTATTACTTTTGGGTGCCTGCGACAACACACACCAGGTCCCAAAGCTTTCTTTTCTCCTACTTCGTCGCAATGGACGGGTGATCTACACCTTCTACCATAGAGGGCTTCATATGGTGCCATTCCAATAGTTGCCAGAAAACTATTATTATATGCAAATTCTACCAAAGGTAGATACGATTCCCAACTGCCTCCTAGATTTAAAACACATGCCCTTAGCACATCTTCCAAAATTTGGATGGTCCTTTCAGATTGACCATCGGATTGAGGGTAAAAAGTAATCATACTACCCTTATCTTGTTAGGAAGGCCGTTTTTAAGGACATCAAAAACTAAAATGGATTTTAATAATGACGTATTGACCCCGAAATTTGATGATAAGATCATTGAACTTAATATCTCTGATTCCATGAAACATTCGTGTAATAATAATCATGTTCATTTTATTGATGTAATTGATTAATTAGCACATGATATTTTAAAATTCACTGCTAAAAATGAATAGGAATATGTCATTAATGAGCATCTTGGGGAGGAAAAAGAGGAGCTGTCTTTAAACACAGAGTTACAAAGAACTGTGGCAACATTAAATGATCTTCCAAAGTCAGGTAATAGTTCTTGATTTATATTACCAAATTTTTATGAGAGGCCTCTACGTTTTGTTTTGCAGACTTTCATTACGGATTTGAAGCCCCACTCCAGTCACTACAAGTGTACATTCCATGGAGGTGGATGAATAGTGCCAGTTATCACTCCCAATGGACTTAGTGCACCACAAGGAAAATAGAAACCGTCCATGATAGATCCAAGCTGAACAAGGAAACATTGAGTCGAGCCAAAGACAATAAACAAAGATGCTTCTTGGGAGGCAACCCAAGGGGAGTTCGTTCATTTATCTTTTTATTTTTGTTTTTGTTTTTTGCATTCCTTTGTTATTTCGTGTAATTTTTGTCTTTTTCTTTGCATTGCACCTTATATTGGGGACAATGTAAGTTTTAAGTGTGGGGGAGGGGATTTAGATATTTAGATTTGTTGCATTTAAATTTTGAGTGAGTTTAATTTCACAAATTTTTGCATGATTTTTCAAGAAAATGAATTGAGAGCTAAATGATTGATTTGAGTTGTGTATGCTATTTGCTAGAATTAATTAGGCTTTTGAAGAATTCATAACATGATTGAATGGATAATCCTCCAATTTAGAGTTGATTAGTGGAGTTATTTTCTTTGAGGATGGTAGTAACTAAATTCTATAGACAAAAGCTGGTGAGATTTTTAGCCTTTAGACTGACACATCCATAACAGTCTCATTATTTTTTTTCATGTGTGATATTCTTCCATGATTTTGTTTCTCTAGAACTTGCCTTGATTCTTTTCAAGATCACATTAACACATGCATGCATGAACATGATTAAGGCCGTCTTTGTCACATAAATGAGATTCATTAGCCAAATAGCCAACCTTGTAATTGAATTTTCCATTGTTGAGCCCCTTTGAGCCTTATTGTCTTTTTTTTTTGTATAAACTCACATTACAAGCTTTAAACTGGAAAAACAATGTCTTTACCCAAACCTTAGAGCTAGTGGAGTATTGTTCAATATCATGATATGTGTGGGTGTGCAAGAATATAAGTGTGGGGGTATCAAAATTTATGGTAGTGCTATTATTGGTGAATTAGAACACATTTTCTACGTCAATTCATGGAGTTCCATTATTGGTGTATCATTTGGAGTGTACTTTAAAAAAATAAAAAAAGAAAAAAAAAAAAAGAAAAAAAGAATGATAGAAAAAAAGAGAAAAAAAAAAGAAAAAGAAAATAAGTGATGTCAATGTTATAAAAGATCTATATTCATAACTCTTCTTACATCTCAAAAAAGAGTTAGGCTTATGTGGGATAGATACGAAGTGAAGAAGCTATCATGTTGAGTGGTTGGTTTTACATGTCTTATGTATATATTTGAATTAAATCTATTCATCTTTGCTCCACTAGTTTCGATGGCTCTTGAGTCACATTCACATATCCAAATATTTCCCACCTTGACCCTAAGCCACGTTACAATCCTTGAAAAGTCCTTATAATTATTGCTAAGCATGCGACATAAGTGGTGGCGAATGAGAACATATGCAAGCATATGGTAGAATATCTCCATTGGAATGAATTTGAGCGAAACACTTACCTTTTAAACACATGAGAGTTGAGTGCTTATATCAATGAGGGTCTGCATGTTTAGTTTACTTCATCTTTATATGAAAATGCTTGCTAATTGATTATGAGTTGTGTGAGAATGTTTATTAATGATGTGTTGTGTGTTTTAAAGAGTTTTATGGTTCTATGTTCATGGGATTACGACCGGGGTGTTTTGGGAAACTAAAATTGAGTTTTGCCCGAGGACGAGTAAAAGCCAAGTGTGAAGGAATTTGATAAGAATGCAAAATGCATATTTTTCCTCCTTATTTTATATGCTCGTATGATTAATTAATTCAAAAATTTACTCATTACGTAAATATTTTGATTTAGGTGGGAATTCAATAGACGTGACATAATTTGGAAGAAATAGATGAAAAAGGACCAAAGTGAAAGGAAATGAAAGTTCAAGGACTAACATGAAAATACACAAAGTGTGTCGAATCAAATGATGAAGTTTTGAGAGTTTTAGAAGTTAATTGAATGAAGAAAGAAGTCAAAGGGGTGAAATATCGTCAAAGTAGGATCACACATTAATTTCCAATCGAAAAGTTATGCATCAAATTTTTAATCTTAGTTTGAGACCCATTGTTGACATGGCAAACCATCGAATTGGAAGATGGTATCTGAAGTAAATTTGTATCCCTTTGAATTAGTTTTCCAACGCATCTTAAATCTATTCAATCAGATATTGGGAGAGGAAGATATAGCCAAAACACTTAAGACCGCTCAGTTACGCGGCCGCCCGACCCTAAACTTCATTAACAGAAGCCAATATTTATGCCTAGGCGGTTGCCCCATTTCGTACTGGGCACCCACTTAGGCCAAATTAGGGAAAAATTTCTGGTTTCCTAATTTAAGTCAACCACCTATGAAAACAACTATAAATACATATTTTAAAACCCTAGAACGGGGAGAATGCCTCCAAACTCCATTTTTCTTTATTTATCTCTTAGATTCGTGAATTGTAGCTAAACTTTGACACTTTGTCGAAAGAAATTGAAGTCTTGAAACCACATATTGTGAGATCTAAATAGTTTTTTTCTTTTTTTTTAATTCTTATTTTGCATATTGAATATTAATCTGCACTTATTTTCATGAGGCCTACTAGTTTGTTATTTATTACAATCTACCGCTAAGTTAAATATCAAATCCATAATTATTTGATTCCTTTAATTTATGAAGCACTACGATTTGATGATTTTCTACGATAGAGGTTTTTGAATTTTAAGAAGAATGTTTAAATAGATTGAATGCAACCGTTGATGTTTGTATTATCTAGTTCATCGATTTCTTTATTGTGTAAAGATATTATTAAATTGAATCTTGAGCACTGATCTGGGGTTATTTAATAATTAGAGTTAATTAGAAGGCTGGGGTCTAACTAACTAAAATTAAGGAGAAATATGAATCATTTTCAACGATGAATATTCAAAATATGAATTGAATTATTGTTGTATCTATGATCAATCATGGATTTTCGACGGTGGATGTGGACTTAGACTAAAGTTAGTCTTTTGATTGTTTTCGTTAATTTAATTTTCATTGTTATTGATTAAGTTATTTACAATTGTTTGCATACAAAAACCCCCCAACCATTGTACGAAGCATAAAATATTTGACAAGGAACGTGACAACCAAATTGTCAAGCTACACTCAACATTCCTCCTTGACATTTTTGCTGGAAACACCAAGAAGATCTCTTAGTGATTCAAACTTTCATTTCCCTAATGGTTAGAATATCAGCATGTTGTTCATCACACTTGCAATATACCAGTTTAATTTCCTTCATTTCTTGTGCCTCCCTGATTGAATGGTAATTAATCTTGATGTGCTTGGTCCTTCCATGGAACACAGGGTTCCTAATCATTGCTGCTGTACTCTGATTGTCACAAAATATGATGGTTGCTTCAGCTGGTTTATGCTTTAAATCTTCCAGCACTTTCCTTAACCAAATAGCTTGATTTGTGGCTTTTGATGCAGCAATATATTCAGCCTATGCAGTCGACTGAGCCACAGTTTTTTGCTTGAATGAATTCCAGCAAATGATGCTTGATCCAACATAGAATATATATCCTGATGTGCTCTTCATATCCACTGGACTCCCAACCCAATCACTATCTGTATAGCCAGTTAACTTCCAACTTTCTGACCTCCTAAACCAGATTCCTAAATCATTTGTTCCTTTAACATATCTTAGGACTCTTTTAGCTGCCTGAAAGTGCAATTCACTAGGCTCTTCTCTGAATCTGGAAAGGATATTTGTAGAATAAGTTAAATCAGGTCTAGTTGATGTAAGGTAGAGCAGACAGCCAACAATACTCCTATAAACCTTTGCATCTATTTTCTTGTCATCATCATTCTTCTGCAGATTTGGATTCTGAACCAAGGGAGTTGCTACTGGTTTACAATTCTGGTATATGAAGATCCCTTTATCATATTGGTTGATCTTTATTCCTAGAAAATACTGCATCTCTCCCAAGTCTGTCATCTCAAATGCTTTCTTTAAATTAGCCATCACTCATTCAATCAATGCAAAGTTGCTTCCTGTGCAAATCATCCATATATAATGATATGATTACCATCTTCATTTTCTCCTCCTTTACATAAAGAGTCTGTTCATTCACACTTTTAGCAAAGCCAAGATAGGTTAAATGCTCATTAATCCTATTGTACCAAGCTCTTAGAGCTTGCCTTAATCCATATAAAGCTTTCTTTAGAAGATAAAATTTATCCTCCATTCCATCAGTCACAAATCCTTCAGGCTGTTCAATGAACATTTCTTCATTTAAGTAGCCATTTAGGAATGCTGATTTGACATCCAACTGATAGATTTTCCACTCTTTTTGAGCTGCCATTGCCATCAGCAATCGTATTGTTTCATACCTTGCAACTGGAGCAAAGGTATTTGTGAAGTCTATTCTAAATTGTTGTGCATACCCTTTGACAACTAGACTTGCTTTCAGCTTGGTAGTTGATCCATTAGGGTTTAATTTTGTTTTATACACCTACTTAACCCCAATTACTTGCTTATTCTGAGGTCTCTCAGCCAATTCCCAGGTGTCATTATTTTCTATCATTCTGATTTCTTCCTCCACTGCATCTATCCACTTAGATGATTTTGAGGCTTCAACAAAACTTATAGGTTCCACAATTACAGCATTACTTTTAGCATAGACATCTGCTAGAGGTCTCATTTTCAGCCTTCCTTTATCTATTTCAGAATCATCATCATTGTCACCAGGTTCCAATTCATCCTCATCACTTTCCTTATCTTTGTTCTGAGGAATCACATTACTGATTTTTCTTTAACTACTGAGCTAGCATCCCAGTTTCAAGAAGCATTCTCATCCACCTTGATGTCTCTGCTGGAGATTACCTTTCTTGACTGAGGGTTGAACACCCTATAACCTTTGGCATTGTTGCAATAGCCAACAAGTATTCCAACTTCTACTTTATCACTGAGTTTGTCCCTCTTTGCATCAGGAACATGAGTGTAAC
>OU503039.1:6089547-6105615 GCA_912172775.2 Fraxinus pennsylvanica | reverse complement strand
ATAATTAGAAGTGGAGTGATTGAACAACAATTGGATTGTGCAAAGGATGTTTCGGTAGCTTTGATTCCTTACCGATTTCATAAGCAATGTTGTAAATATCTTAATAGGAAAGGAAAGTATTTAAGATTGAGAATAAAAGCGGAAGACATAATGAGTATCTATACAACTTGGTCTGTGAATCCTTATTGGCCATCTTCTCTATATGTTAATACAGAAATGTTCTCGTGTCACAATGGAAAGTCTTATCTTGCCCAGTTGCAATAAGGTTCTCCCACCACATCAGCAAGTGGGTAGTCTTATCCTGCCCACAATGGACAGGCGAACAATTTCATTAATAATAATGGAATGGTCGATGTCACTAAATGATTATAATAGAGAAGTATTTTAGAGAGAGAGTCAAAGTACATAAAAAGATGTCGACTGCATGACTTTGTTAAAAAAAATTGTGCAACACAATCTTAGTGGTTTCAACAAAGAAAGAAAAATGAAATTCTATTTTTAATACTATTATAAAAATCCTATTGTAACCAAATGTGCGCATATTACTTAAAATGTGGGAAAATTACGGTTGGGCTTTTCAAGATTTCATTTGATGTGGCCGGTGTTCCAAAAAGCACGTCTATGCGACGCCTAGGCACTTTTCAACTACTAAGTTCACCATTTTTTTCTATTTTTAAAAAAAATTCTTATTTGACTTTAGTTTATTAACTTTTTTTTTCCTTCTTTTAAAATGCTTTTATTTGACTTCGTTTCAAAATTTTAAATGATTTTATCTGTACAAAAGTCAAAAAAAATTTTATCCGATAAAAGTTTAGATAAGATTTTACTTAGTGCTATATATACTATTTAATTTTGATTTTGAGACTTATCGTTTTGTTGGAAACTTTGAAAATATGTATGAAATTCCTATGAATTTGTTAAGTAGGACTTGTCTAGTTGAAAATTGAAACTTTGAAAAATAGTCTAATTTTTATATTTCGAAAAATTGAAAATTGTATAATTGACTAATTGTAGGTATTATTAAGTAAATATATTTAATAGTAGAAAAACCTACGTACTTGACGATGTGAGCTACCTATTGAAAATCACAAAAAAATATCCGTATTTGAAATTTTTTTTTTGAAATATCCCCTGCCGTCAAGATTTGTTAATTTAACTATTAAAGCAGTAAAAAAATATATCAAAATTAAAAAGGAATAATTACAGTTGCAAAATCCTTTTTTTTTTTTTTTGCAAATTATACCCAATTTTTTTTTTTTTATATTTGCCATTCACGATCCCAAACCTTCAAAACTTTATTTCTCACCCACCTCACCTTACCTTATCTTCTTCCCCACCCGAGTCCATCTTCTTCCCTACCTTCAACCATACCTTCCACAGGAAAGAGTGACTAAAATGAAATCTTCTCAAAGTTGAGTGACCTCTAGCATTTTTCACTCTTTATTTTATTTCTACCGCTGGCAATAGTGGATTCAATCCATGACCACAGTCACATCTGTAGCCACCGCGGCCTCACACCATCGTCTCACATAACCTCTCACTAATCGCCAGTACATGGATGACAACGAGGCGAGTATGGAACCGACCAATCATTCTTATCCCCATCCTGTCGGGTATTTTTATCACCTTACCCCATCCACATACCCAAGGGACAGGACATATTTTGGACAAGATCGGGATGGGGTAGGTTCCTTATCCCATTTATTACGCCCGTTTATTTTTTCTTTTTCTCTTTTGTTTTTACTTTTTTATGCCTTTAATTAGGAAATATTATTATTATATTTTTACCAATTTGTTAAGAATAACATATGATCTCTTTAAAAATGATGATAATTTTTTTTTTGTTAAATATAAAACTTAGGCCCTGGTTGGGAGAGATTTTGATTTTTCTACAGTAAATCAATTCTCATTTTCAACCACACATTCTTCAATAAAATAATATTTTCCATCACATCAATAATTTTTTCTTTTTTTTCAACCACACATTTCCCATCATATCACTATTCAAAATCAATTCTTCCCCCAAAAATCCCTCCCAAACAAGCTCTAAATATTTCTTCACAGGTAAGTTAAAAATTCAAAACATGTTTCACAGCAAGGTAATGATTATTTTTGTAAAATTTAATTATTTTAACTTGAAAAAAAGGAAAATATAAGGGCATGTTCTCTTTACAATTTTTAAGCCGTTTTCTGTTTTCGATTTTTCAAAACAGTGAAAACGTGTTCTCTTTCCTATTTTCGGAAACGCGTTTTTAAAAATAAGTTAAAAATTTAGAAAGAAAACTTAAATGACAAATTTGTCGTTTTGGNAAACGAGGCGAGTATCGGGGCGGGGACTAGGGCAGTAAATGGATTGGATGTGGATCGGATTTGCCCATATCCGATCTGATCATCCAATGAATATTTGATTGTTAAATTCATATTTAATTTATTATGTTAACGGATATCATAATAATCCGATATGAAATTAAAGAAATTAGGAAAATAAAATCAATGTTGAAATTAACTTTTTTCCCTAATTTTTTCAATTTCTAAACGAGTTTAATAATTATAAAATTTTCAATTTTTTTAACTTTTAGCCAATTGGATTACAAGACACAAAGAGTTGCCTACCCATTTGTTTACTCTCTTATTTATTGAGGATATCTCCAAACATTTTGTTATAAATTTTCGATGTGGGATAAGAATCAATTTGGTTTGGCTGTAGTATATGTAATGTATTGTATTTATGTTCTCTTTTAAAATGATGATAAAAAATTTTTCCTGTTTAACAAAAAATTTAAAATTAACTTTAAACGATACGGGTATCGGGGAGGGGACTAGGGCTGTAAATAGATCGGATGTGGATTGGATCTGCCCATATCTGATCCGATAAGAATAATTATTCGATTCGATTATCCAACGAATATTTGATTATTAAATTCATAACTAATTTGTTATGCTAACGGATATTATATCCGATAGTCCGACCTGAAATTAAAGAAATTGGGAAAATAAAATCAATTTTGAAATTAAATTTTTCCCAAAATTTTCCAATTTTTAAACAGGTTTAATAATTATAAAATTTTCAAAATTTTTTAACTTTTAGCCAATTGGATTACAAGACACAAAGAGTTGCTTGCACGTTTATTAACTCACTTATTTATAGAGGACATCTCCGAACATTTTGTTATAAACTTTCGATGTGCAATAAGAATCCATTTGGTTTGGCCGTAGTATATTGTACATTTGGTTTGGTTGTAGTGTATCGCACATTTGGTTTGACCGTTGTTTATTGTACTATTATCTAAATAGTTATTTATATTTTATTAAATTAATTATTTTTCCTATTTTTACTAATTAATAAAAATTTAAAACTCTCCAAATATTTAAATTAACACTATTATCCTACATCTTGCTTATCAAATATATTCTTTTCTAAACTTTTAAAACTGCATTTGGTACTATGATTTATATGTATTATTAAATAATTTTTACATTGATTAAAAATTTAAAATAACATTAGAATAAGAATTTTTTTTTTCTTTACGTTTTACTTCTAGACTCGCCAAAACCAAAACATTCACGCCCCGTCACACATTTCGTTTTTTAGAATCCTGTGTACACATAGAATGACTTTCTTATTTTTTTATGTATTGAATTTGATGACTTTTTATTTTTTTTTTATTATTATTTTCTCATTTATTTATTTTAGTGACAAATAACATGCCATAAAATATTTAACCGACACGAATATTTATAACAAATCCGATCGAGTTGCTATCGGATCAAATTGACATATATTCATAGTCGATCTATTTAATTAACGAATTATCGAATTCGAATCTTGATTGGGCTATCGAATTGAGATCATAAATCCATCTCCCATCAATTTTATCGAATTTGAATCAAAATTCAATCCATTGACAGCTCTAGTGGGGACTATGTTTCTCATACCCACTTCGGAACAATGACCCCCGCTCCATTCAGGACGAGGCCCTACGGGTATTGGATTGAACTAATTTTTTTTTGTCATCTATAACATCTCTCCTTCAGTCCTTGAACCCGCAACATCCACCAAAACCCAGACCCTTCACTTCTCAATAGGGGTGGACAAAACACGACCGAACCCTCCAAAATCACCCAAACTGAACTAACCCGACCGGTTTGTGTCGATTTTTTTTGTAGTTTCTACACGGGTTGGGTGGGTTGGTTGTGTAGGAGAGTCAGGTCATGTCGGGTAACTCATGAAAATCGAATAAACCCGTCCAATCCAACCCGACAATATTTATGAATTTTACAAGTGTTATGATGTTGTTTGGACGAAATTGAGTCACTCTATTTCTTCACACAACCTCCAAAAGTTATAATATTCAGAAAAACCTAGATTAAAATGCCAGTTCTTGTTGGAGAAATTTTGTGCAATAGTTGAAAAGTTTGAGGAAACCATACACAAATTATATACTACTAATTAACTAGGTTCTACATACGCAAACGCGATACACTAGAAGTCTTGAATATGCACAAGACATAGAAACTCTTAGAATAATATTATAAGATTTGGATAGAATACATTTTACCAAAAATAGTATAAGTAAATACACATTCAACACAAAAATATTTTAATTGCCAAAAATATTTCTTGGCTTCATATAATTTAATATCAATTTGTCCATGTAACATTTCCGGGTATGAAGTGCTAAAACAATTTAGATTTTTTGGTCATTGCAACTATAGAGACCTAATATTATATAAATCATGAGTCAATTATAAATCCGCTTAACTCGACTCGCCTACTTTAATTTTTGTTGACAAGTTGTCTCAAACGGACCAACCCAACTCAACCCAACCGATACTTGATTTGGTTGGGTTTCAACCTTTACATAGATTGGATTGGGTTAAATTATGATCAAACTGATCATGTTGGGTTGCGTTTGGATTGAGACAAAACTGACCCGACCTGACCCAACACATACCCACCCCTACTTCTCAACCACTTCTCTCCATACTTAATCCCAAGCTCAGTCAAACCATCAAAAGCCAAACAAGCCCTTACCGTTTCCTTTTCTTCTTCAACTAGGCCCCTTGCTTAAGCTAGAACTCAAACAACTACACCCACAATCATTTTTCCTACATTGCCATAACTAGTAAACTCATTTCACACAAATTATTTTCGTTAGCAGCTGATTTATTGAAATCCCATGACAGATTTCTTGATTTTATGACGGGAAAGTTTATCAAAGCTCATGATGAGTTAGGCCATTTGAAGTGAGTTGTTAAGCTTTTACATCAAGTGAAGGAGAGGGAATTGGTTGTTGTTTATTTTCCTATGATGCATGTTGGGGTGTTCTTGTCAAGGCCAATAGGATAGATTTAGCTTGGGGGTATGTTGGATAGATTGTTAAAGAGAGTTTTGTGAAACCTGATGTTTCTACTTACACAGTAACGATCAACGGGTTGTGTAAAGTGGGCAGGTTGGATGATGCTTTGGAACTGTTTGATGAAATGTATCTGGAAAGGAATTTGGTTACTTGTAATACTATTATCGATGGGTTTTCTAAGAAAGTTTTTGTGGAAAACTTTATGAGCAAATTACTTTGGGCAGAAGACGAAATAGGGTGGAGATGAAAATAAAGTTTTAACTGTTTGGGACTGTGGGTGGCATGTATAAAAACAATTGTGTATAATTTGCAAAAAAAATAAAAATATTGGGTATTGCAATTACAATTATTCTTTTTTAATTTTGACACTTTTACTATTTCGGATCTTAACGGGGGTTATTTCAAACAAAAGGTTCCAAACAGAAAACTTTTCTGCAATTTCCAATAATTAGGGTTTTATCGCACAGCATCAAGTATGTAGGGATTTTTTACTATTAAGTATTTAAAATAATAATAAATAAGTTACGCTTTTTATGTGTAGACTTCGCCTAGACTTGTAAAAATTGAAGTTTGGCCTCCACACCTAGTCACACTTTACACTTTTAGAACGCTGAGTGTGGTTATGGATCTCCAACCTTTAAAAATAGGATCATGGGTCCCCAATCTAGTTAACTAGGTGATTCTGAGTTCCTATGTCATGGAAATTGTTAATGCAGATATTCTTGAGCATTTAGTTATTGTTGGAGGATAGCTTTGTCATTTACCCTGTTGTTGGAGGATAGTTTTGTCATTTTACCTTTTAGTATCTTTGTATAAATACCTCTAGTACCTACCGTATTGAAGTGTGAAAATTGGGGATAATCATTTTCCCTCCAAAATTATCTTCTTCCTTTTCATTCCTGGATCTCCATTCTATATGGTATCAGAGCGTTATTGAAGCTTGCTACTATGGCGTCACTAGGCTCTTCTATTGGAGATCGTCGGGATCCAATTGGAGAAGAAACAAATTCGGTTTCCAGTCGGGTAATTACGCATCAAAGCAGTCCGTATTACCTTCATTATGGTGACAATACTGGTATGCAACTCATCTCTGTTATTCTCGGAGAGGACAACTATACGACATGGAATCGCGATGTAATCATGGCGCTCAGTGTGAAGAACAAGGAAGGATTCATAGATGGATTTATAATTGAACCAGTTATTGATGATCCATTATATAGCGTTTGGAGAAGATGTAACCATGTGGTGTCTTCGTGGATCATCAATTCTATCCCAAAGGAGCTTTATTCCAGCTAGAGAGATATGGATTGAGCTGAAAGATCGGTATAATCAGGGCAATGGTCCTCGAGTTTATGAATTGAAGAAACAGATCTCAAATATTTCTCAGAAAACAATTCTGTTAACTCATATTTTAATCGATTTAAAGGATTATGGGAAGAACTAGATAACTACAGACCTAACATCACTGGATCTGATTATAAACAAGAAGATCAAGTGATGCAATTTTTTATGGGATTAGATGAGCGATACTCTGCAGTTCGAGGTCAAATTTTACTGATGGATCCTCTACCTCCTCTGAATAAGATCTTTGCACTGATCTTACAAGATGGAAGGCAGAAGGAAGTGACTGGAAAGAAGCAACAGAGTTTTGAAGTATCTATGTTTGTAAATAATGTTGCTCAAGGATCTAGTAGAGGTCAGAGAAATGTTGGATTTATTCAAAATCAAAGGAAGGATAGGCCTATTTGCAGCTTCTGCGGATTGCTTGGGCATATAAAGGCAAAGTGCTTCAAAATAGTAGGATATCCTCCTGGACATAGATTTGCTAGAGGTAGATCTGTGATGGCCAATGCTGTTGGGCAATCGTCTACTGATGGTGATAAAAATGGAGTTATGAATTCCTTGTCTAGTTTAATCATTACTCCTGATCAATGCAAGCAAGTTCTGGCAATGCTAATGCCTCAGCTCCAAGGACAGGCAACTAATGGTTCTGGAACACAAGAGCAATCACAAACTCAAGATAAACTTACCAATAGTTATTCTGCACCAGATGCCTTCGTATTCACAGGTAACTATGCTTGTTCTCGCACCAAAATTGGTGCTGTTAGGTGGATCATGGACACCGGTGCTTGAGAACATATGGTGTGTTCCACTAGGCACTTGACTTCAATGTCTCACAAGATTAAGGCAGCAGTTAGATTGCCTAATGGTGACAGGGTTGAGGCTACTCATATTGGGACTGTGAAGTTGTCTGATTCCTTAGTTATGTCTGTTGTATTGGTGGTGCCTTGCTTCAAGTTTAATCTGATTTCAGCAAGTAGATTGACTCTGAAACATAATTGCTTTCTGATGTTTTTACATCAATTTTGTTTTGTGCAGGATCTTTCAACATGGAAGACGATTGGAATGGGCAAACTTGAAGATGGACTTGAAGATGGACTGTATGTGTTCCAATAGCCCATTCAGCCATTCAGTTCTGATTTTCGTCACACAGACACTCTTAAAAATGGCTTTCCTATTTCCCTTAATTCCAATTGCAATTCTATTTACAGCTTACATTGTAATAAAGCAAGATATCCATCTTGTAATTCAATAAGTACTCTTGATGTAAAAGCTGATATTGATCTATGGCATTGTCGTATGGGACATATTCCTGTTGCCAAGCTTTCTGTTTTGCGTAATTCAGTTCATGCCATCACTTACAATAAACATTTGCATTGTGCCACTTGTCCTATAGCTAAACAGCATAGGTTACCTTTTCCCAGAAGTGAAACTAAGACTTCAAAACAATTTGACATCATTCATTGCGATATATGGGGTCCCTATTCAATACCTTCGTTAGATGGCTCTAGGTATTTCCTCACTATTGTTGATGATTACACTAGAATGACTTGGACCTACTTGATGAGGGATAAATCACAGACTAGGCTTATCATTCAGTCCTTTTATCATCTGATTCTTACCCATTTTGAGTGCAAGATTAAAACCATTAGATCTGATAATGGTTCAGAATTTCACATGGCTGAATTTTTCCAATCCAATGGTATCCTTCACCAACTCAGCTGTGTTGAGACTTCGCAACAAAACGGCGTTGTTGAGAGGAAGCATCAGCATCTTCTTAATATAGCCAGAGCCATAAAGTTCCAAGCAAATTTACCTCATAAATTCTGGGGGGAAGCCATACTTGTTGCAACATATTTGATCAACAGAATACCTTCTTTTACCATTGCAAATAAAACTCCTTATGAAATGCTTCGGAAAGCAGCACCTTCTTATACTCACCTCAAGGTTTTTGGGTGTCTTTGTTATGCTTCAAGTATAAAGAGAAACCGTAATAAGTTCGATCCTAGAGCTATTCCTTGCATCTTCATTGGCTACCCTTATGGAATGAAAGCATTCAAATTATACAACCTTTTGACTCATTCTGTATTTTCATCTAGGGATGTTGTATTCCACGAAAACATTTTTCCATTCAATATCCAAAGTCTCTTGCTTCATTATCCAAATGTAATGAAAGTATGAATTTTGACTCACCTCCGTTTCCCAATCAAAGTTTTGATTTATCAGTTAACACACCTATTCTGCATACTACTAGTGATTCTACTCTTGTCAATTCTGTTTCCAATCAATCTGAGCCCCAACCTTCTGCTTCTACTCCTTCTTTGCCTCATGCTATTCCTATCAGACATTCCATTAGACCCAAAAGAGCCCCAGCCTACCTTAAAGACTATCACTGCAGTCTGTCTCAGGTTTCCATTTCATATTTCAAATCCATGGTGGAAGATCAGAAGGCTGGTAAGCAATATCCTCTTTCTGATTATCTGGACTATGGTAGATTGTCACTTGCATATAAACGGCATTCGTTTGCTTTATCTACTAATTATGAGCCCAGAACATATGAAGAGGCTGCAAAATGTCCAGATTGGTGTACAGCAATGGATAGTGAATATCAAGCGTTAGTCTCTAATAACAGTTGGACTGTAACACCTTTGCCTGAACACAGAAGGCCTCTTTCTTGCAAGTGGGTTTACAAGGTCAAACTTAATGCTGATGGGACTCAAGAGAGGAAGAAAGCTAGGTTGGTTGCTAAAGGCTTCAGGCAACAAGCCGGCCTGGATTATGAAGAGACTTTCTCCCCTGTTGTAAAGCTTGTAACTGTGAAGACATTGTTGGCTATTGCTGCTCATAAGTGTTGGTATCTTCACCAATTGGATATTAACAATGCCTTTCTCCATGGAGACCTTGATAAAGAAGTTTACATGTGGATACCAAAGGGATATGAGCAGCAGGGGGAGTGTGGAGAACAATTGCTGTGCAAATTAAACAAGTCTATTTACTGGTTGAAACGGCATCTAGGCAGTGGAATGCTAAACTCACCTGTTACATTGTTTCACAAAGTTTCAAGCAAAATCTAGATCGGATTATTCTTTGTTCACCAAGCAAACAGATGAATCATTCACTGTGTTACTTGTTTATGTGGATGATATAATTCTAGAGGGCAATGATCTGATATATATTGAACAATTCAAAAGGGAGTTGAATGAACATTTTAAATTGAAAGATTTGGGACTTTTGAGGTACTTTCTAGGGTTGGAAGTTGCAAGAACATCGAAGGGAATATTTATCAATCAACGAAAGTATGCATTAGACGTACTATCAGATGCTGTCTACCTTGGATCTAAGCCTGCAAAGCATCCTCTGCCTCAGAACTTGAAGCTAAGTAAGGATGAGAGAGAACCCGTTAAGGATGCAAGTATTTACAGAAGATTGATATGTAGGATTCTGTACTTAACCATTACCAGATCGGATTTATCCTATGCAGTTCAAATGCTTAACCAATTTCTTCAATTACCAAGGCAGCCACATCTTGAAGCTATCCATCATGTACTTAGATGCCTGAAGGGAACACCAGCACATGGCTTAATGTTTGAGAACAAGTTAGATCTTTTGCTTAAAGGTTTTTGTGATGCTGACTGGGCTGCATGTTCAGACACTAGAAGATCATTCACAGGCTATTGTGTGTTTCTAGGGAATTCACTGGTTTCCTGGAGATCAAAGAAGCAGCCTACTGTCTCCAGATCGTCTGCTGAATCAGAGTACATGTCTATGGCTGCAGCTATTTGTGAATTAAGCTGGCTGAAGAATGTTCTTGGAGATCTTGGTGTGAACCACAACAAAGCAGCTCTCCTTTTCTGTGACAGCAAATCAGCCATTCATATTGCTAGTAACCCGATTTTTCATGAGAGGACTAAGCATATAGAGATTGATTGCCATTTTGTGAGAGATAAGGTCCAAGCTGGAGAAGTTAAAATGATTCATGTGGCGTCTTAAGATCAGTTGGCAGACATTTTGACTAAACCATTAGGAGGAACTCAATTCAGGTCATTGATTGCCAAGATGGGAATCTTGAATGTGCATATTCCATCTTGAGGGAGAGTCTTGAGTATTTAGTTATTGTTGGAGGATAGCTTTGTCATTTACCCTATTGTTGGAGGATAGTTTTGTCATTTTACCTTTTAGTATCTTTGTATAAATACCTGTAGTACCTATCGTATTGAAGTGTGAAAATTGGGGATAATCATTTTCCCTCCAAAATTATCTTCTTCCTTTTCATTTCTGGATCTCCATTCTATAGATATAAAAGTGTTAAATTGGACAAGACGAGTCGCTCGACTTGCCCAACGCTCCTTTGAGCTTGCCCCTTGCTGGGCCAAGCCGAGCTGACTAGCGAGCCACAAGTTGTTGTTGTTGTTGTTGTTGTTGTTATTATTATTATTATTATTATTATTATTATTATTATTTGCAATAATTGTATTTTTGCTACTAAAAGTATAATTAAGACATAAATTTATTAAAAAAAGAGTGTAAAAGTAAAAAATTATAAATTTGGAAAACCATCATCCTTCATCCGGGCTTGGAACCCGTTACAATATGTAGGCGGGGTTAAAATTGCATACAAATGAATATTTCGTGCATAATTTTTTAAAGAAACACAAATATCATCGTGAAGTAACAAATATAAAAGTTAGCGTTCCAAAAAATCTGTGAACTTTATAATTGTTGAAAATCTTACCACTTGCACTAGACATCTTATCTGAAAATCGTCATCCTTAAATAGGTCCATACGTATCATCCGGGAATCATGAAATCATTTTCATACTATTCGCTAACAATTCGAACAATTTTTTTCTCGTTGATAGAATTTCTCCACCCTCATAATTAGCATAAACAATTCAAAAAGAAAGGCTCGATTAGTTCAACATTATATCACGATGCAGGACTTTACTAGAATACAAAATTGATGTTAGATAACTGCCTTATTTTCTTCAGGAATGGGTATGGGATGTCATGACTAATAAAGAGATAAATGATATTCCGAGCAAAATCATTGACCTCCTCATTAGTCATGAGGTCTCATACAATTTCAACCGATCAAAATAAGACAATTATATGTTGGTAGAGGATGCTATACACAAATAAATAGTCTCCTACTACATTTTTCCTCGCAGTCGTCGTGGATGATGGATGTTCATCAATAAATGTCTTCTTTCATTCAACTTCATGCTCATATTATCTTCGAAATTATAAAGACCATTTTAAAATAATGCTATTAGAATGTGATCAATAATCAGTTCATGAACTAGAACACAATAAAAGAATTCCACGATGAAGTACAGAAATAAATAAATAACATTAATCATGTCAAGATGATTGCTTAAACATTCTGCATATCAAATTAAATCAAAACATATCAAGCGATCAAAGTTCTCTCATTCTAAGAATTCCAGGCACCAATTATATTGATAGAAAACAAAGAATTAAAAGAAATCGCATTTAATGTCGAAGGATAATTAATTAAACGAATTTACAACTATTTAAAAATATAAATGATTTCTGAGAGTTGGTGCTTCGAACTTCCTTGAGTGTACAGAAAAATTTTCGGAGCAATAACCTAAATGTTCAAATGCATGTAAATGGAATTAGTTTATATATATATATATATATAAGATAATTAAATTACACGAAATACAACTATCGATTTTAAATTACATAAATGAATGTAAAAACATCCTAATTGTTGGTGAGGAGATTCTTACAGAAATCAACATCGATGGCATCTTAAAATCGGTAAGATTATAATGTAATAAGGAACGAAGAAATTTTTATTTAACATTAAGAAAAGGCAAAAAACATTTATTTCTTTTTTTAAAAAAAGGGTTTGTTGTAAATTTCTAATAAATTTATATCTCGAAAAATATCTTTAAAAGTCTCACCTTCTTCATCTAATTTTCTTTACTTTCTTGAATTCTCCTCCACCTTCTTGATATTTTTATTCGAATCAAGAATTCTCTGTTTACTTTCCTGGAAAATCGGATAGCAGGATAAGCAAACAATGGCAGGTGTGCGTAACAATTTGGTGGATTTAGTCTCACTTTTTCTCTCAATTCCCACCATAGAAGGGTGCTTTAAGAATTTACAAAAGAAAAACGTAGAAGAAAATAAAAGACAGTAAGAGAGAATATTGTTATCTTGTGGGCACTATATGAAGGGAGGGGAGAGGAGAGGAAGTAATAAGAAAAAAGGATCGATTAAAGAAAAAAATTAGCAACAGAATTGTAGATAAGAACAGGCAAAACCTGCCATTAGTTGATAAATAATTAAAATAAGGAACGAATAAGCCAAAAAGAAATAATATTATTTAAAGTTTGAGTTTCCATATGAAATCATCAAAATTATATTGAATTAAAAGACACGTTTAATGTTTATAAATGATTTAGTCAAGCATGAAGTAATTAAATGAATTTGCACTATTTAAAATATATAAATGATTTTCGAGTGCAGAAGCTTGGGACTTCCTTGTGTATTAATAAAATTATTTGGAGGGGCGATATCGATAAATGTTCAAATATTTGTAAATGGAATTAAATAATCGTATACATAAAAAATATTTTAAATGGAGTGAGTCGAATTTTTCACTTTTTGATGAAAAAGTGGCATGATACTTTTTAACAATATTATTGGGTTGGGTTGTCTGAGCCCTATTTTTTTAAAAATTCATTTCTTTCAAAACTTATTTTCAACCACGCATTCTCTGATAAAATAATATTAAACGTAAATCAAATTTTTTTTAAATTTTTAACTGCACATTCTCCAAAAATTTGTTGGCTAATTTAACTTATATGAAAAGATAAGAATAATTTTGTCACTTTTCTATTCTTTATATTGTTCCCATTTGTCTCCATAATAGATGGAGACATTAATTTTATCTATAAACGCAATAAGAAATACAAACAAAATAGAATGAGATTTTTTTATTATTTTTTTTAAGTGACAAAGTATGTCACTTTTAAATTTCAAAACATTAATTTAGATGCGAAACATTAAAAAAGTGTTACATCATTTTCCTTTATAATGTAAAGCAAAATTCTAACTCATATTCATATTTAAATTTTCTGAAATACATGCATCTCTTTAGTTTATCCAAAAGGAATTCAAATTATATGGTCTGTGATTTTCTTAAATTGGTGACAGAATATGTCACTTTTAAATTCTAGCACCTTAATTCATATGCAAAAGACAAATAAAGTGTTACAATATTTAAAATTTTAATTCTATAAAGTGTCACTTTGAATTCATGTATGCAATTCTATAATTGATCCAAAAAGAATTTAGATGAGATAGTTTGTGACTTTCTTAAAAAGAAAAAAAAAATGTGACAGGGAATGTCAATTTTCATGAAAAATAGGACCTATGGTCCATGAAAAATCACAAGTGAAAGTGCAAGAGAAAAATCACAAGTCCAAGAGAAAGAAGTCCACAAAAAATTTCAAAGCCGGGAGGATGAGAAAAAAATCTCTCAGGTCCAAGTTCGAAAAATTCCAAGAACATCAAAGTCAAACAAGCTCAAGCCAACTTCAGAAGATCAAAATCAAAGGAAATTCAAACCCCAAGTCCCGAAGTACAAATCCAAGTCCTTGTACACGCAATAATTATAAGTTTAAATCCAACTCTGAATGTTTCTTTACCTGCAGTTTTCTTTGGCGATATGACTTCAAGATCCTTAGGGAAGAGATTTCTGCAACTTTAGTTTGCATAACAAACGGATGTCCTCAAATACAACTAAAAACATGAGTTTAAACATTATAATTATTGCACTTATAATATATGTAAGTAAGTAATCAATCATTCTGAATTAGACTGCAACTTTTGTGCACTTTGAAAATTCATTATAATCCATTATATAAGTTGAATATATCCCAAAAACAGGGCATAAAAATATTTGTGATAAAATGATGATGTATCACCATTAGAATTGGAAACTCATTGCTTTTAGTTGACTGAAAAATTGATGAATTCATATCTACCCTTGAAATGTGGGAGTGTCATTGCTTTCACAAGTGATAAAAAATGAAAGTATACACCATAGACTTAAATAAGGCAACTACTACTATGGGAAATCAGCTTTCAACGGATGGACGGGACTTCCCGTGCAGAGGCAGTGTAAGCATGAGTGAGAATTAACTCAAAAAAATTATGAAGTGACAATTGAAAAAAATGTATAGCCTACCATTTGTTAGTAGAAGAGTTTGAATTGACAATGTCACATACATTGTTTGTTGAGTACAATGTGATTTTGATACGATGAACTCCAAGATCGAGCATGATCCAATATTTGGGGGGGTTGTATTCCTAGCATATTATCTTCCCAACAAAGGAGTTGTGAGGATATCATTGTCTGTGAATTACATTCGAATACGTTATGAGTCATAGAAAATTTTCTACAAAGATAGAATGGTAGAAAACCCTTGTACTAATTTCAAAAATACAAGGATAATTCACAAAGGTGACATACCCTAAACCAAAAGTAATTAAAATGGGAGTAAAAGTCAATTATTGCATGTGTCAGAATAATATTAAAGAGATATGTGAAGAATATTTAAAATGTTAAATTGCACTATAGTAGATACTTGTTAAGCCCACAAGGCATACACTGTTGTGAATTGAATATCCAATGCAATTATTCAAAATTCGCCAGTTGATAAGTGTAGTTTATACACTTATTTGGGGTCATAAATCATGATATTTTATTATCTTTTAGATTAAATTCTAGTTAATTTATGTTATATTGTGTTTTATAGGAAAAACTTTATTTTTAATGAAGAATTGGAGAAAAGAATGTAAAAGTGACAAAAATGACAAAATTCAAAGATGAAATCTTGTAAAGAAAATTATACATTAAATGGGACGCAGTTAAATGAGCCTCAATAGATTTGCATTGAAAATTTTAATTGGGCTTCAATTATATATATATTCATGGAGAGGAAGTAGAAAAAAAAAACTTGGAAACAGAGGAGAAAACGGCTCTGGAAAGAAACAAAGAGAAGAAAAAGAGAGAGAAAAGAGAAGAACAAGATAAAAAGAAAGAGGGAAAAGTCAAAGTAGGAGGCTGGGAGAGAAAAAAATACACGTAGAAAGAAAGAAAAGAGGAAGAGAAAAGAAACGAAACTGCAAACACTAGAAATTTTTACGTTTCGTCAATTTTCGCAGATATTTTTTCACTTTTGAATGTTTTTATTTTTACAGTATGAATAACTAATTTTTATATTAGAGAAAATAATTTAGTCAACCTTTATTTTTTTTATTCAAGATTTCTGTGATTTATTGATTTATGCTTTAATTTTAATATGCGTTTACTGCATTAAATTAC
>OU503039.1:6074314-6088800 GCA_912172775.2 Fraxinus pennsylvanica | reverse complement strand
AAATTAATAATTTTTTTCTTATTAAATCTTATTAGTTGAACAATTTAGAGTTTATTTATGTTTATTAGTTGTATTTTTTTCAATTTTTTCTTGTATAATCTCTTAGTAGTTAGTATGGAAAGTCAAGCAACTGATTATTACATTAAATAGTTGGTAAGTATTATCAATACTTTAAAATATTTTATCTTTATTACTTCTAATTTATATTTCATTTTTATGTAGACTTGAATGTTTGAAGCAAATAAATTATTGATATGAATTATCGAAATTTTATTAATAATATTTAATTTTTCGTATTTGTATTTGACAACTTATTATTTATATGTTATTAAATTAGATTACGTTAATTTGTAAAAGTTAAGATTGAACTTTGTATTTATATCTACTTTTTGTTATTAATATTAGTATCTACTTTCAGGTGTATTTATGTAGTATTATTTTAAATGTTCAAAAATTTAATTATAGTACGCAACCGAACAGAACCGAACCGAACCCTAACGGTTCCAAAATTATATTTGGAACCGACGGTTCCATTTACTAAATACCCGAAAATTTTTGGAACCGAAAAAAATCGAACCGAACAGACTCGCGCCCACCCCTAGTATTGGCGCCATCGAATCAGCAGCAGGAGCGAAGGGAAATAAACGAAGGAGACTTGCCAGTCTCAATGTTCTTGACGCCCATAGTCGCGCCTGTGCGTTCCAGTATTGTGTATCCAGATTTTGGGGTAAATAATTTTCAGAAAAGGTATAGTGGATCAATTTGATGAGCAACACACTCCAATTCTACGGACTACCTCATGAAAATTCGAACACACATATCTCCAGATTTCTCAGAAATTGTAAGAAGTTCCACGCTCCGGGGATTAATGAACATGCTATTAAGTTGCGACTATTTTCATATACACTGAGAGATTCTGCATTTCAGTGGTTAGACGCCGAACCTCATGGAAGCATTACTACATGGGAAGAACTAATCAGAAAATTCTGCAACAAATTCTTCCCACCGGCGAAAGTAGCTAAAATCATATTGAAAATTCAAACTTTCCAACAGAAAGATCGAGAGAGCTATCATGAAGCATGAAACAGATTCAAAGAGCTGATACGAAAGTGTCCAAATCATGGAATCATAATAGGTAATCAAGTGTAGTACTTCTACACCGGACTCTCACCACTGTCAAAATCTCAGGAGGACTCGTCTGCTGGTGGATCGATCATAGGAAAATCAGTACAATAAACTTTGGATTTATTTGAGTTAATTGCCACTACACATTTAATGTTTTCATCAGAAAAAGTTGTACCACCTAGAGCATCTGGAATGTATAAATTAGATAGTACAGCATCACCAACGCGCTGATAGTAGCTTTGACAAAGTAGGTAGAGTTGTTGGTGAAATCACAAACGAGATGAGCATATACAATGATAGGTGGTCCATCATGTGAAAATTGTGGAGCTAAACATTTGACAGAAAATTCTATGTCTATGGGCTTTCCCGAAGAACAGGTCAACTTCATTCAGAATGGCTCCCGCAACTTTAACCCATATTCACAAACATATAACCTAGACAGCACCCGAATTTCAAATGGTCAGATAATCAACAAGGGAATGATTCAAATAATGCCCAACAGGAGAACAAACCAAGTTCGGGAGAGATGTTTCATCAATATGTGTAGAAAATAGACAAAGTATTCCAACAGATTGATACTAATTTTCAAAATCAGCAAGCATCTATTAAGAAGTTGGAGACACAGATTGGTCAGATAGCTCAACAACTTGCATAACATTCACAGGGATCATTGCCAAACAATACAATGATAATTCCTAAATAGCGAAAAGAGGACCAGGAAGGTGTTGATAAAGTTATAATGGAGGAAAAATCTACACCCGCCTCAATAGAGAATGAAGAAAGTACAAAAGCATCTACTATCAATGCACCAAGTCCAGTTAAGGCTTCCATGCCTCCCATTCATTTTCCTCATAAGCTCAAGAAGAACAAACAAGACACAAAATTTAAAAATTTTCTTGATGTTCTCAAGAAGCTCCAGATCAATATTCCGTTGATTGATAAGATATTACAAATTCCAAACTACACAAAATTACAAAGAAAAGAAAGCTTTCAGAGTTTGAAATTGCCTCTCAAGTTGAAAGATCCAGGGAGTTTTACTTTCCCTATTTTAATTGGAAATTCTTGTGCTATTAATACATCTTGTGACACGAGTGCTGGTATAAATCTAATGTCATATTCTATTTATAGAAAATTGGGATTGGGAGAAGTCAAATAGCATCAATAAAGCTACAACTAGCTAATACAATAATTTCAAAGCCATGTGGCAAAGTTGAGGATGCGCTCATAAAAGCAGGAAATTTAATATTTTTGGTGGACTTCATTGTGCTAGAATACCAGAAGATCGAGACATTCCAATTATATTAGGTTGGTCATTCTTAGCATCGGATCGAACTCTAATTAACATGGAGAATGGTGAGCTAATATTAAGGGTGGAAAACAAGCAATAGATATTTAATATTTATACCCCATCTGAGAAACCTTCCAACAAAAATAATTACTATAGAATTGACGAAAAAGAGCCACCTGATCAACGAAACTGTCAGAATAGAAAATCAAATTTTGGTGAACTTCTTGGTAGAAATGAAAATGGAAATATCAAAATATGGAGAGGAAAAAAGGGGGTGCATAAATGAAAATTGCACAAAGTGCAATGATGGCATAACTTGGTTCGAGCCACCATGATCAAACACGGCACAATATAACATAAAGGTGTACTTACAAAATACAATATAACATAAATTAGGTAGAATTTTATCCAAAAAAGATAAAATATAATGATTTAGGACATCAAATAAGTGTAAAAATTACACTTATCATACCCCCAAAATTTGAATCATTGTTTGTTCTCAAATAAAACTAAAACCTAACAAACACACAAACAAACAAACAAGCAATGCTAATTACCTAATTGGTTGCAGTCAAACAAGTAAAACAACAAGATTTAGCTAGTTAACCTGACTTTTTATCTCGAGATTGAACACATGATAACAAATATATGCACAGTTTCAAAATCACAATACAAAAATTAAAATCCACTTTTCCAATGTAAAATTGACATGTGTGTGTGAAGAATTAAGTATAGTATTATGAATTCCTAAACTATTTCAATTCCCGACCCTCAATGGTCAAATATGTTCTTTCATCACTCGTAAGACTCACACACCTCCAAACTTATTTTTTTCACTATTTTCCAGTGTGTAAACTAAAATTGAATTTTTTTACTTTCCTCACCTATCTAGTTTGGCAAAATTTCACCAATTGCAGTTCCACATTTCAATAAACAATGATTCTCAATTAAATATGATTGCTTCAATCTCTAAAACTTAACGAAGCTGACAATCTCTTATCAAAAGTCGAATTTTCTTAGACAAGTATTTGGGAGTTAACCAAGACAAGTCGTCTGTTTTATGCACCTGCCTTTTCTGAATTTTTTTTTTTTTTTGAATTTTTTTCTTACAAACTTTCAATCGATGACTCCCAAATCAGATGACCATAGGGTACCAGGTTTTAAAGACATTTGCAGGCTTAATTGCTCGAGTCATAAAGGCTACAAATAGAAATTTTCTAATAAAATATTTTTTTTTTATGTTTTGATTAATGCAATGCCCCTTATTTAACACCAATTCAAGTAAAACGACATCTAATTTGAGATTTTCACCCAATTGCATCATATTGACCTTAGACAATCCATACAAGATTTTAATTTCGCACATGGAATCCCTATTTATCTCACCATCTTCCTATAACAGTGAAATCTCCCCAACTATTCCAAGAATGTAAAATTTAGTGGTTTTGGGTTTAGTATCTATGGTCCACTATTCAACTTTTGCAATTATGAAATCAACTCGTTCCTACACAATGCTTAACTTAATTCATGTGCTCCATATAAATCAAAATTTTATATGAAAAAGTAAAAATTAATTTAAGCATGTAACTTGTTCACTATTCATAGATCAACTCATGATTCAATATATTCATCATTACCACCAAGCCAACTAACTCACACAAGCATACAAAAAGATTTTTTTTTTTGAATTTTTTTTTTACTAAAGCAATAAAAGCACAGAAAAATGAAAACTCATATTTTTCACCTCCAAATTTAAACTAGACATTGTTCTAAATGTCTTTAATCTTAAATCTGCATATGAATGGGTGGGGAAGAAAGTGAAGAAAAAACTCCCCGATATGGCTTGTAATTCAATGGCTAGCTTTCCTATTGCTCACATGGCTCCTTGGTAAATATTGATTTAAATGTTACACGACGTCTGTTCCTGAAAAATCAAATAAAGTATTAAAATCAAATAATTGGAACAAATGTTACTTAACTCTAACATTTAATAAACTAACTAACATATCAAAGATATAAGGGAAAACTGGGTATGGATGATGAGTCACAAATAAAGTTAAAATAAACTAAACTATCATAAAACTCAAAAACTGAATAAATAAAAAGGAAAAAAAAAGCTTGGGTGCCTCCCAAGAAGCACTTCTTTAACGTCATTAGCTTGACTTTGTGTCGCGATTATTCTGGGACGGCTAGTTCAAGGGTTTCTTCAGCGGTAGGAAAATTCTCTACGTAGTGTTTGATGCGTTGTCCATTAACCTTGAAATTTCCCTTTGTTGGGTTGCGTAATTCAATTGTACCGTAGGAAAACACTTGGGATACCGTGAAAGGTCCAGACCACCTTGATTTCAATTTTCCTAGGAACAGCTTAACTCTCGATTTGTACAAGAGCACTCGATCTCCCACTCTGCAAATTCGTTGTCGAATATTCTTGTCATGCCACTGCTTCATCTTTTCTTTGTAGATGGATGCATTCTTATAAGCTTCTCTTCTAAATTCTTCCAATTCGTGAAGCTGTAATATTCTTGTTTCTCCGGCCTTTTCTAAGTACATGTTCAATTGCTTCAATGCCNGTGATAGGGTGTGGCTATTCGATGTTGTACCCCGTATTTAGCAAGCACCGCCTGGAATAACCTATTGCGGAAGTGAGTTCCACCATCACTTATGATGGCTCTTAGAGATCCATAGTGGTTGAAAATATTTTTCTTTATAAAATCTACCACTACCCTCGCATCATTTATGTGTAATGCCTTCGCTTTCACCCATTTGGAAACGTAGTCCACTGCCACAGGATATATCGATTGTTATAGGACGACGAAAAATGTCCCATAAAATCAATTCCCCATACATCAAATAGTTCCCCCTCCAAAATGTTGTTTAGTGGCATCTCGTGACGAGCCAATATGTTACATGTTCTTTAACGCTTGTCACAAGATCTACAGAAACTGTGGCAGTCCTTAAATAATGTTGGCCAAAAGATATCGCTTTGAAGCACCTTCGTTGCTGTTTTAGTTGGGACAAAATGTCCTCCATAAGCTGAAGAATGAACCCGTGAAATGATCAGTTTCATCTCATCCTCTAGCACGCATCTCCTGATAATCTGGTTTGCCCCTCTTCTGCATAAATTTGGGTCATCCCAATAATAGAATTTTGCTTCATGGAAAATTTTCTTCTTCTGTTGATAGGTGAAATCTGGATCCACAAACCCATTCGCTAAGTAGTTAACAATGTCTGCGTACCAAGGAGCCTTTTCCAATTGCAATAATTGCTCATCAGGAAAAACTTCATTGATATCCACATCATCCAACTCTTTCAACTGCTCTATCCTCGATAAGTGATCTTTTTTTTGTGAAATGAGGGTGGCACCTCCAAAAGTTTATTGAAATACCCTCACTTATGGCAGAGGAAAATCGTGGTTACAAATGAAAAGAAAGCCATAATGAGGAAGACTACTTCCCTTACAAAGCATAATAAACTAAAGGCTACAAAAAAATACTTTTCACAACAAAACAAACTACATCAACGTCTAATGGAAGGATTTCTTGCCGATCCGTGTATAAGATGCCACGAAGTAAATAAGGGTCTTCAACGCCATGAGAGAACTCAGTCGAAACACCATTACATGTTATTTTAGCCAGGAGATCCGCCGCAATGTTAGCCTCTCGAAACACATGATTTACCTTTGCTTTAAGTAGCTGGATCTGATCCATGATTTCTTCCCAGTAATCCCACAACCACCATAAGGAGCAAGCGCCTTTTTTGACCCAATTAACCAGTACCATTGAATCAGTTTCTACCATGATATTTTCAATGCCTAGGTCCCTACACATACGGAGACCATCGAGAAAAGCACGAGCTTCCGATACCATGTTGGTACCTGAGCCGTAGAAATGTGAAAAAGCAGCCCAACACGTTCCTTTTGAGTCACGGATCAGACCACCTCCACCGGCCACGCCGGGATTACCTTTAGAGACCCATCCACATTCAGTTTTAATTGATTTCCTATAGGTCTCTTCCAGCTGATCAGTTGAGTTTTTGGTTGTTTGAGGACAGGCATCGGGCAGTTCAACGATCGCATGTAGTACATGTCATGTTTTGAAACTTCTTTGATTTGGTTACTCAACTGAGATAACAAAGACTTGATTGCCCAGACGACTTTCTGCCAAATGATAGAGTAGCCTTCCATTCAGGCTCCACATTTGCATTTCCATAGCGCCCATGTAATAATAAGAAGAGCAACGCCCCGAAGATTTATGAGTAGTGATGAGCTAGATACCTTGGACCACAATAAAGTCATTATAGTTTTCCAGTTAGAAGTGTTTGGAAGGGAGAGATGGAAATGGTTAGCAAAGTAATTCCACACTTTTGTAGCCACTTCCCCACTACACAAAACATGATCAATGGTCTCCACCGAAGGGTCTTCACAACATTCACATTTAGAGGCCAGCAAGATCCCAATAGTTTGGATCACCTTATCTACTGGTAAGCAATTCAGTTGAGCTCTCCATGAGACAAAGGATATTCTCGTTGGGACTATTTTGTGCCACAGCCAACGCCTCCAAGCACAAAGTCTCCACTTTTTTCGGATTAATTCCCAGGCTAACTTGGTAGAGAATACACCATCTTTACTGGATTTCCAGATGTAAATGTCACGTTCCCCACTTAATTTAATATGCACACTTTCAATTGAGATAACATGATGTTCGTCCACTAATTCCCTTAGCTGTGTGCCATTCCAGTTTCCATTAGTGTAAGGAGTTCTCTTATTTGTGCCTGTGGTTCTTTAACCTGAAGACCAGCTTCGGCCAAACATTGAGATCCTAGCCAATTATCATACCAGAAACTTGATGAGCCATCACGTACCCGACAGAATGAATTTTGTCTCACAGTCAACAATGTCGATGCTACGCCTTTCCAAAAACGAGATTGTGTTGGGGACGTTTTTAATAGATTATTTTTCATGTGTTTGGATCTAAAAAAATCAGCCCAAAAGGAGTTGCCTACCATGAATTTCCAAGCAAACTTCATAAATAAAGCTTCTTGCACTTCGTAGAAATCTCAAAATCCCAAACCGCCCTCCTCCACCGTGTAACATACCCTCCTCCAGGAAACCTACTTTCTTCTCTTAGAGCCATCACTAGCATTCCAGAGAAAAGATGAGAAAACTCTGTTCAGTTTGAGATAAATACCTCTAGGCATGTTCAAAACTAAGAGAATATGGATAGGCATACTATTCAGGACATGTTTAATCAGAATAATTTTTCCCCCAAAGGATAGGAGGTGTCTCTTCTAGCCAGCCAATTTCTTTTGAATTTTTTCAATTATGGGATCAAACATGTGTTTCGTTAATCTCCCCATATAAAGAGGCACTAGCAAATATGTATAAGGCCAAGCCCCTTCTTTAAACCCCGAAGAGGCCAGGATATTTCCTTTCCGAGCAACAGAGGTGTGTTTAGAGAAGAATATAGAGGATTTTATGGAATTTATAAGTTGTCCAGACTTCACCTCATAAGCTTTAATAACATTACGCAAATGACCCGTCGATTGTTTATTTCCATTTGAGAAAATAAGCAAATCATCAGCGTAGAATAAATGAATTACCACCATACCACCGGAGTAAAAAGGTTGAATTAGCTTTGTGTCTACGGCTTGGTTGATCATTCTAGATAGAAGTTCTTGTGCCACAATAAACAGATACAGAGATGAAGGATCCCCTTAGAGAATAGAAGGCTTAAAGAAACCCCATGTTGTGCCGTTAAGCATAATGGAATAGCATGGAGAGGATATGCAGTTGAAAACTAAATTCCTCCACTGATTGGAGAAGCCGAGCTTTCGCAAGCACATCAAAAGAAATTGCCAATTTACCCTGTCACATGCTTTAGCCATATCTATCTTCATAACAATATTTTCGCCCCTTACCTTTTTATGGATGTTGTGGACTATTTCCTGAGTAATGGATATATTATCAAAGATGCTTCTGCAGTGAATAAAAGCCAATTGTTCTCTAGAAATAAGTCGGTCTAGAAGTGAGGCCATTCTGGCCACCATAATTTTGGTTAAAACCTTATACACCACCGCGCATAAACTAATAGGCCTGAAATGAGCAAAGCTGTTTGGAGATTCTACCTTTGGAATGAGCACTATATTGGTTGCGCCTAAGGACGTAGTAAGAGGTTGTCCCTCAAAGAACTCCTTAGCTACTGCATGGAGATCCTCCGTATAATTTCCCATGCATTGATAAAAAAAACTTGCACTAAAACCGTCTGGACCTGGGCTGCTATCCATCGAGATGGACCAAAGGGCCTCTTTCACCTCTTCTAAAGCTGGCGGTTTGCATAAGGACTGATTATCATCCTCTGTAACCATCAATGTCAACAATTCCATATCAAGTTCTTCCAAAGTTATAGGTGACACGATCAGCAGCTCCTGGAAAAATTCTACAGCACCCTCGTGCACCTCCTCAGCTGACCGCAAGACAGTCCTATTCTTAAGTACCATGTGATCAATTAATTGGCTCTATTTTTTATTTTTTACCGAAGCATGAAAGAACTTAGTATTTTCGTCCCCCTCTTGAAGCCATTTTATGCGTGATTTTTGCCGTCACAAAATTTCCTCCCTTTCGAGCCAAACTGCGTATTGGTTACGACAATCCAAGAGGTCCTTTTTTGTTTCCTCTGAGAAATATTCCATTAAGGAATTTTCCGGATGAACCAGCTTGTCTTCAAAGAAACTTATTTCTTGTTGCACCTGTCCAAAGACCTCCTTATTCCAAGACTTTAGAGTACTCTTCAATGTCTGGAGTTTATGCCCTAGACAGACCATGGGGGGCCCAGCCACATTGACCTCCCATATTCCCTTAACCAACGGCAAGAAATCTTTGTACAAACACCACATATGAAGGAAGCGAAAAGGCCGGGGGCATGGCTTGTTTGAGCTATCTTTACATCTTAGTACCATCAGACAGTGATCCGATGATGTCCGATCCAAATATGATAGAGGGGCTGATGGGCACTGATCCTTGAAATTCTGGTTCACCAATATAAGTCTAGGCGAGCCTATATACGCCGAGTACCCTATCTACCATTGCACCATGATAGTTTGGGTCCATCAAAGAGAATATCCATCAGGCCGGTTTCATGAATGAATGCGTTGAACTCCCTTATAGCCAATGAAGATGGGATCAGACCTCCTAGTTTTTCCTCATTAGACCGAACAATGTTAAAATCTCCTCCTACCATCCAACCCGCATTCCCACAGTCTAATGTTTTCAATTGCTCCCACAAGTCCCTTCTACGCCTCTAATAACAACTGGTGTAAACAAAATAGGCGAGGACTCGGCTGGAACCCATCGAAAACCATCCAGAAATAGCTTGCTAAGATGTATTAATCAACAAAAAATTCACTCCTTAACCCAGAACATCCACAGCTTACTTCTTTCCCCCACGTTAGAGATGTAATTCGGAAATCTCATGCATTTAGCCCAATTGGCAATTTTTTCACTAGGAACAAACGGCTCCATAAGAACTAAGATAGAAGGGTTGTAATGATTTCTAATTTCTGTTAACCTTCGATTTGAAGATATGACTCTTCTAACATTCCATACAATGATATTCATTAGTAATAAGATTTTTTTGACCTAGTGGTGATACCCAACGTTACTGTCTTTCTGTTATTTCCCCTCCCGCTCTTCATTAGGGCTGACAAAATGTGATCTGTATCATAGTTAAGAATATTTAACTCAGGCAGTTCGTTGTCATACTCATCCTCTGAGTTCGTCTGAAACTTCGACACCTGTCTATTATTCTGTAAATCTCCTATGTTCAAATTAATTGGGGGAAGAGGTTGATCTCTGATAACTAAGTCTGATATATTCTCTATGACATCCATCACAAGGATTTCCTGAACAAAATCAGTATCTCCCCTCAATATTGCTTGTTCCAGTACAGTGTCCTGTGATTCCCTATAAACCTCAATAGGAGCTTCAGTTTCTGGATCACCAATACCACCATTTGTCATCGCCTCATAAATATTATTTCCAACCAAGATTGCTTCTGTAAAATCAGTTCCAGTAGTCTGGGGACTTTCCGTCCTAATTTGATCCCCTACATTGTTTAAATTCATGGCAATAAATCCGTCGTTATCTGCGAACAATATCGAATCCGATGGCATCACAATTTCTCGCCTCCTCAGCCTTTCTTTCTTCTCTTCGTATCTATTGGCTGGTTTATCCATATGGGTTCCCCCAGTTGGTGTCAATTCTTTGTCTGTTTCTTTTCTTTGCCACATTTTCCTCAACGGTTTCGTAAAGGTTTCCATTTTATTCATTCCTTTAGATTCCTTCTTCCTATAGTATATGTTCTCCAAATGCCCCTAAGCTCTACACCAGTTACAGAACATAGGAAATTTTTCATATATAACTTGCTGGTGACGGCTAGACGAATGGAACAGAATGCCCAACCAAAAGGATTCAACCAGAGGTTTTGATATGTCCTTCTCCGCACATACCCGAGCTCCATCAATACGAGAGGCACATGCCGTGAAATCTCGCTTCAAAAAACATCCAAATGCACTGGTAATGATGCGCAACATGGATTCATGGTAAAAGTGATGGGGCAAACCTGGGAGAAAAACCCATACTGAAACCAATGGGGACTTTTGGTCCTCATCGAAATCTTGGGACCAGATACACAACATGTATGGCGAGCTGTCAATATCTATAGACTCCCTCGTACATGTAATCCCAAAATCCTCTTCTGACGTGAAACGGATGAATACATTTTGAGGTCGCTGCATGGTGCTAACGGAAAAGAAGCCCTTAATACCCCATCGAGACTTTATGAAAAGTCGAATCTGATCCAACGTGGGTCTTCTTTTCATAAATTTTAAAACGACAGAGAATCGAAAAGGAGATGCCGCCAACTCCAGTTCAGTTTTTGAAAAGTGAAACCATATGGAACCCTCATTATCCTTTGGTTGTCTCATGTCAATCTTCACCTCCAGGATAGGTTGAGGTCTGGCCTGAACCATAGAAGCGTAAGTCGCAGTCCCCCCCATCGCCTTTGCAGGTGGGCAAGGAGCCCCCGCCATTCAGGGCCGCTGTACAGCGCAGTTAGGGTGAGTACTAGAGAGAGAGAAAAAAAATTTCAGCTGCTCCTCGATATGTGATCCACTACCTGGTTTTCTCTCTCCTTTTTATCACGAATTTCAATGTCAAACTCTTACAGTAACAAAACCTACCAAATCAAATGGGTTTGACATCTTTCTTCTCGAACAAATACTTGAAAGTTGAATGGTCTGTGTAGACTACCACCTTTGAACCAATCAGATAAGAATGAAATTTCAACGTCGAACTCTTGCAGTAACTGAACCCATCGAATCAACCTGGGTTTAGGATCTTTCTTCTCGAATAAATACTTCAAAACTGAATGGTCTGTCTAGACTATCACCTTTGAACCAATCAGATAAGAATGAAATTTGTCGAAGGCAAATACTATGCTGGAATTTCTATTTTAGTTGTGGCATAGTTGATCTGAGCATCTATCAAAGTTTTGCTAGCATATTAGATGACATGCAAGACATTTCCCTTTCGTTGACCTAGCACTGTTCTCACTGCGAAATCACTGGCATCACACATGAGCTCGAAAGGTAGTTCCCAATCTGGTGCCACTATAACATGTGCAGATGTTAACTTTTCATTCAAAGTGTTAAAAGCATTTAAACATTCATCAGAAAAGATAAATGGCACATCCTTCTCTAGTAGATTGCACAAAGGTTTTGTAATCTTTAAGAAGTCCTGGATGAATCGTCTGTAAATCCCCGCATGCCCCAAAAAGCTTCCAATCCCTTTGACTGGGTAGGTAGCTGTAATTTTTCAATCACATGTATCTTTGCTTTGTCGACCTCGATACCCTGTGAAGAAATTCGATGTCCCAGCACTATTCTCTCTTTCACCATAAAGTGGCACTTCTTCCAATTAAGCACCAAATTCTTCTCTGCACACCTTTGTAGTACAAGTGATAAACGTTCCAAGTAGTCATCAAATGAATCTCCAAATACTAAAGAGTCATTCATGAATACCTCGATGTATGTTTTCACCATATCAGAGAATATGGCCATTATACATCGCTAAAAGGTCGTTGCACAGACCAAAAGGCATTCTTCTAAATGCAAAAGTACCGTAGGGACATGTGAATGTTGTTTTTTCTGGTCTTCTAGAGCAATGGCTATATGATTGTACCCTGAATATCCATCTAGAAAACAATAACGAGAATGACCTGCTAACCTATCCAACATATGTTCAACGAAGGGCAATGGGAAATGATCTTTTCTGGTGGCATTATTTAGCTTCATGTAATCTATACACACTCTCCATCCCGTTACTAAGCATGTTGGTATCAATTCATTCATCTCTACTGTAATTTTACCATTTTTAGGCACCACATGTACTAGACTCACCCAAGAACTATCTGAAATCATTGTTCTCATTCTTTTCCACCGTAATTCCACCCTTTTTAGGCACCATATGGACTTGACTGACCCAAGAAGTATGTGAAATGGGGTAGATAATTCCTGGATCGAGCAATTTCAACACTTCTTTTCTCACTATTTTCTTCAAGATTGGATTTAATCTGCGTCGACCTTCCACGGATGGCTTAGACTCGTCCTCCATTAATATTTTATGTACATGAAGAGTAGGATTGAGTCCTCGAATATAAGCTATGATCCATCCAATTGCAGTCTTGTGCTTCTAGAGTATCTCCAATAACTTATCTTCCTCCTCCTCTGTCATGTCATTAGCAATGATCACTGAAGTATTGTAGAGTCTCCCAAATATGCATAACAGAGATGGGATGGTGGGCGTTTTAACTCAAGAGTTGGGGCCCTCTCCACTGAAGGCACAAGTGGTGTGGGATTGGAACCAAGAGACTCATATTGCCAATGTCTCTTTCCAATCGGTTATTCAACCAAATGTACAGTACATTCTGTTCTCTCTGCATTTGTTACCTTTGATAGAATGGCTGAATGTGCTACTTCAAATGTATTGGCCACAAGCTCATCAAGAACATCCACTTGGCAAAAACTATCTAAAGTTAATAGGTATTTCATTGCGTTGAACACATTGAATATAACATGTTCATTGTCAACTCAAAGAATCATTTTTCAGTCATAAACATCAATAAGTGCTCTCTCGGTAGCCAAGAGAGGTCTTTTCAAGATTAACTGAATATTTGAATCTTCTTCCATGTCCAAGATAAGGAAATCTATCGAGAAGATGAACTTATCAACCTTGACTACCATATCTTCAATAATTCCCTTTAGTCTTTTGATAAACCTATAAGCCAGTTGCAATTAGATTGTTGTAGATTTAGCTTCTCCCAATCCAAAAGATTGGTAAACAGATAGTGACATTAAGTTAACACTAGCACTTAAATCACATAAAGAATGCTCAAAATAATTAGAACCAATAGTGCACAGTATAGTAAAGCTCCCTGTGTCCTTTAGCTAAGAGAATTGCACTGCATTCCTCGTTCGGGCAGACGGTTTCATGTTCTTCCAGCTTCCTCTTGTTGGACAAAATTTCTTTTAGAAATTTTGCATAACTTGGCATTTGTGCTATTACACCTACAAAAGGGTTGTTTATGTGCAATTTCTTGAAAACATCCACAAATTTGGCAAATTACTTGTTTAACATCTTTTTCTGCAACCGTTGAGGAAAGAGAATTCCTGTCACATAAGCTTTTATGGGACTTGGTGCCCTTATGGTAGATTTTTCTTTTCTCTCTTCCTCCTCTTTTGCAACTGGTGCATAAAAACCTCTTTATGAGCATCTTCAACTTCTATCACTTTGTCTTTTTTATCTAGGCTCTTCACATGTATCTCTGACTATTGTACTCCACTTTTAGTTGTAATGCTTGCACTTGCTCCTTTGGATTTATCATTGCATTACCTGGTAATGTCCCTCATGGGCGTTCTACAAACTGTTGAGTTATCTGACCAATTTGTGTCTCCAACTTCTTGCTAGATACTTGCTGATTTTGAAAATTAGTATCAATATGTTGGAATACCTTGTCTATTT
>OU503039.1:6029243-6074214 GCA_912172775.2 Fraxinus pennsylvanica | reverse complement strand
TGATATCCACATCATCTGTGTCTTTTAGATTAGGAGGTAGTTTTTTTAAGAGAATTGCACTGCATTCCTCGTTCAAGCAAACCGTCTCATGTTCTTCCAGCTTTCTCTTGTTGGACAGAATTTTTTTCAAAATATTTTGCATAACTGGGCATTTGTGCTATTGCATCTGCAAAATGGATGTTTATGTGCAATTTCTTGAAAACCTCCACAAATTTGGCAAATTGTTTGTCTAACTTCTTTTTCTGCAACCATTGAAGAAAGATGATTTGTGGCACGTAAATTTTTATGGGACTTGATGTTCTTACTGTAGATTTTTCTTCTCTCTTCCTCCTCCTTTGCAACTGGTACACCTTTTTCCTCTTTATGAGCCTCTTCAACATCTATCACTTTGCCTTTTCTGTTCGACCTCTTCACATGTATCTTTGACAATTGTACTCCACTTCTAGTTGTAATAGTTTGCACTTGCTCATTTGAATTTATCATTGTATTGCTTGGCAATGTCCTTTGTGGGCGTTCTGCAAGTTGTTGAGTTATCTGACCAATTTGTGTCTCCAACTTCTTGATCGATACCTGCTACTTCTAAAAATTTGTGTCAATTTGCTGGAACACTTTGTCTATTTTCTGCATATACTGATTGAACATCTTCCCCAAACTAGGTTTTTTTTTCCTGTTGGGCATTATTTGAACCACTCCCTTGCTGATTATGTGACCATCTGAAGTTTGAGTGTTATCTCCATCCTGGGTTATATGTTTGTGAATATGGTTTAAAATTGTAGGAGCATTCTAAATGAAGTTGACATGTTCATCGGGAAAGGCCATAAACATACAGATTTCTGTCACATGGTTAGCTCCACAATTTGTGCATGATGGACCACTCATCACTGCATGTGCTCTTCTCGTTTGTAATTTCACCAATAGCTCTACTTGATTTATCAAATAAATCCAAAGTTTATTGTACTAATTTTCCTATGATCGATCCACCCATAGATGAATCCACCTGAGATTTTGATAGTGGCCAGAGTCTGGTGTAGAAGTACTGCACTTGATTACCAATTGTGATTCTATGATTTGGACACTTTTGCATTAGCTCTTTAAATCTAGTTCATGTCTCGTGATAGCATTTTCCATCTTTCTATTGAAAATTTTGAATTTTCAATCTGATTTTAGCTACTTTCACCGGTGGGAAGAATTTATTGCAGAATTTTCTTATCAGTTCTTCCCATGTAGCAATGCTTCCACGAGGTTTGGCATCTAACCACTCCAATGCAGCATCTCTCAGTGTATATAGAAATAATCACAACTTAACAGCGTCTTCATTAACCTTCGGAGTATGAAAGTTTCGACAATTTTTGAGAAATCTGGAGATATGTGTGTTCGGATTTTTATAAGGTAACCCGTAGAATTGGAGAGTGTTGCTCAGCAAATTGATCCACTCTGCCCTTATCAGAAAATTATTTTCCCCAAAATCAAAATACACAATACTGTAGCGCGCGACATGGCCATTGGCATTAAGAACATTGAAACTGGCAAGTCTCATTCGTTTATTTCCTTTCGCTCCTGCTGCTGATCTGGTAGCACCGGTACTCTAGCGGTCACTTCTCCAATTGGCTGAATAGGAATAGGAATATTTTGACCGTCAGCCATTTGATGTTGATGTTTTTGTTTGTGTTCATTGTATCTTCATCTGAAAGTACGTTCTATTTCAAGGTCAAACGGTTCAAAATCGTCGCCTTGAATACGGAGCATACAACGAATACTTTTTTTGTTGTAATAAAAGAAAATCAAATCAAATAACAGTTAAAAATAAAATAAACCAAGACTAAAAGTAAATAGTCCCCGGCAACGGTAATAAAAACTTGTTGCATTTTTTATATCTCAAGTGTACGATATCGTAACAAGTAGTATACTAGACCTTTGAGTCCGGATATCATTCCCACAAAAAACTATATTTTAGGACTTAATCTATTTTTTCAAACTCCCATTAACAAAAACAAGTAAACAATTATGATGGTTGTGCTTATTTTTCCTAATTACTCTTAACTAATTGAAAATTTAAAAAGATTACAAACAACGGATAACTGAAAATTCAAATATGTGATGAATATTAGGGTATAAAAATTTCATCTATTGATCATCTTTATTCTTAATTCAATATTTATAACATAATGTAGTGTTTGATCGAATTCTTCTATTGTATTCAATTTACCTCTCTCGAGTTTTCATTGAGCCTATTTAACTAATTAAATTTCATATCTCTATGTGAATCAATAAGAAAACTAGTTATGGATGATTCGGTGATGAGCTTTTTGCAAACGTTCGTCGAAGATAATTGATACTTCTAATGATAACTATATCCTGTAAACAACATAAGTGGAGCATTCTCGTTATAGAACATCACTTCTCAAACTTGATCGGTTCTATAAGAATTTTACTTAGGCAAATTCTTAGCACACTTGCAAAACTCAAGAAAGTTCAAGGCCAAAATAATGAATAAAATAGAGAATCAAAGTTTGATATGAGATATTATGTGTATAATCTATTGTATAGACTTACAATAACGAATGATGGACCAGAAAGTTGTGTCCACTAATTAGCCAAGTGAGTGGGATAGATTCTTACTGAGGAAAATTCAAAACAATAGCTACCTATCCCAATGCATTATTTTTCAGCAATACATTTCTTCGTCTTCCTTCATCTTGTCAACTTCTTTCATTTATGTGTGGAATTGTTGAAATTAATGGGTTTTTTTTCTACAATTTAATAATTCTTAATAAGTGTGAATTGAAAAAGTCTCAATTGGTACGATAACTAATCGTTGCTTTTCAAATGCAAATGGTACATATCGAAGATTCATGGTGTTTCAAATTATATGTGACTATTCAAAGATTTACATAATGAGAAATCACGACATTTTGATAGATTGCGATCTAGACCACCAAATATGAAATGGTGCAAGCTAATGGCCCAACTAAATTTACGTCAACAGATACCATCATTCTAAAAAATCACTTGAAAGTCTTCATAAGGAGACTTCTAATTCCAATTTTTCTACATAAATCAATTAAAAAATAATATTTAAAATCCTTCATTCCATTTATTTTGCTGAAATAAAATTTCGCTCGAATTATTTTCTTAGAAATAAAATTCCGTCTTAGCAATTTAGTTCGTTCCATTACGATGATGAATACATCAACACTATGGTTCATATGACAAAATTAATATTGTGCTCTATTAATTTTAGAAGATGTGTTGTATTGATAAGTTTATTTTATACACTTATTCGAGGTCTAAAGTATTAACATTTTTTAATTATTTTAATGGAATTATAGTCTAATTTATTATATAATGTGTTATTAGGTGAAATTGAAAGAAAGAAGTGAAAATGTCAAGATTCAAAGTTCGGGTGCTTTAGTGCAAAAATTTAAAATTTTGTCGGAGCTCACGATGAAGATTCAAGAATACTAGGGGTCAATTGGATACAATTAGAAGTTGAAAGGAGTGAAAATATGGCCAAAATATTTTGACAAATCAATTTTCAACTACACGAGGATGTCCACATTTTTAATTGGAGATTGAGACCCATGTGTGGCCTAGTAAATGATCGAATTGAAAATGATCTATTCTAATAAGGTTGTATCCCTTTGAGTTATCTTTCCTATGAATTTTGAATCGCCTTAATCGGATATCGGGAGAAAATGTAATGACAAAAATACTAAAGTAGACGCAGAGTTTGGAGGAGCTATGAAGAGACAGTAGAACAGAGATGCAGTGCCTAAGCGCTGCACTTACATCGCTTAGGCACTACACAAGAAGAGAACATGGCACCTAGGCGCTACCTCCTAGCGCTTAGGTGCTGCACCGTGAATTTTACGGTTATGTTGTGTTGGGCCGCGAAAAACCCAGAAAAACTCCAAATTTGGGGAGAACGTGTAAAGGGGTATAAATAAAAGAAATGATGAAATTTTAGGGGTTCCACAATTTGAAAAAAAAAAGGAGAGGATATAACTAGAGATTGAAGAGCGCAATCCAAATGAGGAAAACATCAAGGAATTCACATTTTGAAGCATTGATTGGAAGAAGAAGTACATCTTGGTGCAAGCTTTATTTCTTTCTCTACATATATATTCAAAATTCGGTGATGTATTCAATAAAAAAAATTTATTTTTCTTCTTCATTTATTATGAGTAGCTAAACTTGATGTTAGGGCGAACGATGTAATCTACTTGGAAACATTTATATCTTTTATTCAAGATTCTTGGTATTTTATCGTTCATATGTTGATTTTACTATGATTTTAATGCATTAAATTACTTGATCACTAATCTGATGACTTTGTGAATCTTTTACGAATCGAGAAGTGGGTTTGAGATTTAAACCATATAGTAAAATTCGGTAATTTAGTATAACGTGTAGAGATACATATACTAAATATTGCGATCATACATGAATTCTTAGAACTAATATTTCGTTAAACTAAGGTAGATTTGCATAGAGATATGGGATTAAAATAGTTAAATATGCTCAATGAGAACTCAGGAGGAGTAAATTGAATACCATAGAAGAATTCGATCGAAAACTACATTAGGCTCTTGAATCTTGAATTAGGACTTAAAGGTGATCAATATGTGAAATTGTCCATCCCTACTTTACATCCATTATTCAATCTCAATCAATCTTTGTGTGCATTTTAATTAAGTTAAATTATTTAAATAAAAGAATCACATCAATGCATAAATCTTTGTTTACTTTCATCAAATAGGAGTTAGAAAAATCTAATCAAGTTCTAAAGTATAGTTTTCATGGGAACGATAATCTGGATTTAAAGGTCTACTATATTATTTGTTACGATATCGTACACTTGCGATAGTAAAAACACAAGTATCTTGAGAGGTTGCTCTCTCCTTTTTTACTCACTTTTGGATCTGAACCACTTTTTATTTTTGTGGTTTACATATTTAGCACGTCTCACACTTAATTACACGTTCTCAAAGACTGACTTGACCCTTGGGAATGGTTACGACCTCCTTCACCACTGGAGAGGCCCACGTTGATAAAATTGTCTGTTCAAGTGTGTAGGACCAGGCTACGTGGACGTGAGTGGAGCTGAGATCTATTCAACACGTCACCCTACTATAATCGAGGTCAACAAATAAAATCAAGTAGCCCAGTTAAGACAAGTTACAGTGTTGTGACCCGATTGAAATTTCACTTAAAGTTCAGCGTCGATGATGAAATTTACCTTGATTTTTAGCTAATAAAAAATCATGCAATTTGTTCCCAAATTGTGATTTACCAAAACAAGTTAAACATCACATGAAAACATTCAAATATTAAAAAACCTCTAAGAGTGCATTTGATTTCGAGTATGAAATTTGTATGGAAAGAAAATAAATTATAGGCAACTGAATTGCCTAGAACTTATTTGTATGAAAATTATTAATTAAATGTGTTTGATTGATTTAGTTTTCAACCTAAAAAGTATTATACTTATCCATTTTTTATTGATGATTAGATGAGAGAGAGTGTGAGTGAGTGAGTGAGAGTGAATTACCTAAAAAATAAAAATCACATCTTCCTAAAGAAAATATTTTTCTTATTTTCGAGGAAAATATAGTCACGTGATCAAAAATAGGAAAATATTTTCCATGAAAAATTGTCAATCAAACAGGACAAAAGTAAAGAATTAGTGATGTGAACCCACGTAGCGAAGAACTACAAAACCCACGATTAGATTGAAATCGAACCCAAGAAAGCTTAAGTAATCAAAGTTTTGAATTTGATTAAAAATAACGTATCAAAATAACCAACAATACGCAAACGATATGTTGACCCTTTTGATTAAATATTCAAGAATCTCACCCTATTGATTTGAACGCAACAAGAAGAATCTTGAAAAGTTCGTGATTTGTCCGACGAAGAATAAGAATTCGAAAGCAAATTTGCCTCTCAATCAATCTCAATAATAATATTGTGTTTTACAATGAGAAGAATGAGTCATATTTATAGGGAACCCATAAAACTTAGTTAAAAATGGAAGCAAGCCAAAAAAAAAAAAAAAAAGCAAAAGATATTAAAAATTAGAGTTTTAAAATGAATAGAAGATTACGCAAAATTTGAAAAAAATTAGAGAATAGAANTTCACCCGCTTTGCTCTCGACTGTGTCATCGAACCTCGTTCGATAATCAACGGATCATTTCCCAAGCTTAACTTTGACGCCCTCGACTCCGTGTTCACATTATCCCCTCCCTTTTCAAAAGGATTCATCTTGCCTCAAAGAGAGAGAGAGATCAAATCCATTAAAAGTAGCTGAAACATTATACTCACTAGGAAAATCCAGCTTGTATGCATTATCATTGATTTTCTCGAGAACTTGAAATGGTTCATCTCCTCATTGCTGTAACTTTAATTTCCTTTACTCTGGAAAGCGCTCATTTCTCAAATGTACCCAAACCCAATCACCGGGTTTAAATGAAATGCTCTTCTGGCCATTGTTATCTTGTAACGCATAATACTTGTTTTTGTTTTCAATTTGTAATATCACCTGGAGTGACTTCACCATCTCGGCCTTCTTTTTCCCATCTAAACTACTACGCTCATTCACATGTAAATGAATTAAATCCAATGGTGTTAGTGGATTAAAGCCCTAAACAATTTCAACTGGCAAACATGAAGTAGTAGAATGTATAGCCCTATTGTAAGTAAACTTAACGAAAGGTAAGCATTCTTCCTACCTTTTCAATTTTTATTAATCACAGTGCACAACAATTGAATCATAGTCCTATTGACTACTTCAGTTTGTCCATCGGTTTGTGGATGACATGTAGTAGAAAACAACAATTTTGTGTCTAACTTACCCCATAACCCGCCAAAAGTGACTAAGAAATTTAACATATCTATCCGGCACTATACTCTTAGGATCCCTGTGTAAACACACTATTTCCTTAAAGAACAAATCAGCTATGTTAGTGGCATTGTCGATTTTATGACCTGGAATGAAATGCGCCATCTTAGAAAACCTATCAACCACTACAAATATTGAATCCCGACCCCTTTTAGTCCTAGGTAAACCTAAAACAAAATTCATGGATATATCAACCCAAGGGTCACTAGGAACGGATAAAAGAGTATACAATATGTGGCGTAGAACCTTTGACTTAGCCTATTTACAAGTTATGCATCGATCACAAGTTCGTTCTACATCAATCCTCATTTTAGACCAATAAAAATGTTCCCTTAAAATCTCTAAAGTCTTTGCAGCCCCAAAGTGACCCATCACTGTGTGTTTTTCTAACCAACAATTCACATATGGAACAATTAAGAACACATAGTTTATTTTCCTGAAACAAATAACCCTCACTCTTAATGAATTTGTCTACCGCACCTTTATTACATGATTCATATATGCTGAAAAAATCTAAATAATTCACATACATGTCCTTAATATACTCAAAACCAAGCAACTTCATACTTAAAAAAGTAAGAAGCACATACCTTTGAGATAACGAATCCACCACCACATTTTGCTTACCTTGTTTGTATCAGATGACATAGGGAAATGTCTCAATAAATTTCATCTATCTAGCATGCCTTTTGTTCAGTTTACCTTGACCCTGTAAATGCTTCAATGACTCGTGATCAGTGTGAATCATGAAGGTAATGCTGCCATGTCTCCAAAGTTCGAACAAGTGAATAAAGGTCATTGTCATATGTAGGATAGTTGGGCACTGCTCCACTTATATTTTTTCTAAAATAAGCCATCGGCCTCCTATCGTGCATTAAAACTGCTCCAATGCCTATACCTGATGCGTCACACTCAATCTCGGAAGTTTTATCAAAATTAGGTAGTGCTAAAATCGGTGCTTCACACAACCTATCCTTAATAGTGTTGAATGCATTCTCTTGTTCATCGCCCTATTGAAAACTTACACTCTTTTTAATAACTTCAGTGAGTGGCAAAGTGTGCTAAAATCCCTTACAAATAGCCTATAAAAACTAGCCAAACCATGAAAACTTCTTACCTCGGTTATACTTTTAGGTGTTGGCCATTTTTTAGTAGCTTTTATTTTCTCTTCATCTACCTCAATTCCCTTAGCACTAACCACATATCCAAGAAACACAACCTTTTCCATGCAAAATGTGCACTTTTTAAAGTTAGCAAAAAGTTGTTCATTTCTTAAAACTATTAGCACACGCCGCAAATGCTCAATATGTTCATTAAGGTCCTTACTATAGATTAAAATGTCATCAAAGTAAACTACAACAAACTTAAAAGTTGTTCTTTTCTTAAAACTATTAGCACACGCCGCAAATGCTCAATATGTTCATTAAGGTCCTTACTATAGATTAAAATGTCATCAAAGTAAACTACAACAAACTTGCTTATAAATGCTCGCAAAACATGGTTCATTAAACGCATAAAAGTGTTTGGTGCATTAGTGAGTCCAAATGGCATTACCAACCATTCATACAAGCCATATTTAATTTTAAATGCAGTTTTCAATTCATCACCTTTCCTCATCCGAATTTGATGATAACTACTCTTAAAATCAATTTTGCTAAATATACATGCACCAAATAACTCATCCAACATATCATCTAACCTAGGAATAGGATGGCAATACTTTACCGTTATGTTATTGATAGCCCTGCAATTCACGCACATTCTCCAAGTTCCATCTTTTTTTGGTACAAGTAGGACGGCGCGGCATGGCACGACACATGTACTCATGCTCTTCCTCATATACCCCTTGCTCATCAACTTCTCCACTTGCCTTTGAAGTTCTTTTGTCTCCTCGAATTACTTCTGTAAGATGGTCGATTTGGAATAACTACGCCAGTGGCAACCCACTAGGCACGTCCTCCGAGAATACATCTCCAAATTTCTGCAATAAAGAAATAACCAAACTAGGAAGGGATGGGTTAGATTCCTCAAAATTGAGGAGTGACTCCTTGTACACCAAGAAAATCATTTGTTCTCTCTCCACTATCACTCTTTTCAACTCACTCTCTTTTGAAAAGAAATTTGCTCTCAGCTTTTCTCTCTTCTCGGAAGACCCCTCTTCTTTTCTCTCATGTGGCTCTTTTCATTTTTTCTCTCTTTTATCCACTTCACTATTTTCTCTTTTACTTGCCAACTCATTGTTTTCTCTCTTGTTCTTTTGCTTACTGTTTTCTCTCATTTTCTCTAACCCTTTCTACTTCTTTTCTTCCTCATTTTTCAGTTTGATTTGGTCTTCATACACTTGTGCCGGTATTAATGGTGTAAGTGTAATAGACTTTCCACCCTTGACAAAGTTGTACCTATTTTTATACCCATCATGTATCACCTTCCTATCGTATTGCCATTGTCTTCCCAACAAAATATGACACGCATGCATAGGTACTACGTCACACAATCTTCATCATGATAACTACCAATTGAAAAATTTATTGCCACCCCTATATTCACCTTAACTTCCTCACATTCATTCAACCACTATAACTTATATAGCCTAGGGAGTTTAAGCATAGTTAATCCCAATTTTCCTACCATATTAGAAAATTTATTAACACCCTTCTATTTACCTTAACTTCCCCACATTCATTCAATCACTGTAACACATAGGGCCTAGGGTGTTTTAGCATAGTTAATCCCAAGTTTTCTACCAGATTAGTGTTAGCTACATTTGTACAACTCCACCATCATGATCATTCTACATACCTTATTATTGATGTGGTACAGTATATGGAAATTATCTTCTCTTTGCTGCTCCAAGTTATTCGCCTTGATTTGAGTGTTAAGAGTTCGCCTTGTGACCAATAGCTCACCAACAACATATTCCTCTCTGCATCCATCACTAGCCTCTTCCAATTCTAGCATGCCTTCCTAATCACTCTGACTTTCACTCACCTCTCCATTATCCCGCAAAATCATTGCTCTTTTGTTTGGATATTGAGAAGCGATATGCCCCGTCCCCAAACACCTAAAGCATTTGATGTCTCAACTCCTTGATGGCTGGAATTCCATTTTCTTGATAGCATTTTCTTCATTTTCCTTCAACAATTTAGTTTTACCCCTAGAAATAGTCTCATCTCCTTTGTTGTTGTCCCACTTTGATTTTAAGGATGAGTTAGAACTCGAAGCACCCGATGAGTACCTTGTTGTCCTCTTCCTCTTCAATTGCCTTTCCATCTTCATAAATATGTGTAGCATGTCTTCTAATTCCACATAATGTTGCAGTTCCACTACATTAGTTATGTCCCGATTCAACCTATTCAAAAACCTGGCCATGGTGGCTTCCTGATCCTCCTCCACATCTGCATTAATCATCAACAACTACATCTCCTTGTAATAGTCCTCCACACTTCAATCTTTGGTAGAGTCTTTGTAGTTTTTTATAAAGCTCTTGGTAGTAGTGATTAGGAACAAATATCTTCCACGTGATAGCTTTCATGTCCTCCTATGTATTAGTCGATCATTCCCTATTTCTCCTTCTCGTTGTCACCACTTGATCCCACCAAGTGATTGCATAGTCCACAAATTCAATGATCGTTATCTTCACCTTTTTCTCCTCCGAATTGTTATGACAGTCAAAGATCAATTCAATATTTTTCTCCCAATCCAAGTAAGTCTCCAGATCACTCCTTCCTTTGAATTGTGGAATTGACATTTTTATGTTGCCCAGATTCCTATCTACCTCGTCTCCAACCAAGTTTCTATCCCTTTGTTAAAGCCTAGCTCTGCTATTTCTCATCCTACCCATTTCAGCCCAGATTACTGCCTCATCATCCACATCACTCATATAATCATATTCTTCACGCACCTCCATTCTATGCTCCCGCCTACCCTGTCTCCATATATTTGGAACTCTCCTACGCAAGTTGGCAAGCTCCGTGTCTTGTCTATCCAATCTATCTCACACATCCACAAATAACCATTCAAACTTATGTATCATCTCATCCGACATGTTGGTTCGGTTGTTGTTTTGGCCTAGTGTTGATCCGTCCCCGTCAGACATCCTAAATCTAAAATTTATTTCTGCTTCACAAATGTGCGCTCGTGTATCACTCAATTTGACTTTTTTCATCAATTGATATCGCCACTCTGTCTTTTTCCTCTTAATGCTTTCGCCCAAGTGCTTCAAAGGATAAATTCGAACTCAACCATAAAATTCAAACCGAAATTTTGAGTGAGATTTTTTTTTTTTAATTTTGAAGACTCAAGAAAGAAAATGATTTGAATTGGATGATTAGAATGGAATTTGAATTCAATAAAGTAGTTCTTGAATTTGACACAATAGATAACGTAATTGGCCGGTAATTTTCGAGATAAATAATAACAAATATACTTTATTTTTTGAATCTGACTTTTCACAGAATTTTCAGAATTTTTTTTTTCAATTTTTTTTACTCGGAGTTCAACAATAACACCGGTAAAGAAAGCGAAAGTTGATTTGGACGGTATGTTGACCCTTTTGATTGAATATTCGAGAATCTCACCTAGTTGATTTGAAAGCAATAAGAAGAATCGTGATTTGTCCGACGAAGAACAGGAATTCGAAAGCAAATTTAGCTCTCAATCAATCTCAATAATAATGTTGTGTTTTACAATGAAAAGAATGAGTCATATTTATAGGGAACCCATAAAACCTAGTTAAAAATGGAATTAAGTCAAAAAAAATAGCAAAAGATATTACAAAATAGTGTTTTAACTTAAATAGAAAATTACGCGAAATTTGGAAAAAATCGCGACTAGAATGAACTATGCTTCCTCGTCTGCTGCTTGAATCATGTTGATCCATCTGGTTTCTCCTCCTGAGATCAACACAAAACTTGTTCATTTGCTTGTTGTGATCAGCGTTTCGTCCACCGTAGTTTGAGCCAGCAATCTAATCACCTCTTTCACCCATTTTTCTCTCAGTCGTGTCACGGACCTCCTTCGATAATAAATGAATCATTTCCTAGGCTTGACTTTGATTCGTTCGACTCCGTGCTCACATCAATTAGATAGAAAAAACACATTTTTCAAGAAAAATATTGGCAATCAAACACACCCTAAATGTTAATTAGGCAATCAAATTTCCCACATAACTATGAATAGGTATTCCGTGAAAAATATTATAAAAAGAATTCAAAACTCCAATAGAACTAAGTTTTCAAATGGCAAAAATGACGATTTTAAGGTTTGTAAGTTTGGGAGTAATAATTAGAAGTGGATTGAGTGGAAAACAAGTGAATTCTACAAAGGATGTTTTGGCAACCATGCATCCTTGTAAGATTTCTTAAGCATCGATGTAAATTTTGATACAATGATTTTGACAAACATTTTCCAATCAACTGCAAAATTTTTGATATATAGAGGATGTCAATCAAGGTCTACACTTTGTGTGTAAAATTAGTTTAATCCATAAATTATATATCAAAGGCGGGCCTCGTTCTTTGAAAAAGGAAAGTGTAGTATTTTGAAATTCTTTTTCATTGAAAAGGAAGGGGTGGTATTTTGAAATCATCATTCCTTGAAAAAGAAATAGGCAGTTTTGGGGGCCTCATCTTCATGAGAGGATAGTTTCATTTATTCCCCATCTCCACGAAAGGATAATTTCATTTATTCCTCGTTTTACGATTGGATCTGCTCATTTGTTACTCATCTCCATGAGAGGATTATTTCACTTATTCTTCGTTTCCATGATAGGATAATTCCATTTATTACTCATCTTTACGAAATGATCTGTTCATTTGTTCCTTATCTCCACAAGAAGAATATTTCATTTATTCATCATCTCCATGATAGGGTTATTTCATTTACTCCTCATCTTCATGAGAGGTTGTTCCATTTATTACTTGTCTTCATGAAAGGAATGGTTCGTTTGTTCCTCATCTCCATGAGAGGATTGGTTCATTTCTTGCTTGTCTGACAATAAAATTGTTCCATTTATTCCATTTTTTCACATGATGATTGTTCCATTTATTCCTCGCAGTGAGAGGTCTCATCAAGCGAAATGGTTACACTCCTCATATTGCGAGATGATTGTTCTTTTTTACTTCATTAGGTTCTTGTGATATGATTTTTGATAGGAATGTAAAATGCATATTTTTCCCTCCTATTTTATGTGCTCGTATGATTAATCAGTGCCCAAATGTACTCATACATTCATATTTAATTTAGGTGGCAATTCTATTGATATGGTGTAATTTGGAAGAAATAAGCGAACAATGACCAAAATGAAAGAAAACGAAGTTTGGGGACTGAAATGAAAATACTCAAAATTTATGTGGAACCTCACGATGAAAATTTGAGAGTGTTAGGAGTCAATTGGATGAAAGAAGATATTAAAGGGATGAAATATCGTCAAAGTATGATCATACATCAATTTTCAATCGAAAAAGTTATGCACTGGTTTTTAGCCTCATATTCAGACCCATCTTTTACATGCCAAATAATCGAATTGGAAGATGATATCTGAAGTAAAGTTGTATTCCTTTTAGTTATATTTCTATTGCATCTTGAATCACCTCAATCGGATATTGGGAGAGAAAGATATGGTCAAACTACTGAAAGCTGTTCGGGGGAAATTATTTAAAGTCATGCGGCCGCATATCTTAAATTCCATGCGGTCGCAAATGGTGTTTCAGGGAATTTCAAAGTCCACTTTCAATGTTCTATGCGACCCATGGCTTACTACCCCACATAGTTCATTCCCGACATGAAAATTCTGGTTTTCGAATTTTAGTCAACTACATATGGAAACAACTATAAATACATATTTTAAAACCCTAGAACGGAGCAGAACGCCTCCAACCTATTTTCTCTCTATTTTTCTTAGATCTATCATGTGTAACTAAACTTCTACGCTTGGACGAAGGAAATTGAAGACTACTTATGGAAACAACTATAAATACATATTTTAAAACCCTAGAACGGGGGAAGAACGTAGAGAACGCCTCCAAACTCCATTCTTCATTATTTTTCTCTTAGATTCATGAATTGTAACTAAACTTTTACACTTGATCGAAGGAGGTTGAAGCCTCGGAACCACATATTGTGAGATCTAAATGATTTTTCTTAGTTTAATATTTTTTTAGTATTGAATATTCTTTTATACGTATTTCCACGATTGTATGTTTAATTGCTACGAGGCCTACTAGTTTGTTATTCGTTACAATCTACCGCTAAATTAAATATCGAATTCGTAATTGTTTGATTTCTTTAATTTGTGAAGCAACTAGAGTTTGATAATTTACTGCTTTGGCGATTGTTAAATTTTAGGAAGAATGTTTAAATAGATTGAATTCAACTGCTGGTGTTTATGTTATCTAGTTCATCGAATTCTCTATTGTGTAAAGTTGTTATTAAATTGAATCTTGAGCGCTAGTCCGGGGTTATTTAATAATTAAGGTTAGTTAGAACGCTGGTTTTTAATTAACTAAAACTAAGGAGAAATAGAAATTAATTCCAACGGTGAATATTCAAAATATGGGTTAATTTATACCTGCATCGATGATCAATTGTAAAGTTCCGACAGTGGATATTGACTTGGACCAATGTTAGTCTTTGGATTGTTTTCGTTAATTTCATTTTCATTGTTGTTAATTGTGTTATTTACAATTGTTTGTATACAAACCCCCCCAATCATTGTACGAAACATGAANCCCCCCCCCCCCCCCCCCCAATCATTGTACGAAACATGAAATATTGAATTACATACTCTTCGTGGGATCGACTATTACTTCTACTACTATATTAGTTTTGGATGTTAAGGTGTTACTTTTGGGTGCCAACGACAATACACACCAAATTTTGGTGTCGTTGCCGGGGAGTGGTGCTAATTTATTTTTGTGGTTTTTTAGTTGTTTATTTTATTTTTGAAAAAAAATCATAATTTTCTAGGTTTTTAGTCAATTTATTGTTTTTAGGAAATTTTAGCATAGAATTTTATTTTTTTCCTTACTCTAGATTCTTTTTAATTTGTTTTTCATTTGTTTTATTTGTTTATGCCGCAACTCGATCTTCTAATCAAAACGAATTGAAGTACGATCCGAAATTAGAAAGAACCCTTCACGGGTTAAGAAGTGGAAATTAGTGAAATTTCATAGTGAACAATTTTGATCCTGAAACCCTATTCCCTGGTGATTTTGAATCAAAGGAAGAGGAAATCATGGCTAAGGACAATAGAACTTTGAAGGAGCTTGCGGCCCCTAACTTGAATCAACAACCTCTATGCATTACTTTTTCTAATTTAAATACTGCTACTACTTTCGAATTAAAATCTTGGCTAATTCATCTTTTATCCATTTTTCATGGTCTTGTAGGTAAGGATCCATACAAGCATCTAAAGGAATTCCATGTAGCTTGCACAAGCATGAAACCTATGAGAGTTACCAAAGAACAAATCAAATTGAAAGTCTTCCCATTCTCTTCGAAAGATTCGACAAAGGATTGACTCTATTATCTACCATTCGGAAGCGTTACTACATGGGATAGGATGAGAAGATTATTTTTAGAGAAATACTTCCCAAACAGCAGAGAGTCATTACATGAATACTGGGAGCGGTTCAAGAAATTGTGCGCAAGTTGCCCCCATCACCAAATCAGTGAGCAGCTCCTTATTCAATACTTTTATGAAAGCCTTCTACCCACATATAGGAGTACGATTGATGCTTCAAGTGGAAGAGCATTGGTGGATAAAACTCCTGAGGCTGCAAAGAACTTGATTGCAAATATGGCAGCTAACTCTCAGCAATTTGGCATTAGACTCGACACCCCATCTAAACATGTTAATGAGGTAAATGTTTCATCCATTGAACAACAACCAGCAAGTCTAACCATTCTTGTTCGTCAAATAGCTACAGGTACTATGCAAACAGCGAAGGCATGCAAAATTTGTTCATTGGTAGGCCATCCAATTGATATGAGCCCAACACTTCAACAAGAATATGTTGAACACATAAATGCAACTTTTAGCTTTCCTGGACAACCACAGAGGAATTATAATCCCTATTCAAACACTTACAATCAAGGATGGAAGGATCATCCAAATCTTAGCTATGGAAATCGACAAGTGAATCAACCTATGAATCAAAATCGACAAAATTTCCAGCAATATAATTAGTCATACCCTCCTAGACAACAACAGGGCCAAACTTCTAACTCTGGTATGTCTTTAGAAGATATTGTTAAATCCCTTGCCGCTAACACTTTGCAATTTCAACTGGAGACCAGTGCTAGCATTTAAGGTTTGGAAAATCAAATGGGTCAAGTAGCTAACGTGGTCAGTTGGCTAGAGGAGCAAAGTTCGGGGAAACTACCCTCTCAAACAATGGTGAATCCAAAAGAAAATGTGAGCACAATCATCCTGAGAAGTGGTAAAGAGGTTGAGATTCTGGTAAATGCATCTCATACGCCATTGGAGCAAGAAGAGGAAGAAAAAGAGGTTGCAAACAAGAATGCCACCAATGATACTGAGGTGACTGAGCATAAATTTTTACCTTTCTCTAATTATAAACCAATACCCCATTTTCCTCAAACTTTAGTAGGATTTAGGAAATATGAAGGAGATCATGATGAGCTGCATGAAATTTTCAGTAAATGCGAGGTCAATATTTCACTTTTAGATATTATTAAACAAGTGTCTCGTTATGCTAAACTTTTGAAATAATTGTGTACAAGTAAGAGAAAATAGGAACTAAAAGGGATTGAAAGGGTAAAAGTTGGAGAACGGGTATCTGCAATTATTCAAGAGAAACTTCCTGTAAAGTGCACAGATCCAGAGATGCTCACTATCCCTTGGATGATAGGCGACACTAAGTTTGAAAAGGACATGCTAGATACAGGAGCATCTATTAATGTCATACAATATTCTGTATATACTTCCTTGAAACTTGGACCTTTAAGTAAAACTGATGTGATAATTCAACTAACTGATAAATCTAATGTCTATCCTAAGGAGGTAGTTGATGATGTTCTCATGAAAGTTAAAGAGTTGGTTTTTTCTGCTGATTTTTATGTGCTTGACATGGGTAATTATAATCATACTACCCCTATCTTGTTAAGAAAATCGTTCTTAAGGACATTCAAAACTAAAATAAATTTTCATAATTGTACATTGACCGTGGAATTTGATGATAAAATCATTAAACTTAATAACTATGATTCCATGAAATATCCGTATAATAATAATCATGTTCATTTTATTGGTGTGATTGATCATTTAGCACATGATATTTTCGAATTTGATGCTAAAAATGAATGGGAAGCTGTCATTAATGAGCATCTTGGGAAGAAGAATCAGAAGCTGGCTTTGAACACTGAGTTACAAGAAATTGTTGCAATATTGAACAATCTTTCAAAGCTACAGCATTCAGGTAACAGTTCTTATTTTACTTTACCGGTTTCTAATGAGAGGCCTCTACTTTCTATTTTGCAGACTTTCATTTCAAATTTAAAGCCTCACATCAGTCACTACAAGTACGCATTCTATGGAGGTGGAGGCACACTGTCGTTATCATTCACAATGGACTTGGTGTACCACAAGGAAGATTGAAGCCAACCATGATAGATCTGAGCTAAACAATAAAATATTGAGTCGAGCCAAAGACAATAAACAAAGGAGCTACTTGGGAGACAACCTAAGGGGAGTCCGTTCCTTTATCTTTTCTTTTTCTTTTTCAAATTCATTTTTTTGTTATATTTGTCTTTTTCTTTGCATTGCACCTTAAATTGGGGACAATGTAAGTTTTAAATGTGGGGGGAGGGGATTTAGATTGAGTTTAAATTTCAAAAATTTTGAAATTTTTTGCATGATTTTTCAAGAGGAGTTAAGGTTAAATGATTTTTTTGGTTGTGTCTGCTATTTGCAAGCATTAATTAGACTTTTGAAGAACTCATAACATGTTTGAATGAATAATCTTGTAACTTAGAGTTAATTAGTTCAGTTATTTTCTTTGAGGATGGTAATAACTAAATTCTGTAGACAAAAAGTCAGTGAGATTTTGAAACTTTGGACTAACATATCCATAACCGTCCCATTATTTCTTTCATGTGTGATATTCTTCCATGGTTTTATTTTTCTAGAACTTGCCTTAATTCTCTTCAAAATCACATTGACACATACATGCACAAACGTGATTAAGGCCATCTTTGTTACATAAATTAGCTACATTAGCCAAATAGCCTACTCTGTAATTGAATTTTCCTTTGGTGAACCCATTTGAGCCTTATTGCCTTTTTTTTTTTTTTTATAAACCCATATTACAAGCTTTAAATAGGAAAAAATATCTTTACCCAAGTTTTAGAGCTAGTGAAGTATTGCTCATCATCATGATATGTGTGGGTGTGCAAGAAAATAAGTGTGGGGATGTCAAAATTTTTGGTAGTGCTATGATTGATGGAAGGGAACATGTTTCAATTACAATTCATAAGTTTCATTATGGTGTAACATTTGGAGTTTATATTTAAAAAAAGGAAAAAAAATGAATGACAAAAGAAAAAGAAAATAAGTGATGGAGGAGAGTGATGTCAATTTTACAAAATATCTATGTTCATAATTCATCCTACATTTCAAGAAATGGTTTGGTTTGTGTGGGAAAGATGCAAAGTAAAGGAACCATTGTGTGGAGTTGTTGGTTTTATATATCTTATGAATATATTTGAGCTAAGTTTATTCATATTTGCTCCACTAGTTCGATTGCTCTTGAGTCACATACTCAAATATTCCCCACCTTAACCCTAAGCCACATTACGATCCTTGAAAAGTCCTTATGATTCTTGTAAAGCATGTGATCTAAATGGTGACGATTGAGAAGATATGCAGGCATATGGTAGATCATCTCCATTGGAATAAACTTGAGCGAAACACTTACCTTTTAAACACATGAGAGTTGAGTGCTTATATCCGTGAGGATCTACATGTTTGGTTTATTCTATCTTCATATAAAAATGCTAGCTAATTGATTATGAGTTGTGTGAGAATGTTTATTTATGATGTGTTGTGTGTTTTAAAGAATTTGATTGTTCTATGTTCATGGCATTACGACTTAAGTGTTTTTAGGGAATTAAATTTGAGTTTTGTCTGAGGACGAGCAAAAGCTAAGTGTGGAGGAATTTGATAGGAATGTAAAATGCATATTTTTTTTCCTCCTTATTTTATGTGCTCGTATGATTAATCAATGCCAAAAATGTACTCATTACGTTCATATTTTGATTTAGGTCGCAATTCTATGGATATGGTGTAATTTGGAAGAAATAAGCGAACAATGACCAAAATGAAAGAAAACAAAGTTTGGGGACTGAAATGCAAATACTCAAAAGTTATGTGGAACCTCACGATGAAGATTTGAGAGTGTTATGAGTCAATTGGATGAAAGAAGACATGAAAGGGATGAAATATCATCGAAGTATAATCATTCCAATCAAAAAAGTTATGCACTGGTTTTCAGTCTCATATTGAGACCCATTTTTGACATGACAAACGATCGAATTGGAAATGATATCTGAAGCAAAGTTGTACCCCTTTGAGTTAGCTTTCCAACGCATCCTGAATCGCCTCAATCAGATATCGAGAGAGAAAGATATGATCAAAATACTGAAAGTTGTCGAGGGAAATTATTTAAAGCCATGAGGCCGCATAGCTTAAATTCCATGTGGCCGCAAATGGTGTTTCAGCGAATTTCAAAGTCCATTTTCAATGTTCTATGCGACCCCATGACTTACTACCATGCAGCCGTATAGTTCATTCCCGATACAAAAATTCTGGTTTCCAAATTTAAGTCAACAACCTATGGAAACAACTATAAATACATATTTTAAAACCCTAAAACGAGATAAGAACGTACAAAACACCTCAAAAACTTTATTCTTCATTATTTTGCTCATAGATTCATGGATTGTAATTAAACTTTTACACTTGTTCGAAGAAAATTGAAACCTCGAAACCACATATTGTGACATCTAAATGGTTTTTCTTAGTTTAATTCATGATTTTTATTATTGAATATTCTTTTACACTTATTTCCACGATTGTTATGTTTAATTGTTAGGAGGCCGACTAGTTTGTTATTCGTTACAATCTATTAAGGAAGCAATTACGCGTGCAGTTATTTAACAATGAAGAAATGATAATACACTTTACCGTATTAAATACGTATGGAGGAAAAGTTAAAGATGCCGAGTTTATTAATCAATTTTTTGAAAGGGAAAGGTCCAATCAGTTTTACATTATAAGTTCATGATGCAGTACTTCAATTGTAACTATATGATTTCCAAAATTGATGTTAGATAATTGCCTTATTTCTTCGAGAATGGATGTGGGACGTCATGACAAATAAAGAGATAAACGATATTCCGAGCAAAATCATAGACCTCCTCATTTGTCATGAGGTCCCACACGATTTCAACCGATCAAAATAAGACGATTATATGTTGGTGGAGGATGCTATACACGAAGAGTGAAATAAATAGTCTACTACCAGATTTTTCCTCACGATTGTTGGACGATGGATCATCGATAAAGGTCTTCTTTCATTCAACTTCATGCTCATATTATCTTCAAAATCATAAAGACCATGTTTAAAGATGCTATTAGAATGTGATCAAGAATTAGTTGATGGGCAGTATATAAAGGGAGAGGAAATTTTTTATAAGAAAAATGGAAATAAATAAGTTAAAAGGCATGCAAATTCAAATAAGGAAACATTTAGTTGGGAAAAATAATCCAAAATAAGGAAGGAATTGACAAAATAAAGAAATAATTACATAATTAATCATGTCAAGTTGATTGCTTAAAGATTCAGCATATCAAACCAAAACAAAACAAATTATCCAAATTCTCGCGTTCTAAGAAGACAGAATTAATAGAAGTTGCATTTTATATATAAAAAATTAAGTGTGAATTAATTAAATGAATTTTTGACTTATTTAAAATATATAAATATATAATTTTTGAGAGCTTGGGACTTCCTTAAGAATTACAGAAAAAAATATTAAATTATTCGAAGGAGCAATAACCATCTTTAAAAAAATCGAGTTTAGATTGAAAATTGTGACAATTTTTTATTATTTGAGCTTCAATTTAAAACCATAATGAATAAAATTCAATGGCAAATTGTGAGTTACATGTACAACAATATATCACCACAAAAGTCTCACCTTCTTCGTCTACTTTTTCTTGAATTCTCTGCCTTCTTGATTTTTTCACTCGATATATTTCTCGAATCAAGAATTCTCTATGTATTTTCTTGAAAATTTGATATCAAGATAAGCAAACAATTTGGTGGATTTAGTCACACTTTTGCTCTCAATTCTGATCATAGAAGGGGGTATATGCCTATCAAAAAGAAAAATGTGGAAGAAAATAAAAGAATGTGATCAAGAATTAGATAAAGAACAAAAGAAAAAAACGTAGAAGAAAGCAAGAGAGAATATTTTTAGTTTGTGGGCAGTATATAAAGGTAGGAAATAATAAGAAAAAGGGAACAAATCAGTTAGAAAGAATCTAATTAAGGTACAAAATTACCAACAGAATTGTAGATAAGAACATAAAAATCCAATCGGAATTGATACAAGGAAACAAATGGTAAAATTAGTTGGAAAAATAAATCAAACATCAATGCCATCTTAAAAGCAGTAAAATTATAAATAAGGAGCAAAGAAATGTTATTTAACATTGAGAAAAGTGGAAAATTGTTTACTTCTTAAGAAAAAGAAAGGTTTGCTATAGATTTCTAATAACTTGATATCTCAAAAAACTGGTGAAGAAAAAACAAGTAAACGTTTATAAAAGAGTAATGCTACTTGTACATAATTGTGTACTTATTGATTAGTAAATTTATGGAGCAGATAAGATTAAATGACTTCATTTTATTTCCGTATCTTTCTCTCCCTTTCGCATCATCAATCTGTAAACCAATCTGTACACAATTATGTATAAATAGCATTACTCTATAAAATATGAGAGGGGTAGAAGAAGAGTAGCTATAAGTTAGTTTATTTATTCCTTATTTGGCACCCCGATCGCCTTGATCTTCACCAAGGACCACAACCATCTATGAAAGAGGAAAGAACGAATATAAAAATATGCATTAATACAAGGGAAAAAAATGCAAGCGTGACAATTCTTATCATATGTTGTCGAGGAGCAAGAACAAGGTCATACATTGATAATCTCTACTTAGGCCATATTGGACACAATTCTCAATCTCAATGGAAAACCAGAAGCTCGCCATTTCCTTAATGGTCATCAACAAATAAATTCAACGTAGAAAAAGAAGGTTTCTCGTTACAAGTACCAAAAGTCACTATCAATGGTTTCGTAAGACTACATGACAACATTGGTTCCATGGTTGAGGGAATGGTACCTTAACATTAAGAGGAAAGTACTTTCTAATGTCCCTTTTTTTTTCAGATCCAGAATTTTGTATTTGCAAGTAACAAACAATCGAGCAGCATAAAAGAAATAGTATAGCACCTTCCATCCCAGTTTAATCTTACTAATGATGTTTGTGGCGATCCTTCTCCCTTGAAGAATAAGACGAGTTGTGGCGTTCTCGATCTGATAAACAAGACATTTTGCTTATTAAATAACTGAATTTGAATAAAAACTTACCAAATAAATAATGAAAAATTTATAAATTTACCTCGAGAATACAGATGTTTTGATTTCTCAAAACGTCCTGCATAACAAGGTGATCAGAAAAGCAATTCTCAATACTGTGAACAAAGAAGAGCAATAGAAAGGAACAACACGAGTGATAGCATGAAAGAGTATATGACTGACCAGAGTCTTTTCCTTTGTCCCTCGAACGGTGGCCCCTTTCCTTGACTTTATCTCTGTCCCTTTCAGTATTCTCCCGTCCCCGTTCCCTGTCAGATTCCCGTCCTCTATTGTGGTCTCTGCTCTTTGTTCTCTCTTTCTCCCTCATTCTCTCCCTATCTCTGTCCCTGTCTTTGTCCCTTCCCTTGCTTTCACCACCAGTCTCTGTTCTATGATCAGACATCAATTTGGACTCCGGATATTCTCTTGATTCTCCACCAGTAGGCATGCTTTTACAGTCATCGTCACTCTTCTTCAACTCATTCAGCTTGTCGAGGGCGGCATTTACAACTACATCCTTACCCAGTTCCTGATTTGCAGCTGAAAAGGACCCTTTTGCAGTAGTGCTATCTTCATTTGAGGCTGGTCCAGTCAAGGAACCATCCTGAAGAAAAAACAAAACATAGGGCAAAAAACAATTAGAACTTACCCAGATATTCCCGTCAGAAGCAACTTCAATATTCCAGATTTCATTTTAATATATTATTTAAGTAAATGATAAATTCTTCCCCATCATCTACTCAACGTGCTGTCCTGGCAATTCGATTGGCAGTTGGCTATTAGAATAGAGGCAAAAAGCAAACAGGAATAACAAATTGGGGTTACACATCAAACTGAACATGTTTGATTAAACAAAGGTACTTACTTTTGGAACAGACTGATGTGGTGAATCCCATGATCGATTAGATGTTGCAAATGAACCCCCTTCCTTGCATACAGGTATATATTGTGCCTTTGGAAGGGTGTATAGGTGGGCCAGAACTCTACAAACCTCATCTATCCCAGACTTATCAGCATCAAATGCTTTCCACCATGGAGGATTCTCTGGCAGTGGCACTTGAAATCTTCGGGCGGCAGCATATACAACACCACAGGCCACAACTTCACTCTTGAATCTAACACACAAAGTTGTGCGCAAGCTGTTCATAAGCAATAAATAAAAGGATCACTAGAACTGATGACTCTGGGAACAAGAACAGTGTTCACAGATGCATGAGAAAGAAATACAAAATCAAATATACCAGATCTCAAATTGATAAAAGGAAGCACAATACCCATGTTAAAGCTGTAATGTATATTCAATTAGATGCAACTAATCTGCATCAGCTTCTTGAACTAAACAGATGTTAAAGACCCTAAAGCGTTGTAAAGAAAAAATTGCAGATGCAAGTTTCCCAAATTTTCAGTTCATCTGGTGGAACATTAAACGGAAGTATTTTAGAGAAAAATGAGAACTACATCCACCAATAAGTCTAAATTTACATGGAAGTTGCCTTTCTATCATATTGTTGTTGGGCTCTGAGTCATGTTTTTGACAAAATTGGATGGTGGACTGGGAACCAATGCCATTATAAACATTATATATATAATCCTGCTTTTTGTAGAATTAGTATAGAAGTAGAAACTACAAAGAAACTGCTGAATCGAAATAAAGAATATTCACTCTGCACAGAAATATGTGAAACTAATACTCAACAGCTCTACAACTACAAACTATGCCTTAGTTGCTTTAAATTTGGGCTCCACTACACTATTTTTTACCACTTTTTAGTTCATCGCTACATATATGAAAATTCTAAAAGAATAGAGTTTTAACCACCACAAGCCACGTGCCTTTAGTGTATCAGGCCATAAGGTGGTTGTAGCTGTCATATTATACCCTCGGACTAATCAAGCATTAATTTGATTTTCGATCAAAATTTAGGAGGGTGGTGAGTACAATTGTACAAACTTTAGACTTCCAAGATCTGCATGTTCACAATTACATGTACCTTTTCATATTGATTATATAATGCATGCTGAAAGACAGGGAACAAAATGATTATTCCATTGATCTAGGCACTATAATCATCAGACAAACACAGCTGCACATGCATTAGTATACACATATATAGATGTCTTAAAAGTTAAATGTGCTTGAGTGTATACTGTTTCTGTAACTCAGAAAATTTACCTATCATTTGCGAGATTCCATGCTTCTTGTCTCAGTTCTGTAGGAGTTCCAAGAGTAGCAAGATAATTTGATATAAATTTATGAGGATGCTCAACATGGCAGATGAAACCCATTTCTTTCAGAAGATGCCTCTCAGTTTTGATCAAATCTGCCTTCAGATCCGCATATTTCTGTAGACAAACAAGAGAAGAAATTAATCTAGTTCCGACACCCGCATCCGGTTAGAGTTTACGAAGACTTCTACAACCTATTAGTAAGGAATGTAAGACAACCGATGATTTCACCAGAAAATCAAATATAGTTATAATAAAACTACAAAACTAATAGCACTAATCCAAAAAGCCAGATTAAAGTCGAAACCCAACCTCAGACAACCACCAGATAATGGAAACTATTTATATAATAAATTAAAAATTAATAGCACTGATCCAGAATGCAAGTTTAAAATAGATATCCAACCTTAGAAGATGTGTCCAAATGCTCGATGGGTAAGTTTTCCCTTCTACATTCCATCCTGTGGAAAACAAGAAGGACCTGCCTTGCTTTCCTAGGACTTTCTTCTAGTTTTGAAGCAAGCCATACACAACTTGCAGAAACCCTCTGCGTGCAAACCAAGTCTGGTACCATGTCAGAAGAGAGTAAAGCTAATGAAATTGTGAAATGCAACTAAATTATTGTAAAATGGGGGAGTTTTAATAGGGAAAAAAAGGAACCTTCACATTAAATCTAGCAAATGACTTCTTGCAATAGAAACGATGGAATAAGACCTGACCAGTGGCCATCACAGCTTGAGGTCTGTGAAAAGTTTATTGAAGGAGATACAAAGAAATATATTGTAGAAAAATTCAACAAACATTTTATTACTCATTTTACTCAAGAAAAAGAACTAATAACACTTTCCTGATATATTAGAACCAAATGGGGTATAGTGTTTACTGCAACAAATAAGAAGACAAGATCGAAACAAAAATAGAAAAGGATACAATTTGAGCAAAATACCGCTCTCTTGTATGAGATCACAACCATAGATTCTAAGTGTAGTTTCTGTAGCTTCATCTATCCCATCTCTCCTAGAGGGCAAGTTTTGGAGCTGTTCGTCTGTCAGATAAAACGTATCAATTGCTGTGTAAATCATAATTGTATCTTTCTCCAAGCGCGAGAAGCCTCAATAACTGCCACAAACCAAAACCCAAGAAAATTATTAATTGAAGATAGGAAACTCCTATCACAACAAAAGGAGGAACATAAAAAGAAAAGAACAGATTTACAGTTTTCACATATATAGAGCTTTGCATTAGCCAGATAAAAATTGGGGAAATATCCAAATTACACCCTGCATGGGTCTAATTATGGTTTGCAGACTGTCTTTTTAGGAATTACAATTTCCCTACCACGACTACCATCTGTTAGTCCACTATTACGGAAATTATAAAATTACTAAGCCCTTACAATTTAAAGGTAATATAATTTCAATAATTATTCTTTCTCATTTTAATATTTCATTCTCCATCTTAGCTGTCGATTTGGAAAAATGTATAATTATAAACATCATTCGCTCCATCATAAATCATATCTAAAACTACCATCAGTGCAAAGAAATATTGTATCAGTCAACAGACAATTGGATGCAGTACAAGCGTTAGTTTTCTTCTTCCTCTTCCCCCCTCCACCCCCCAGCCTGTTTCTTACGTTTTCCAATTTTCCCCTATTTTCTCCATTTCAACAGTAATCTTTCAGTTTTTCTCTTCCCCTGGATGTATAATATCACAATTTCTTGCAGGTCCATACGGCCTGCAATTGAAAAAATGCAGTGAAAAAGATTAATATATGTGGTTATCAACTAATCTCTCAGCAAAAAAATTATGTAACTGGTTTGTAAAATCATCTGATCAGTTCTCATCGCATTAGTGTATATATTATGGTTCATTGGCAATGGCATTCATGAAGGAGTTTAAAGAGAAGTGCGGGACCTCAATATCAACCCACCAAATTGGTGGATTTCGACTATTTCTCACATTCTCTTCTAATTTTACTCTCTATAAAATAATTATTTTCAACCAACATATTTTGTTCAAAATTAACTTTTAAATAAAAATACATGTAAGTAAAAAAAATATTTATAAGAAAAAAAAAGGTAAGTTATAAGTAAAAATTACTTGTAAAATAAAAAATCATTTGTTTATAAAGTAAAAATGCTACTAATAAAACAAAAACTCACTTATAAAATATAAAAAGTTACTTATTAGAAAAAAGTTCACTTATGTGTAAAAATTATTTAAGAACTACAAAATTTACTTATAAATAAAAATACTAACTTAAAGTTTTAAGTTATATGTAAAAAATTACTTCTAGATAAAATATCACTTATGAGTAAAAAAAAAAATTATACAAGAAATTATAAACTGAAATGTCACTAAGTGACATATTTATTTATTTTTGTCCTTTTTAGAAATTGGCCATAACTGGTACCCGAAAACTCCCAAGCAGGCCCTTGGTCATTTCTGCGCTATAGGTGGTAGAGTGTGACGATAGTAAATTTCACTTAGGTGGGGTAACGTGTCCGTTCAAATTATTTATAATGACAGATTTGTTAATCATTCTAGTTCTGTTATCAGAAATTTAACAAAATAGGAATCTTGTTATTGTTTATAAAAATGCAGTATGTAGTTTGTAATTTCTAAGGACAGAATGCAAACTCGTAAATATACTTAAAGAAAATAAAGAACAATACATTACAAACCAAAAAGAGGACCTTGCAAGAAGAACTGGCAATTATTTACTCGCGTGAAACAGTACCAGTGTGACCCGGAAAAGTACAAGAGTTTAGGGTTGCAGGTTTGGGATGGTGGAGTAGTGGGGAATAACTCGATATATAATCAGGAGGCACACAAACATCAACAGAAAACCAAAAATTTACCTTTTTCATTACTTTTTCCCCCTCAATGTAGACAGCAAAACAGTGCACTCATGCAATTACAAAAAACCCAAAATTTATCTTTTTTCATTGCTTTTTCCCACTGAATTTTGGTCCTCAATTTTCCACCTATTACACTTGAAAGGCGGCCAGTTTGAAAGTCGAGGAGAAAACCATAAACAACCACATCAAATATTCAAGAGATATTGTCGAGAAAATAGGAAGATTACCATCAAGAAACAACAATTTGGGGGAAAATTTCAATTCTAATGAGGTAGAAAATGCGAATGGCAATAAGGCTAAATCGAAATCAAATCATTCGCAACGATCATATCGAATGAAAAATCAACATATATTTACACAAATCAATCTGATACAAACCTTTCAAGTTCGGTGATGAAGAAGTGGAGGAGAAAACACTGCAACACAAAATCAACAGGTGCCAAAGGAAACCCTCAGCTGCTTGTCCCCTCCGATCGCGCTCTATCAATAAGAACTAGTACTGGCCTAGGTTATATAGTTGCACTTATGAATTACACAAGGAAGATGAGCTTTCGATTGGTTCTGGGGATCAGAGCTTTCAGAGACAAAGCAATGAAAAAGCAGAATTTGGGAATTTTGAATCTGGAATTTTCCATATCAACTGCCCATGGAAGCCAACGAAGGAATTTAGTAATTATTTGTAAAAATTAGTGAGCAATTATATTCCCACCTTACTTGATGTTCTTTATCAAACTTTTATAGTCCAAGGATTTTTCATATCATTCTTATCCTCAAAACATTTTTTCTTAACACATTCTGTATTTAATAACAATTTTATGTCCAAAAGTCCATTAAAATGACTTAAAACAGCTTATACCCTCATCATATTTTTTAAAAATAAATAAATAAGAAGTGCAAAAAAATATTTTTTTCTTATTTCTAGGTAAGAAAATAAAATAATTTAATACAAATCATTATTAAGAATGAAACATACCAATTAATGAAAGGTTAAAAATAAAAATTCGACGAAAAATATTAAAATAATAATTGTTACAATGAAAAAAGGTTGAGGAACTTTTGTACTTAAATAAAAATTGTGGTGACAATATAATCACCTAAAATAATTTTTTTGAAAATTACATGATTAAAAGTAGAGAAAGTTATTGAAAATTTTGAAAAATGATTTGGATTTTTTTTGGGAATGGATGAAAATGAATGGAAAAAGTGATTTTCAAATAACCACTTTTGATCAATGGCTTAACCCTTTATCATTATTTGATCAACATAGAGGCAAGATTTTTCTAAAATTATTTTTCTTTAAAATTATTTTCAATAACATGTTTGGACCAACAATTTTTCATCAGTTTTAAACCACACATTTTTCAATAAAAAATCATATTTTACTTGAAAAAAAATCTACTTCAATCATATTTTAAACGCACGTTTGGGAGAGATTCTCAGCAGTTGCTCATTTGTAGTATTTTATCATCACAAAAAATTTGAATTTCAGAAGTTGAGTTTGAGAATATAAATTTCTTCTCTTAAATTTATATCCTAAATTTTATTTTCTTTTTTTTTGTTTGAAACTTGTTAAATCTTCTCAATAAATTGGTATCAAATATTAATTTTACATGCAATGCACGTTCAACTGTAACTAGTATGTTAAACATCACGTCAAGTAAGAATTATTTTTTGAATGATTTTAACTTTACTACAATTCAATTATTTCAATAATACTTTACTTTTATTTTTTCAATATGTAATAAATACTACAAAATCCTTATCATGTATGAATTTTGTGTAATTAATTCTCGATTAATTAACATTCACATCTAGACTCAATGAATTTTGACTTGATGAATCTTGATTTACTTGAATTTATTTTTATTCATGTGTTTAGAAATTTTAATGGATGTTTAAATTCATGTGTCTATAAAAAAAAAGTATTTTGGACATAATGGAAATCAAACGAGGGCTTAGTTTTTAAAAATTGACAAAGACATCCGCCTGGACAAGAGAAATGGTCAAACCGAGGTTGAATCGGAAATTAAAATAATTAATAAATAATTCATATATTCATGCATACTCCTTTTTTCTAACTTAATGATATACATTTTAAGTAAAAGAATATTTAAGACTCGTTACATAATATTAAATAATTATTAGAATATCTATTTAACTTAAAGTAAAGATTTATTGGGCCGGAATGAATGAATAATATGCAGTGGAAATTACATCATACCAGAATTTTAAACTTTAAATTTTAAAATTCAAATTTACAAGTTTTTATTTCAAAAATACACGTTTGGGAGAGATTCTCAGCAGATTTTTTAGAATATTTTTATTGTTTCACAGTAAAAACCAGCCGTCATTAGTGACCAAGAAATACAAAATTACGTATGTAATGACATCTAAAACACTAATTTCGAAAGAAGGATATTTATGAAAATTCAAAGTCGGACTTTTACGTTAGAAGGGGCCACTTTCAGTCCAACAATCCAATTTTTCGTTACAATTTGGTGAGAATATCCTCCAAACAAGGGGAAAGCATGTTATTAAATTTTGGAATAATTGGATATTTTCAATAAAACCTATTATTTTTATGTGCAACTTACGGTGAAACTTTACTGTGATATTTGATTATGGTGTATATAACGTTTCTTTTTAATTTGAACGTAGGAAAAGTTTTATTTAATAAATTATATGGATTTAATATGACAAGTAATATGAATTTCGTATTATTAATTCTCAATTTTGACTTGATGAATCTTGATTTACTTGAATTTATTTTTATTCATGTGTTTAGAAATTTTAATGGATGTTTATAAAAAAAAAAGTATTTTGGACATAATGGAAATCGAACGAGGGCTTAGTTTTTAAAAATTGACAAAGACATCCGCCTCGACAAGAGAAATGGTCAAACCGAGGTTGAATTGGAAATTAAAATAATTAATAAATAATTCATATATTCATGCATACTCATTTTTTCTAACTGAATGATATACATTTTAAGTAAAAGAATATTTAAGACTCGTTACATAATATTAAATAATTATTAGAATATCTATTTAACTTAAAGTAAAAATTTATTGGGCCGGAATTAATGAATAATATGCCGTGGAAATTACATCATACCAGAATTTTAAACTTTAAATTTTAAAATTCAAATTTACACGTTTTTATTTCAAAAATCAAATGATAATTAAAAATTTAATAATTTAACTTTTCAAAAAATAAAATTAAAACAGATGAAAACCCAATTCAACCCTAATTCCTCTCTCTCTCTCTCCCACACACCACTACTAGAGCACCGGCGGCACTAGGCTCACGAAGTCTCCGACTGATCAACATCTTCGATCTGATGTCGTCGAAGGGAAAAGAAAGCATCGACCGTTAGTAACAAACATCGCCGCAATAGGCGTCATTGTCGTTGTTCGACTGTTCGCGAGAGGTAGCGCTGTCGTCGTCGCTGTTCGCACCTCGCCAGACTTCGAGAGGTGCACCTCATCGGTGTTCGCAGTTACAGCAGCACCGTGCGAGGGAAAATGATGATTTGTGACTGATGCGGTGGTAGTGATTCAATGGTGGCGGAGACAGCAGGGAGTTTGGGGATTTTTTGGTGGGTGTGGTGGTTGGAGTGGGATGAAGGTGGTGGTTGTATTTTTTGTACAGGAGGTGGTTGTGCTACTTCTGCTGGTCGTGACGCTGATGGTCTGGGGAGGATGTGGCGGTGATGTTGGTGGTGGCGATGGCGATGGTGGTTGGATGGGGATGTGGTGGTGGTGTAGGATTCTCTACCGGTTTTAGATATGATTTGTTGGTGGTGGTTGGGTGGCGGTTGTGGTGGTTTTGATCTGGTAGAGGCTGTGGTTTTTGTTGTCGGCGTTGTTGGTGGACCTGGCGGTTGCGATGATATTTGTTGAATTTAGTGGGAATGGATTCAGCGGTTACAAAAACGGTTTTGTAGTTGAAAATGGTGGTCGACTGGTGGTGGTTCTGGCGGCAAAGGTGGCGGTGCTGCTGTTGAGGGAGTAGTGCGATGGTGGTCACAGATGTTGGATGGGATCACAAATTATTTGGTTGATTATGACTTTTAAATTGATTAATCTGTGACCAACGAAAAAATAAATTGTGACAAAAAATAGTGCGTGACCTAAAAGTTTTTAGATCTGTGACAGAAAATTTGTGATCGTCTACAAAGTTGCGAGTTATAATATTCGTGATTTGTGATCGATAAATAAATTATAACGTATAAATTTTGATTTGTGATCGATGAACAAATTGTGATTTATAAAATTTCTAACTTGTGATCGTAAAATAATTTGTGACCTATAAAATTTCTGATTTGTGACCGTAAAATAATTCGTGACTTATAAAATTTTTCATTTATGACTAATTAACAAATTGTGAAATATAAAATTTTTGAATTGTGACCGTAAAATAAATTGTGACGTTTCAATTTTTTATTGATGACCGATGAACAAATTGTGACTTAAAAAATTTTTGAATTGTGATCGAAAAATAATTTGCGATATATGAAAATTGTGATTTGTAACCAATTATATGGAATTTGTGACCAAATTATATGAAATTGTGACCTTAATATATTTAATTAATAAAATATATGTTTAATTAATTAATTTATAAATAAAATTAAAAAAACTCTGAAATTTGAAATTTTAAACTTAATTTTTTAAATTTAAAATTGGTAAAACTAAACCTCTTATTTATGAATTCTTCCCTAATATGTAAAGTAAATTCAAATAGGCCCAAACGATTCCCTACATATATAGCCCTTGAGCCTCAATTTTTGTAAGAAAATGTGTTATGCAACAATGAATTTTTTGAGAATATGTAATTCAAAAAAAAAAAGTAAAAGTTTTCAATTTATGTATAAAATTATTTTATGGAAGAATGTGTGGTTGAAAATAAGTTTTGGAAAAATGAGGTCATGTTTGAGTCATATTATTTTTTTCATTCTCATTTTTCTACTCATTTTTAACCAAACATTATTCAATAAAATAATATTTTTCATCACATCAATAATTTTTCTTTTTTAACCACATATTCTTCATCACATCAACAGTAAAAATACATTCTTTTTTAAAAAAATGTGCACCAAACGGGTCCACCACAAAATTCCTAATAGAGAAGAAGGCGTTGCCGCTGCTCTATATTTGTCCTGCAACTCTGATCTCTACATTGCAGCAGCTTCTTTTTTATTTTTGTCACATATTTGTCTCTGCTTTTTCTTTTGGATTTTCGGCTATCTTTGATCATTTGGCATAAAAAAAAAAAATAAATAAAAAAAAAAAAAAAATAAAAAAAACTACATATTCTTCCATTCCATTCTACTTTTTTTCCATTTTTTTTTTTTGTCAAAATCAAAATCAACCGGAAAACTTGTTGAGACTGCTTCCGGTTCACCAATTTTTGATAACCGTATGGTTTGTTGGGTTTTCCACTCGTTTCTATAGTCACGATTTTTAAGAAACAATCGGATCGACTATCTACCCTGTTCCGATGAAATCGATAGGTTTTTCCCCTCAGTTTCCTATACATAAAAATTAAAAACAGAGTTGTCACTAATAAAATTCCCCCTGCAGAAAGAATGGATCCAAAATCTGGAAGAAGAAAAAAAGACAATTTAAACAGAGAAAAATTATGGACTTGAACCTTAATACCTTATCCTCTCAGAATTTAGCCCCTGTTTGTCTACCATTTCCCGAAAATTGTTTTCTATAGTAAACAATCTCCAGCACATATTCACCTAATAAAATATTTTACACATAAATCAATAAAGTTACTTTAAATTTCAAAACCACACATTCTCCAAAAAATACTATTCATTACACCATTTTCCTCCTCATAATGGTAGACAAACAGGGGCTTAATGAAATTACCATAAAAGTGTAGATTTTTCACTTGGAGTCAAATTTACATACAAATTAAGTGAGAACAAAATGTCAACAAAGTAAATTTGAAAAATACCATTGAGAGATATCTAACCTTTTGAGAAAGTTCGGCCATGGAAGTTGTGATTAGTGTTGTAATTCTATAAAATATTTAAAAAAATAAAAATAGTTGTACAAATAACAAGATGGAGTCGTGTTCTTCATTACCGTCCCATCCTCAATCCAAGACAAAGAATTTTGTCTCGTCCCTGCCCAGATACCCAATTAACCAAAAAATCCCAACCCTATTAGGGTCGGGACACCGCAAGGATCGAGGAGGTGGCCAAGCTGGAGAAAAGAAATACAAGGTAACAAGTGATGAAGAAGAAGCAAACAAAGCATGTCCTTGAAAAATTTGTGCATTACCAAGTTATTCAAGATTTCACATTGAACTGGTTTTTGTCATTGAGTTTGGCCAAATGCACATCTTAACATTAATTGTTTTTGACATTCAGTGACCCATACACGTGTCTCAACGCGTAGATACAATTCTGTCCCAACATTCTCGACTTGTTCAACTGTTAGTGAGCAATTTTGGGATATAAAACAAACTTCCCCAGAAGGTAAGTACAACACCGCACAGGTCCATATGCACAACTTAGTATCCATTATTTACAATTAGGACTACTTGAGTATCTAATCTCATTCGTTCCCTTGGCTAAAATTGAAACATATTCCTAGGAAGGATTGTTCATCTTCCTACCACTAACTAGTGCACCTGCACACCATCATAATTTTCCTCAAATGTATTTTCAGTACTACACAAACTTAAGAAAGAGATTGTTGCCGTGTTTTATCCAATCCAACATACTAAACACGCTTCAGAGACATGAAAATTACAGTCCAATCAGGAAAAAGAAATAAGTTTTTAATAACAAGAAAAAATAATGTAAAATTACACTCCCAGCACCTCCACAACATAAATTCAGGCAAGCCTTAATCGAGAATTGCAAATGTACGTACGAGTATACCACCGTCCAGTTACAAGTTTACACAACTATGAATTTACATCCTCGGACAACCCAAGTCCCACATTGCCCCACGGAGAAAGGTGCAGGTGAGATCAAAGTTCTTTCAACTGAAGGTATACCAATTATTCGCTCAATCCGAGCAATTGGAGGGACCATGTGTATTGGAATACTCTTGCTATGAACTGGATTATGTTCAAGATAATTACTCAAGGTGAAGATAAGCCTTCTATTTGATTTTCCTCTAAGCCATGACCACTGGGCATAAATTAAGTCAAGGATCATGAGGAAAACCTTACCTTGACTTTGATTTATTTGCCCAAAACGACCGCCTCGTAGAGAGAGGAAAGATAACCTCATGGATATTGTTTAGAAATCCTCTATCGTACACATTATTCTTAACTACTTCCAATTCTTCCAGACGAGATCTTCTGAAGAAGGACTTCCATTTGCTTTCTTGAGGCTTCATATCTTGACCTAGTTCATCTAAACTTGCTTTTAGAGCTTCTGCACTTGCCTTTGCCTCGCTCACCTTCCTCTGCCAGCTCAAGTGCTCTTGCCACTTAAAAGACTGCATTTTAGTAGAGACAAACTCAGTAAAAACACTGCCGGCTCAAGTACTCTATCACACGGCATTGATCAGATTCTAAAAAGTGTATATGATTTAGCACACATAATAGACTGATGCAGATAATTGCTATGTGCATCATCAAACCAATAACAATAATGAGAAATAAATCAGAGATTCGACCCTACCAGAAATCTAATTATTTCTGCTGATTGTTCTATATAAATTGATTTTAATTTTCATTGTTCTCATTTTTGTTTGCACGGGGATTTCTGATACTTATAGAAGTTCTTCATATTTTCTCTCCCCCTGGTATCTAGATGGAATATAAACTAGGAAAAGTACTGCGCATTTTCTTGAAATTGATTAAAATATTTGTGCGGTAGGTTGCTAGAACTTCCGATTTGCATAGTGAAGCCTCAAGGAATCTTTCCAACTTCTTTTAGTTACCACATACATAGTTGGCAATAAAGCATGTGTTAGTTACATCTATGCAGCTGCCTTTTAATTATTGTTTCTGAATCTTACGGTTGTATACCGTATCCGTATGGACAATGTGTTAACCTCCAACTATTTAAACAAAACATCAGAACTTTTTTGTGTCAAATCCCAATATAAAAAAAAACTGATAGCAACTGGTTACCTTACACAATAAGTGACATGTTTATATAGAAGATTTCTAGTTTTATTGTTCATTTTTGCCTCATTTTCCATGTGCCCATCCACCACAACTGTGAGCTCAACAGGTAATATTTCATTTGATTATTTGACAAATATCCCTTGAATGTGAGTCCATGCATGATTATCAATTATAACCAAAATGTCATGAAACACTAATTTTTCTTTAGTTTGGTGGATTTCTATCGTTGTCAATTTATCACGACATTTATCTAAGCATCAATACAAATTTATAAATGGTTTATACATTCAGTCAAAATCAAACATTAATTTAAATAACAAATTCATAACTATTAATCATTATTATGCACACAATACATGGGACCCACTACTTTTCCTCTTACTATTTCTCTTTATACAACATTTATAAATTTTCCAAATGGAGGCTAAGTTAAGCTATAAGAAAAAAGGATATTTGCAATAACGGTATCCTCGTTATCTATTTGTAATAATGGTATCCCCGTTATCCTTTTTTGCAGCATTTAACCAATATTTTCCAATAACACTCGTGATAAATGATAATGATAGAAATCCACCAAACTAAGTCCGTGTTTGACGACCATTCTTTCAAAACGTTTTTTTTTTCTCATACTCATTTTCAACCATACATTCTCACAATAAAATATTCTTCACGTAAATCCAAAACTTTTACATACTTTTTAACCACATTTTCTCCCAAAAAAAAAAATTACTATTCAAAAACTCACTCTCTTCAAAAAAAAAAGAAAAACTCAAAAAAATGGTTGTCAAATGAGGGCTAAAGAAATATACAAGCAATGTTTGCATATATTTTCATAATCCACATTTTTAGGCAGAATTTATTTACATTTTTGGAGAAAAAATCTTTTATGTATAGAGAACCTACTTTTTGCATACAGTAACTATATGTCACTACAAATGACGTTTTCAATTCTTATAACCAAAAATTTCAAAGGATTTTTCTCAAAGTGATAATGACACTGAGTAGAATTATTAATTCTGTGATGTGAAACAAAATTTTGGAAATTTTATTTGTGATAAATTCAAGGGAATTTTATTGATTCTTATGGAATTCAATCATTTAACATTAAACTTCAGAACATGAATTGTACTTTAATTGGGTGAGTTTATTTAATTAACTGATATGAATGTATTAAATTAAAAAATGCCCAGCACTGTATTATATTTATTTTTGATGATACACCACCAAGATCATTTTAGTTTTCCTATTCAAATATATTTATTCTTGTTGCACCAAAGGGCACAACAATCAGGAACACAGTGCAGGTGGTGTGTGCAAGTTTATAGTTCTCATCACAGGGTGATGAATAAAACGAAACTGAATATAGCAGAAATCTGAAAGAAATATACCTCATTTGTGGTAGTGTTTGAAAGACAGAGTTTGGCATGGTATGCGAAGAATCCAGCTAACAGCAGAGAAACTAAGGCTAAAAACATCATAATAAGTATTTGAGTGTTGTACGCGCCCAACAACCACTGTCATAAAACAGAGAACAATCAATAAAGTGAGATAAAGGGTGAGAACATAACAAAATTACCACTTATCCGTAAGGAACATATCCACCTATTATTTAGAAGGAACTAAATAATCTCAATAACGAACAATTTGCGGATCACTGAAGTAAAAATAGAAGAAAAATGAACAAGTTGATTGCCACTAACTATAACAGTGGCTATCGGTTCTATAGGTTCTCCGCATTCATCAGTAATGTTAGAGAAGATAATGTTTCACCCCTGAATGTCCATTACTAAATCGTTTTACCCAACTACATAGGACGTTGAAATTTATCTCATTAACTTTTCAATTTGAGAAGATCTTTGGACCTTCCTATGCTTTTTTACTCGAATTAGGTTATAACAAGTCTGCAACAATGGGAAATGGATCCCATTATCAAGATATGCAAATGGATTGGCTGTAATTACAATTTCTTCTAAGAGAGCCATCTATAGGGAAGCAAAATGCACAGGCCACTTAAGCCCCTGCCTGGAAAAGCTCATTGGTGGATCGTTCAAGTTTGGCATGGATATTGGATTGTTTATACTCAATAGTTTTAGCAAGATGTAAAATAACATTTACTTACCTGTACAACTTGCGGAGCCAAAGCCCTAAAAGAATTTTCAATGCCATAATACTCTGCAACAAAACAGAATTAGAGATGCTTGCTCCAATTTTTAGACAAAACTCAAGAACCAACAATAAAATGTCAGGATACATGAATTGCACCTGTTAGAATGTAGATTACTTTTAATTCTTTCAGCCTACCAGCAAGAACCAATGCAAGGGCTACTATTCCATAAATGCAGATAACGAAGTGCCTGCATGAATGTTAAGAACCATTTGAAGGAGAATCCAGATTTGGAAAGAGAAGTCTTATAATCACAGAACATCAAACTTGCAAATCTAAGTAGACAAATTACACCACAGAATTGTGTAGTGCACGCTGATGAAACATTCATATACCTTCATTCATACAAAAATATGTTCATAAAAATTATTAAGCATGACATAGAAAATTCCAAAAGACTAGCAAGATCTAAAACTACACTTTTCCTGGTTATAACAGAAATGTTATTCAGTTCATCACTCACCAAATAATAAAAGCCATGAAGTATCTGGTGTTTCTCTCCCCAATGCAATTGTTCTGCAAATGAGATCAAGAGAAAAATCTCAAAACAATTGACAATCTCTGATAACAGATCCCAAGGTATCCGAACTCTCATCAAGGAGGGTAAGTAAAAAGTTTATTAAACAAACCATCCATCCACAATGATGGTCAAACCGAGCAACACAGCGATTGCATATGCTGCAGTGCTTTGACCTAGCGGGCCTGAATGAGGGAAGGAGGAATATTAAATCCAATCAGCATTTTCTCGGACAAGTTTCAAAAGTCTAATAATAAGAACAATGAACTTACTTCGGGATCTTGCAAGTAGAACATTCTTTCTCTGAGAAGATAATGTTGTCATAAGGATAAGCAGAAAGATATTGAGGGACATTTGCAGAAGTCACAGTTCCTGGGTCCGAAAAGCTAGTCAATAGGAAGAGAAGAATACCAATGCCAACTGCCAAGAAGCTCGTGCACCTGCAATTACATAATGGTCAAGAAATTTTTTACATTTACAATATATCAGTATGCAAACATCAGCCTTAAGAATACCATTAACACCTGTGCAGTCCACTTAAGTAGTATCCAGGAATGTAGCTGAAGGATGACGTTGCAATGAAGTAATAGGTAGCTCCAATTATTCCCAAATACATTATCTGGATTCAGGAGGAAAAGTGGATAACGAAATATTTTTCTATAAAAAAAGGTTAAAAAGATGAAGAAACAAGAAAAGAATGTTCATTTTTCCCCAGCATCATCTTCCTATTTGGAATTTCAGATTAATGCTAAAAAAAACTGATCCTATCTAGGAATATTTGGCATAATTGATTTTTGAAAAATATGACTATACTTGTCCTTTTGTTTAGCTACATTTTCTAACTTCCTTTTCAGCTTAAAGTTTTGAAAGCTGTCACAGCAGTCGAAAATCGATGGTTAAGTAAGATATGGTACATTGCATAGCATTGTAGTAACCAAGCACAAAAGCTATTTAGGATACTGAAATATTTTTATAGACAAAATCACTTGGTTTTATAAACACTTTCTCCTCTTTTATTGCACGGGTGCTCAGGGGATCCTGTCCAGACCAGTCTTTACAACACAAAAAGGAATTGAAATACATCCCTACAATTCTTTTCCTCTTGAAGTACAGAGAGCATTTGAGGCGAGAAAGATGATTAACTATTCAGCAATTTTGACCAAATACTAAAGTGTCTGAACTAAGGATACAACTCTGTTAGAGAAAAATGGAAGAAGAGGATTTATGTAGCTACCTCAAAATTAGTATGGATAAGGTTCTCTTACGTTGTGTTTGTCTACAACAAAAAATAATATGGATTTACAAATCAAATATAGGCCCTTGTCTGAAAATGTCTACATTGTCCCTTAGAAAGCAGTATGATACTGGGGATTCACCTACTATATTTTTGAACCCTCCTAATATTAGAATTTGTTCAAGACCTAATTCCATACATCTGCCAGTGATATATTGTTATCATATATATTTCTTAAAACTCTATACTTGTGCTCTAAGCTAGTCGACATTTTAGAATCTTCATCCTCAACTATTGCTCTCCCTTCACACTTGGCATCAAAAGGTAAATTTATCCCTAGGTTACTACTTACTTGAAAAAAAATATTATCTATTTCTCACTCATCTTATTCAAACAGATCTCCATCCTGGGGTGAAATCCTTTATTCCCACTTGACGGAAATTACCACTTGCCCAACAAAAATCAAACGTGGCACCTTGACGACGTTAAATTGTTAAGTTAATTAAATGAATGCTCGTTAAACTTATCATATGTTACTACTTAACCACTTAACAAAAAAAATGTTACTCATTGCTCATTCATAAGTTAGGCCCTGTTTGAACCACTTTATTGTAGAATGAGAATGAAAAATATAGCCGTTATTGGGGTCCACACAAAAGATAGAAAATTTGAATTTAAATGTTGATGTGATGGATAACGGTCATATTTTTCATTTTAATGAGATAAAAAGGTGGCCCAAACGGGACAGGATTGACAAACAAGTTATCCATTTTTCATTTTCACTAAAAAGGTGGCCCAAACGGGAGCTTACAAATTAGCTTTTCATTGTTTAAGTTGCTAAAATACAAATTCTCAAAGATTCCAAAAGACGAACTTAAGTTGCTCAAAATAATTCATGATTTTCTGCAAAAGTATTAATACCCACGTAAACTTTATTTTTTGTTTTGTACACATCTTAAGGTATTTATCCCAATAGCGCAAAACATTTATTTCCATTGTTTCATTATATTTTACTGTATTTATTTAAATATAAATTATTGAACGTTGGAAAGATGACAACATAGATAAAAAAAATAAAAAATCATGTTTTTGTTTTGAAGTAACATCAAGAAAGTCATTACTGTAGAAATAGTGAGACGTGACCCTAAGCAATTATGGTACGGTATCTATAATCATGATATTAATATGAATACCTATATCTAAGGATATGCATACTCATATGTGACCACACTTACTTGAGAACATTTGTATCCATAGTCTAAGGAATATATTCCATATTTTAAAAAAATCAGCTACTCATGGGGCGCCACATAATTTAACTCCATATATGAATGGGTAATAGTTTTAATAGATGAGTAAGCAATTGGTAACTTTTTTTGCCAAGTGATTAAGTAATAACCTAGAGATAAATTTAATGAGCATTCATTTAATAAACTTAACAATTTAATGTCGTCGAGGTGCCATGTCTGAATTCTGTCGGACACATGGCAATTTCCACCAGGTGGGAGTAACGAATTTCACTCCAGTGATGGATAAGTAACCGTTTAAATAGATGAGTAAGTAATGGATAACCTTTTTTTTTTTTTTTGGTTGAATTATTAACATATGGATCAGTTTATTGATCATTCATTTAATTAATTTGATTCTTTATATGTTGACGATGGGATTTTGACAACAAAGTCATCTCAATTCAACACCAATTTCCAACGAGTTAATTTAATCAACGGCCACTAAATTTTGCAATGGTTACTACTTGCTCATCAATCTTTAAAAAGTTACTCGTTGCTTACTGAATTTTGCTATATATTACTGTTTGCTTATTGAAATTTAAAAATTTACTCGTTGCTCACCTAAATTCGAACAAAATTACTCATTGCTCACTAAACTTTGCTATAATTAACAATTACGGAAATGATACGGGTGATTAATGAGTAATTTTATTCAAATTTGGGTGAGTTACAAGTGACCTTTTAAATTTCGATAAGCAAGTAATAACATATAGCAAAGTTCAATGACCAAAGAGTAACTTTTTGAATTTCGATGAGCAAGTGGTAATCTATAACAAAATCCAGTGATCATTGGTTAAATTAACCCAATTTCCAACTATTCACAAACAAAAGAGAGCCTGAACTAGAACACAAAAACATTACCCATATAAATAAGGAGCGAATAGAAGAATCAAGAATTACACTCACGCAATCCCATGTATTACCTTTCCATACTAAAACACACAGAAAAATGCATAACCACGAGACAATAATTTAATAATAAAAAAAAATAGCAATTAGGTAATACTATTACAATAATGATGGTTGGTAAACAAAAGGGTGTACCTGTAAAATGGGATTAGGCCGGTCGCAAAAATAGTATTCAACGGAGTTTAGGGCATTGATGCCTCTAGACCCACACACAAAATGAATAAATCGCCTATCACATCAATTCATACAGATTAATTACCACATTAATATTAGCAGTACTAACTAATTGGCAGAAACATCAAATAACCCCTCAAAAAAGGGTATTTACCGGAAATAATCATAGGCCCCGAATGTGAGAAAAAAGTGGATACGCTGAATGAATGTGCCCTGGAAAATGGGCCAATTCCCGCAGAGGAACGATACCACCACCAAAAGCGTCACCAAGCCGTGGCACACCAGAAGCCACTGCACTTCCATGGATTAAAAGTAAATTTTTTTGGGCAAATTGTAAGTGAACTTTATGGTGATTGTACTCAATTTCATATATTGCAAATCCGCCAATACGTAATTTGCAACGCTGTCTGTAGATTCCCACACATGTATGTATGATATGTATATATGGTGTGGATCTGGAGACTAATAAGACTTTTGACTTTGCAGTCTCTGCTACCAAAGGTGTGCACCCAGGAAATTATAGCTCGTGTTTGGCAATGTTCTCGAAAATTAACTTATTTATTTTTTAATAATATGATTCAATTTAAATACAAAATATAAATTTAAAAAATTATAGTCATGGAGAAGACCGTGTTTTTCGTTCCTAACCTAATTTTTGATAATAGACATTTTGTCATTCCTAAAAATAATCTCAATGGTTAGTGAACTTTTAACAATATTTTGTCATTCCTAACTATCACTCAACTTTAAAATTCTTATAAATACTCCCTGAACTTTCAATGTTATTTATCAAAGCCATTGAACTTTAATTTTTTTCCTAAATAATAATTGTACTTTCATGGTTGTTGCCTATCGGTTATTATAATTATAACGTTATTTTGCATTCAGTGTCGCTTCAGATCATTTGAAAATTTAAAGATTTTGTCTATCCCATTATTCTAATAGTCTATTTTTTAGTGGAGTGAGATGAGTGACGAATGAAATATAAAGTTGAAAATAGAAAATATTAAGGTTTTCATTGCAAATATTGAGAAGAAGTCATTTTGAATTATTAAACAATAGGGCTTGATAAATTTTCAAATGCCGTCTAATTAGAAATGTAACCATTCTAGAAAATGGTTTGAATTATCTGCCCATCTACCACTATGAAGTCCCTGTTTGGTATAGATTAAAATCGATTTTTTAATAGATTTTGATAAAAGTTGATGAAATGTATAATTGAAAAGTTGTGCACCCCATGAAATGTGTTGTTAAAATTAATTGTTGACTTTATTTTGAGATTAAAATCAAATTTTAATCTAAACCAAACGAGGGCAAAATAATGTGAAGAATTTTGTTTTTAATTTTATCTTCCTTTTTTCCGAGCATAGTACATGATGATATAAGACAAGTGATCTTGAGATAAAGACAAATATGACAACTTTAATTGTGAGTTCTGATTTTAAAAATAAATCTCATAGAATTGAATGATAGAAAATTACTTTGGTCTCTATCTCTACTTTTGTAGAGGATTCAATCTCCAAATGATACGATATAGAAGTTGGGATGGCAAAAAATTCGTTAAATAAGATATACATGGGTCTCGTTTCGAATGGGATGGGGATTTTGCCACCTAATCAGGTACATGGGGTAGGAAGATACCGAGGAACTCTCATTGCATTTTGGGACTCTACATCTTAGGAATTTGGAATTGAGCCCCATGATTTAATTCACATGTGACCAATTTAACTATTTACTTGATTGATTGAATACACTTATGACTATGATAACTTGAAATTAATTTAAGGGAGAATTGGCTAAAGAGCCTAGTCAAACAATGTATTGAGTTAATTAATCATTTCTCAATATTTCTTGGTCAAATAGCTTTCAATTATAAAATACAATAAATAAACAATATCAAATGTCATAAATGCTCCTTCTATGAGAAAAGAGTCTAACACCCTTATCAATCCAATTAATTCCTCAATTCAACTTTAGGTCATCAAATCACAATTACCCATTTTCTTATTTTCAACTGTCATGCTACTCTAAAATCTCGTTATTTATCAAATTTTTCATATATTTTGAGTATCATTTGACTATTTGAACAAGAGTTTGATAAACATATTATATATAATGAAAAATCTCATTTACATTTGAAAATGGAAGAAAAATACTTTTAGAAATTTCATATAGGTTGTACTTTTATTATTGTATATATTATTAAATAATATTTAGTTGGTGTTGTTTATGTATTTAGTGTTTTTTTGTGTTGTTTGGATCTATTGAATGATAATGACACTCCATCTGTTATCTGGAATGTAAAATGCCACTCCGACCTTTATTTGCTACGTAAAACAGCACCATCGTCATTATTTGTAGTTTGATTTTTTCAACAAAATGACTTTAAGCCCCCATTTGTTTCTCATTTTTCATCCATAAAAATGAAAAATATGACTGTTATCTATCACATCAAGCTATCAATTTTGAATTTCTATCTCTTGTGTGGGGCCCAATAAAAGCTATATTTTTCATTCTCATTCTACAATAATGAGAATCAAACGAGCCCTAATAATAGACTCCATAACGTATATGCCACAAAAAGATTATCATGTCACAAATAACGGTTGAAATGATGTAGCTTTTATATTATCAAAATGGTGAAAACACAAGTCATCCTACTCATATGTGTTGATTAAGTTAATGAACATATCTCTCAACTTTTATACAAGCATTTGCATAATACAATGTAAATAAGTTCCACTTATTATTTCTCGACACGCAAATGGGTCGTTGTTTCTTATATGTGTGTTTACACACGTAACGGCACAAGTACCGTTTTGATGTCCAGTAACGACACTTGTGTCGTACCGAAATTTTAACCTGCATACGAATTTATCTACAAAACAACATTTTAATGGACTCCCTAATGAATGTAAC